>JZKD02S1672990.1:847175-875850 GCA_000966675.3 Picea glauca
CTTTACGTCACAACCATCAGGTTGGAAGAAAGATACTAGACTGGATTTATGTCATAGCTATCAAGCTGGAAGCATAGTGCTAGTCTCATCTCATCGTCTTGTTTTACGTCACAACACTCAAGTTGGAAGCAAGATACTAGAACGGCTTTACGTCACAGCTATCAAGCTAGAAGCTCAGTACTAGTCACATCACATCTTTATGCTTCACGTCACAGTAATAAATATGGAAGCAAGATACTCGTCCTACTTTACATCACAACAATCAAGCTGGAAGCAAGATACTAGACTGGCTTTACGTCGCAGCTGTCAAGATGGAAGCACAGTTCTAGTCTCATCACGTCGTCTTGATTTACGTCACAGAAATAAGGCTAGAATAAAGAGATGTCTCATCAAAACAACTACTCCCCCTTTCGAGGAAGGTCCTTTCAGACTATACTAAGCTTATCTCGAAAGTGCTCAAACTTTACACAAGAGAGAGGCTTGGTCAACACATCAGCAACCTGTGCATCTGTGCTAATGTACTGGAGCTTTAAGGTGCCTCTATGCACCATGTCATGGATGTAATGATAACGGATCTCTATGTGCTTTGACCTGTCATGGAATACAGGATTCTCTGTCATCATTATGTAGCTTTGGTTGTCAAATAGGATCATGGTTGCTTCCATCTCTAGGTCAAATAGGTTGGTCAACAACTTTCAAAGCCATATAGATTCGCAGCTGGCAGAACATGTAGCAATGTATTCTACTTCCGTTGTGTTGAGAGAAATGCTATATTTCTTCCTACTCTACCACGAGATCATGGCTGATCCCAAACTGAAACAACATCCTGAAGTGCATTTTCTGTCAGAAACACTTCCTGCCCAATCTGAATCAGTGTACCCACTTAATGTGAAATAATGATCTCCATCATAATTGAGACCACAGTCTAATGTAACCTTAAGGTACCTCATAACATGTTTTGCAGCCACAAGGTGAACATGTTTGGGTTCTACCAGAAACTGACTCAAGGTGTTCACGATAAAAAGAATGTTTGGTCTGGTGTTCATCAGGTACATCAACGATCCAATAATCTTTCTATACATTGTGGCATCAATCAATTCTGACGAAGTATTGACCAGCAACTTCAACTTCGTTTCCATGGGTGTATTCATGGGCTTTCACTCTAACATGTCGAATCTCTTCAATATTTTGACTGCATACTTCCCTTGGTTAAGGAAGATCCTCTCTGGACTCTACCATACCTCAAGACCTAAGAAATAGTGCTTTAGGCCAAGGTCTTTCATCTCAAATTCTGAATCAAGTCTCTTCTTACATTCAGTGATGAGATTTTCTTCTCCAGTTAAGAATAAGTCATCCACATACATTAATACTATTACTGGCTCATCATTCATAACCTTGAAGTAGAGGTTAGAATCTTCTTTACTCTTGGTAAAGCCCAAGCTCGTCATAAAGTTGTTTATCCGTCCATACCAAGCTCTAGGAGCTTGCTTCAATCCGTACAAGGCTTTCTTCAACTTGCAGACATGAGACTTCCTATCTTCAACTTCAAATCCTTGAGGTTTCTCTATACACACTTCCTCTTCGATAACACCATTTAGGAAAGTTGTCTTTACATCCATTTGGTGTAACTTCCACTTCATATTAGTTGCAAGGGCTATGATGGTTATGATCGAAGTGTATCTGGCTACAGGAGAGAATGTCTCTTCATAGTCAATGCCTTCTTTTTGAGAAAAGCCACTAGCTAAAAATCTTGTGTTATACTTCTCAATACTTCCATCAGCAGCATGCTTTATTTTGAAGAGCCATCTAGATGATACCACATCCTTTCTATTCGGTCTGGGAACTATTTCCCATACATCATTCTTTATTATGGATTGGTATTCTTTTGTCATGGCATATGCCCATTCTTTCTTATGAATGGCTTCTTCAAAGCAGGTAGGATCCTTTTCTAGGAGATCACACATCAAAGCCATATAATTGGAGAATGGCTTAGGTTTCTTCACATGTCTCGTGGTTCCTTCGAGAACACCATATTTCTCTCCATCTTGAATAAGCTCTCTAGCCCAAGCTGGATTTCTTTTATGGGAGATTGTCATTTGAGGAGGTTCTTGAAAATCTACTACGTCGTGATCTTATAGAATTTCCTCATCATGGGAAGTTATGACTTCCCTCACTGATTCAGCAGCTCTGGGAACCTCCCTCGTTGATTCTCCAACTTTGGGGATTACGGGTTCCTCTTCATATACCTCTTCAAGCTGGAATTTTCTCGATTTCTTGAGCACTGCATCTTCATCAAAGGTCACATCCCTGTTGATCTCAATGTGGTGGTGACCTGGTATATAGATCCAGAAGGCCTTGGATACCTCACAGTATCCCACAAATATTCCCTTCTTTCCTAAGGGTTCCAACTTGTTTCTTTTCTCTTTTGGTATATGTATAAATACTAGGAAACCAAATATTTTGAGATGGCTTACCTCTAGCTTCTTTTCGGTGAACATCTCTTCCAGGGTCTTGAACCCAAGTGCACTATGGAACAATTGGTTTTGCACATATACGGTTGTCATTGTTGCTTCTGCCAATAAGCACATAGGAAGATCTTGATCGTGGATCATGGTCTTCACAGCTTCCATTATCGTTATGTTCTTTCTGTCAGCCACACTGTTTTGTTGAGTATTATAGGGAGTAGTGAGTTCCCTCTTGATCCTAACATCTTTACAGAAGTTCATGAACTCTTTTGAGGTGTATTCTCCTCCATTATCTGACCTGAGTATCTTGATCTTTCTTTCAGAAAGATTCTCTATCAAGGCTTTGAATTCCTTGAACTTGTTGAACACTTCTTCTTTAGATTTCAAGAGATACAACCAGGTCTTATGAGAATAATCATAAATAAATGATACATAATATACATACCCACTAATGGAGGACGATGGCATTGGGCCACACATCTGAATGAATGAGTTATAGGACTCCTTGTTCTTTGATGTCTCTCTTCAAAAAAGGGTTCTTGATGTTCTTCCCTTGTGCACATCCATTGCATATGCCTTCATGGTCAACCTTGAGTTCTGGTAAACCTATGACCGCTTTGCATATGTATGGTAGCACCTTGTAGTTAATGTGAGATAATCCTCTATGCCAAATTTCACATGGGTTTTCAATGGCATGGGCCATGGCAGCTTCTAAGTGACCCTTTAGCTTATACAAGCCACCTTCTTCTTTTCCAATGATGATTGCTTCATTTTTGGTTTCTCATTTAGCACGTTGCCTTCTACAACCTTCACTATAGCTTCCTTAGGGTTATTACCTATGACCTGGAACAAGGTCAACAAAACAGCAGGCAAGAGTAATATCCTTTTGATTATATAAAGCAATAGCACGAACAATCATCACAGTAGCTCCTTTAGAGCTATCACTTATAACTTGTCTGAAGCAAAGATTAAAGGTAAGGAATACAATATGGAAATGAGGTTAACGCTCTCATAGTGTTGTGATCAAACATTCCTCCATGGAAACCTGGAACTAACACACAAGATTCTTCCTAGAGGAGGTGTTAGTTGTATCAGACAAATGATTATGTTAAGCATTTACCTCTATGTGCTCACATGCTATCAAGTATGATACTTTACAAATACTGCTATTTCAACTATAGTCATCAACTTGTCATGTGTACCTTTGAATCTTATTAACTTGATTAATCAAACCTGGAGCCTTGTCCTCAGGAATGAGTGCTTGCTTTTCTTCTAAGTCTCCTTCACTCAAGATGACAAGTGATTTCTTCAACTTGTCTTTTGTACTAAGACAATATGCTATCTTGACAAAAGGTTGGGTTAGAGGATAAGTTCTATGATCTCAAATTTTAATCCATCTAATACCTTGACTCATATTTTGATCAAAGGTTAGAATGATGGTCATAGCTACAACATGCAACATTGATCAATATAAAAAATGGATGAATATCAGAATAATCACACATGGGTTGCATCATTCCTCTGAATGTGTTGGATCTTGATATCCTTTTGGATCTATGGAAAGAGATCCCTTCTCCTGCAAATACTCTTTAAGGTTTAACCATTTAAACATATGTGAGTACATACCTTTGATAGTATTTGCAAATAGTGGCACCATCTAGCAGTAGTAGTAATCATTACCAACTCTTAAAAACTTCAAGGGTGATTGCAACTGGTACTACGGCTGCAACTGCAATTGGTTCTGAGACTGCAACTACAACTGCAACTTAGGGTTTTATGAGGAAACCCTAATTTTTCAAACTTTGAATTTTGAAATTTTGATCCAGCGGATAGATGCACTGAGTTGAGGCAAGTAAGCTGGTGCAGTCAGATTTCTGAAAATCCAACTTTTACCCCCTCAAACTTGATCTACAGATTTCTGGACTAGTTCTTCTGGTTTTCTGGTACTTTTGGTACTTTGGTACTTCTGGTACTCTGGTTTTCTGGTTTTCTGGTACTTTGTGAAACTGGGATTTCACTTTCCGGGAGATTTAGTCACTGAAAAGTTGCGCTGAAGGTGCCAAAATGATCCTTGAGTGAGGGCTCACTTTTCTAGATGGTTTTAGGGCTGAAATACCTCACCAAAAAAAATCCCTAATTTGCATGTACGGCAACAGTGACGTTTTTCACTTTTCTCTTGTGAAAGATTCTCTCTTCAGCTTGGCTCTGATACCATGTTAATGTTTAAGCCATTATTATAATTCTTTTCATTTCAATGAATAACAATAGCATAAGATAAGATCACTGAGAAATACACAATCACAAGAGACACATCATTTATCCTGGGAAACCCTCATGGGGAAGAAAACCCAKCAAAACTTCCTTAATATAGATAGCCAATACAATGCCAAGAGATAACTCAAACAAGTACAGAAAGTCCTCTCCCAAAGATGTGCCTTTCTCTCTCTCTCTCTCTTTCTTCTCCAACTACAGCTCCTAAACTTGTCTCTCAATGAACAAGTGAGTGTGTGTCTAAGTGATGTGTTAGCCTCCTTGTTTATACAAGACTTGCACGTGTGGGAGTGTCCTTTCACTAGTAGGGTTGACTTCTTCTCCTGGGTGGTTATAACCACCTTTATTATATTCTGGGGCCTCTTTGATATATTCTAGGGCCGACTTCTCTTTCTTCCTATTACAATTACATTATGACCAATCCGCAAAATGGGATTTGGTCCTTTTACATTAGCTGACATGATCAATCCACAATGGGGATTGATCCAATGAATAATATATCAAATAATAATAAGAATGCATTTTGAAGTTACATTATTTCAACACACCTTTTCTCCAGGAACATACAACCATATATTTCAAACAGAATAAAACGTCGAACGATGTTTCTAGTTTGAAACATTTAAATGCCAATAAGAAAAATCCCAAATCAAAATGCGAGTTACATGGCCAAAATTCCCACAACAAATCCATCATAAACTTCGAAAAACAAACACATTCTGCATGAAAATTCTAAGAGACAAAAAAATAATTTTATCTGGAGCAAAGTTAACCATCATGAATGGAGAGATAAGAGCCAACATACCTATGAGGAGAATGCCAGAAAGCTAAAGAGCACAACTATTTCTTCACCAAAGGCTAAGCACAATTGAGGCATTGCTAACCAAAGTAACAAAATGAATGCGAGGAGAAAGTGAAGGTGGTAACTTCGAGGTAGGGTAAGAACAATCTGCAGTAAATGCACATCGCTTCCCCTATTTTCACATTTAATGCCATCAACCACAGCCAAATATGGAGCACTTCCAACTCCCAAAAAAACTTTGTTCCAAACATAGGATATCGCCATCGTATATCCAATATGTATAAAACATAGCATACCATTTCCAAATTCAAAGTTGAATCGGCCTCTCATATGAATTCCCATTTAACACTTAGAATTGAAATAACATGTCCCACATTCTTTGCTAGTGGAGTATTACATTCGCATAATAATCATTTTCCCATGTATGAAACTACACCATGAGTTGGATGTGGCTTATATTTGAACAATATATCAAAATCTAAGTGTAGCAAAAGTAACCTAATATGTTTAATAAAATAAACATTTCGTTCAATTTGAAATAAAATTGCTTGGCACCCTTAATGGCCATTAGTTGCACATGGAAATAGGTTAGGATTTCCACTCTTATTCCCAAACTGTGAATCTTTCTCATAAGAAAATTATGAGTGCAACAAGAGGAGTTCTTTCTATCATTGTTTTTATCAAGGGGTCCCACCTATCTAGTATTATTTAAAATATGTATAAGTAATAATGCATTGCAACCCATTTGTAGGTAGGAATTTTATGTTGCGCTTGTTGGGTATCAACAAACTGGAGACTCCACAGGGAAATATGTTCTCAATAGATTTAGAACTCTGAATGCTTGGCTCTGCAGACCAGTAGAAGTAAGTGATTGAAATTGTTCAGAAATAGTTATGCAACAGGGGTAAAATGATGGTTTAAGGGAAAAAATGAGATGGGATTTCGGGGAATAACTTATGGAAAGTGAGATGTATGAGGTGAATTGGTCATGTACGCATAACAATCAATAAGTTTCATAACTGATAACACTTTTAAATTTTCAAGGAGAATGCTTCTGATATCCTCTTAAATCTCAGGATGGAGGGAAGAAAGGGATAGCAGAAACCATGAAGAAAAAAAAATGAATTATACTACAACAATATTCAAAGCAAAAAGTTATTCCATCAGTGTCTCAAAAGGAATATATTGTAGCAATTGTGTCTATCTTATTGTCATTGATCAAAAATACTTACAAAAATACTTACAGAATGACATCATTATGGAAAAACTAATCCATACTTTATTTCTTATGACCATGCAAAACAAACAACATAAAATAAAGCTCAATAAACCAAAGTGACAGAAAAAACGTAAGACAAAAATATATACAACAACCATATTTACACAAAATTGAGTCAGTGATCAGGCTGGTTCCACATAATGCTTCAAGTGGGAACCATCGGTACTGTAAGAAAACAACCGCTCATCCGTGTATTTAATAAGATATGAATTTGTTATGAGGATAAAAAGTGATTTTAAATGGACCTAGCCATAAATTTTGGAATTTAGAATGTCTCCCTCTCTCAGCATGGGTTGAGTCCCATAGTAAGACTTTGTCATCAATATTAAATTTAGCAACCTTTAATCGTTTGTTAAAATACTTCTTCATCGTTTATTGCCTCCTTTTCATATTTTCCAAGGAAAAAATCATTTGGTCTTCTAGGGATAGCAATGTATTTATCCTTTGGGAAACATTAGAAGAATTTAATTCTTCACTCTGTAACATCAACCGCAAGGAAGAAATTTCTTTCAATAGGTAGAATATCCTCTTGGTCGTATACGAGCTGAAAAGGAGTAAATCATGTACTCGCTTTAGTGGTTGTATAGTCTTCCCAAAGAGCATAAGTTAGAAGTGTGTGCCACTGGCGAGGTTTGTCTTCTAGAATCCTCTTTGTAATCTTGACCAGGTTTTTATTAATAGATTTTGCTTGTCTTTTTCCCTAAGGGTAATAAGCAAATGAATTGAAATGATTGACACCTAGTTTAGCTAGAAATTGGGTCAATTTTGCAGAAATGAAGGATGGACCATTGTTAGTAATGATTTCTAATGGAAGGCCAAATCTGGAAAAGATATTAGACTCTATAAAAGAAATTACTTGTTCATATTGCGCATGTCTAAGAGGGACAGCCTCAGAGCACTTAGTAAAGTAATCAGTGGCTATCAAAATAAAGATATGCCTTGAAGAGGATGAAGGATTGATTGGACCAATAAAGTTTAGACCCCACTTAGAAAAAGGGAAATCAAGAAGGATATGATGTAAAGGGATGGCAGAAAGGTGTTCTTTACCAGCGAATTTTTGGCATTTATCATAGGACCTTGCAAATTTATAAGAATCATGAAAGATCAAAGGCCAATAATAACCATTTCTTATGATCTTAAAAGCAGTAGCTTTAGCAGAAAAATGGCCACCAATATGGATGACATATGTTGATGATCCATGTACTTCGTGTAATATTTTTTGTGCTTCTTCATCATTTACACATCATATCAGAAACCCATCAAAAGATATTCTAAACAAGGAGTATCCTAAAATGATATACTTAGAAGATTCAAGGTAGAGTCTCCTTCTCTGATGAAGATCCAGCTCATCTGGGCACCTTTGATACTGTAAATAATACACCATATTCTTATACCAAGGATTCTCAGATATAGAGATATTTTAATTTTCAATATAAAATAGTGTTGAAAGAGGGTTATCTTGATCATCAAGTTCTTCACTTGGTTCGGGATGTTGAGTTAATTGAAGGGATAAGTCTTGTCCCTTGATTGTCTTTGAAGTCATAATTTTCAAATGATGTTGCTTAATTTTGGAAATCCAATGTGCAAGTTTTCCTAAAAGATAAGTTTGTGAAAGTAGAAACTTGGCAGCATGCAAAGGGACTTTTGCCTACGTATTTTTTCCAAAAATAAAATGGTGAAATTTTTCTATAGCTTTGACAAGAGAGAAAGCATGTTTCTCAGTATAACAATATTTGACCTCGTAATTTGATAGAATTTGACTCATGTAAGCTACAAGTTTTTCATTATTTTGGTCATCACACTGTAAGAGGATAGTAGAAATTGCTTCCTCAGTGGCATTGGTATATATGAAAAAATCTTTCGCAAAATTTGGTTTCGCCAAAACCAGTGCAGAATTGATCGCCTTCTTAATCATAAGGAAAGAATTCTCGACATCACCTGTCCAAGAAAAATAACGATCTTGCTTCAAAATATTATGGATTAGTTTAACCATGAAAACAAAATCAAGAACAAATCTACGAACAAAAATAATAATTCCCATGAAAGCTTGAACTTCTTTCTTCGAGGTGAGGGCAGGGAGGTTTAGAATGGCAGTAATCCTCTCAGGATCTATACTTATCCCTGAATCAGAAACAATGTGACCGAGAATTTTACCCTTCATGACATTGAAAATAGACTTGGAAGTATTTAAAGAAACGCCAAATTTTATGCAGCACATGAGAGATTTTCTAAGATGACCGAAATGATCCAACTGGGTTTTAGAATAAACAGTCAAATAATCAAGATAAGCTTGGATAATATTACCGATTAGATCCTCAAAAGATATATGCATATATTTTTGAAAGGTATCACCTGCATTAGATAAACCAAATGGCATGCGTTCATAAGAAAATGTGCCCCAACGTGTAGTAAATGTTGTTTTATATATATCAATCCTTTTTACCTTGATTTGATTATATCCAAAAAAAATTGTCAAGTAAGGAGATCATTTGAGACCCTACAACCCGTTGTAAAATCATCTCCAAATTAGGAAACGGMAAATGGTCTTTTAAAATTTCCATGTTTAATGTGTGGAAATCGAAATACAATATGATCTGACCAATAGTTTTTTGAACATGGACCAGATTTGAAACCCATTCAGAATACTTAACTATAAATATTATACGAGTTTTCAATAAGTTTTCCAATTTTTTCCTAATGATGGCTTCAAGCGCAGGATTAATAGGTCTTTGCCTTTTCCTAACAGGTTTTTCCCCTTCCTTTATAGGAATGGCATGATGTATGAGAGTATGATCAAAACCATGAAGATCCCCGTATGACCAGGAAAAAACATCTTCAAACTCACGGAGTAATTCCGTGAATTTTTCTTTCTCTTCATCAAAACATTGGACACCTAATTTAAAGATATTTGGAGATTCATATGTCCCAATATTCAAGGAAATGGTATGACCAACTTTCCTTTTTTACTCATATTCCTTATGTGTTACTTTGTTGCCTACATCACTTGATGAAAATGAAATTTCAAGAGGAGTCAAGCCTTTAGGAATTTGTCATCCTCAACAGAGATGATTTCTTTGGGCTTAAAAGGTTCACTTTGTATGAAAGCTCAAATGCATTCGTCACTCAAGAAAAAATTCCATGATTATATGTTGTCAGGGAGGTCAGGACAGTATAGAGATTGGAACGTACAATAAGGTATTTGAGGTAAAATTTGTCGAGCAGGGGAAGCTACAAAAACAACTAATCTATCAGCCATTGATTTAAGTTCCCTTTTAACATGAATGATTTTAAATGATAACATATTTGAAATTAGTATCCAAACATCTTGAGTATAATGCTTAAGTAACTTAATTTTTGGTACATTAATCTTTCGTATAAGGTTCACAAAAAGTTCAGAATCACCAAATACTGTAAGGTGGCCACAACCAAGGATATATGCATTTTCAATGCCCAATAATAAGGCCTCAAACTCAACAACGTTATTTGTACAAGAAAATCCCAGCCTATAAGAGAAATTGTGAATTTTTCCTATAGGAGAATATAGAATGATTTCGACTCCATTAACGTTTTTTGAAAATGAGCCATAGAAATGCATGTGCCACATGCCATCATCAAAATAATTTTTTTCAAGTATAGTATCACCTTCATTAGAGAAGATAGAGTACACCCCTAAATCTTCTTTGAGATAATTTACATTGGGTTGGGGAACACTCTCTATATAAGGTGAAATTATCCCTTACCTAAGAACTATAATGTTCTTTCCATTTCGAGGGACGGACAAATGTGTACCATCAAGTTAAAGTTATCCACCAGTTAAGGCTTTCCAATCCCTCCCCAAAATAATTGAGTAGTTACTCATCATCATGTCAATTACTTGGATATTGAGAGTTGTCCTTATCTCAGGATGCACGCACAAAACTAAGGTTACATCCTTGATTTCACCTATAGTTTATTGTTGCAAATTATTATAAGAGAGCATGCTTCTAGAATTTCCGTTGGTACAAGATAGGACAAGATCTTCCATGATAATTTTAGACATAACACTTGGACCATACCTGCCATCAATTAGGAAACAGTGAGCTATGGTTCCTAAATTTATTTACAACTATTCTATTTACAATTGAATCTTCTTCCTTTGACTCTTCAAATAGATTGGCTATGGCGGAAACCTTACCTTCCATAAAAAATTTAAGATGGTTTTGTTGTTCTGGGCTGGAAACCATGTCCAAAAGAGTAGCATCATCTTTGACATTATCCAATTGGTTAAGGATATCGTACTTAGAAGAGGGAAGTGGAGAAGATACTCCTTGATCACTTGAAGTTCTAACAGCTTGTGTATCATCACTTTGAGAAGATGAGCTTGGGGCAGAAGAAGTGTGAGGAAGATCAAATTTTATCTTGGAAGTGTAATATTTATTCCTGGTATTGACTACCATAACATCCTCTAGTTCAACCCAATCTAAAATAGTGATCGTGGTATCAGGTCTTTTTCCAAATATCTCATCTCTAGCATTTTTTTTAACTTCGCGGGTGTTCTCATCAGGATTTTCTTCATAGATGTTACACCAATTGTGATTCATTATGTCCTTTGGCTGAAATTTTATTTCATTAGTATTTCTAAAAGGCATTAAGGAATAAGAAGAATCATCGAGGGAAGAGGAAGAGGAAATTCATTTTCGTTCATAGTATATCATCATATTATTCATATATTGCATGAGTTGTAGAATGGCAAACATGTATGTTTTCTTGACCAAGTCTCCCTTAGGAAGACATGTTCTTTCAAGTTTCTCTTCATATTCTAGGGAATTCTGAAAAGCGGAACCGAGATTTTCGATAACCTTTTCTTCAAGTCTATGATGATAAGGGGGAGATAAATCATTATAATAACGCATGAATTAAACTTGATTTTAAGGATGGATTAGTTCGGGAAATTGATTATATATCTTGGTGAAACGAAGGTTAAAAGAATTAATGGTTTCACCATCCTTATAGGAAATATTGTTGTACTCCCTTAACTGATCAACTTGACTCTTGGGTTGTCCATAAGTGGATTTGAACGAATAGACCATTTCTTCCCAAGTTGAAAGGATTTTGGGCGGGAGATCAAAAAAATATGTTGCAGCTTTCCCTTCAAGAGAATTAACAAATAAACACATGCAAGTGTCGTTATTGTTAGCCCCTATGTTATGACAAGAAATAGAAAATGCTACTAGGTGTTCATTTGTGGTAACAGTACCATTCATTGAGAACCTAGGTAAATGATATTTGAATTTCGGTAATGGTTGGGTGGCTGGTGCGAGATTCAAAGGAGAAGACATGTGCCAAGGGGTGGTTGTATTATCTTCCTCAAATGAAAAATTCCATATTTCTTAATGACCTTAGAAGGACTGGTAGTAGATTGAATAGGAATTTGATGACTATAGATATTACCAATCACAGATGAAGAAGAAGGTTGTGAGGAGGAGGAACCTTCGGTACCACTACCACTACCCGAAGACGTCATATTGAAGGTGAAAGGTATGGGTGATGAAGATGAATTGGCTGAATCATATAGAGTTCTCCTAAGAGAACTTTGGTGTATTGATAAGACACTTTTTCTTCTTCCTATTTCAGAAATTGGGGTAACTTCAGGTGAAAATCCTCTTCTTCTTCGATAAATATGAGATTTAAAGGACATGAAATAAAAATATTAATCAGTTAAGAGGAAAATTTATTGTTGATTTATGGGTTGTTTTTCCTTGGCTTCCCAACATTCACGAATATTTATGTCCCTTTCAATTACTTCCCAAGAGCGTTAAAGTTCAACACGAGTACTAGCGGTTTCTAAAATAGTGCTGAATAAATTCAAGTTAATGTCGGTATGGTCATAAAGATCATTTCCAATATTAGGTTGTCTCACAACAGTTACTTTCATAGAAAAAATCAGTCAAAGAGTAATCAAACAAAACAGAAAAATAAAATACAATCGTGATACAACAACCAAAGAGATATGGAATGATCTCCCTAGTATGGTCTCCAAAAAAAGGTTGAGGGAAAAAGGTATGAAGAACCTTACTCAAGCATTTTCAGATCTTTCCAGGATAAGGCAAGATAGTTGGGAATGTTACTCCAAGTTTATAGCCTTAAATTCAAAACAATCACTTAATCCATAGATAATATGTACGATTGATCAAGGATGATTTTTTATATTATTTGTAACTATGCAAAAGAAAGAAAGAAAAAATATATATAAGTGTGTACATAGATAGGAGATAAATATAAAAGAAAAATCTGAAAAATATCATTTAGATATACATGTGAGACTGAAATCAAAAATCTGATTTTTATATTAATTTCATTTTGACATACAAAGAAAAATTCTCTTTACAAACCTCTGCGAGGGTGGGGACCAAAGTCATGTTTAGAAGTCTTTGATGGACACCATACTAAAAGAATCTCACAACAAAATAAAATTGAATCTAAAGATTTGGATCAGCTTGCCATAAAAGTGTTGACACTTGACTCTTTAGAAACAAGTTGTTGAAAGATATGATTCAATTTTCAATCATGTTGCCTTCAATAAGACCCTTATATCAGAAGTTCTTCTTGTGTTCTCTCTCTCTTTGTCTCTTCTTTTGATTGAGATTTTATTCTTTCCCAATAAGTTATGGTAGTTCAACTACCTTTCTTTTGTTAAGCTTAATTAGCTTAACTAATTAGTTGAGACAAATAAATAATAATATATAAATAAGGGTCTATTTAAATAATAACTAAATAGTTGGGACCCCTTGTCACTCCAATTTCGATTTCTTTAATAATCATCAAAACATGAAATATAATACCCCAAAAATTTAACTCAAATATCCACCTTGTAACTCCCATCCTCATATTAATAGTCAAATATTTTAATATCAAAATAAAACATGACTATATCCAAAAATAGAATCATATMCATGTCCAAAACAAATATGTCTAAATGTGTATTTGTTGTCCAAGCATTCTTTCATAAAAACTTTYCCCAAAAGAAAATAGCAGTAACAACATTAAAAACCATATTTTCTATGAGAGGCGATTTGCCTCTTTTCACTACTGCTCTCCTTTGATCTTTTTGTTGCCTTGCCTTCTGCAGCAACCTTAGGCTGATTGGAACCTTAAGGATGGATTTCACTGATGACATGGGAGAAATTGTCCTTGAGGTGGAGATGAGAGGACATTGATTCAGAGTAATTTTTAGAAGAGTTAGGGGAATTGGCCACTTTTTTCCTTTATCAATCTCTGGTTCGAGCATGGTATTTTTGAGCCTTTTTCTTGCATGTGAAGATTGGGCTAGTGAAGAAATGAAATCATCTTGGGAATTTTGGTTGAATGGTGGTGGAGGAGGGGGAAATGGCAATGATACTATAGGAAAACCATTATGATGTGCAACAGGTTGATGGATGATCTCTTTCCAAACATCATTGGCAGGTGGTTCTGGCTGCATAGAAACATGAGAAGCGACACGGATACCAGAGAAATTTTGGTGTGGCTGGAAAGGAGGCCTATCGGGTCTAGGTTGTATAATTCCTTGGCCAACTAGATTAAAAAACCTAGCTTGGAAAATCAGATTTAGTTCTTGTGGATCAGCGTCAATATGTATTGAAAATCATGGCCTTCTATGGACTCTTTGCCAATTGTTTCCTCTACCTCTGTTTGCACCTCTACCATTGTTGCCCCTGCTAAAGAAACTCATCCTGAAACAATATTTCAATCAGAAGATGAAAAATTTTAAAAATCCATTCACTAATACTTTACCTAAATAAAATCAAGATGTTGGCTCTATAATTCACAACATAAGCATATGCAATACATCCATTGACAGAACCCACCACATCTAATTTAATAATTAACTGCAATTGAATAGGGAATGATAAGGTCATTGGGAATATGAGGGGATTTATAATGAATGAAAAATCGTAGCATGAACAGGAACCAACAAATGAATAGTGTTCAAGCAAAACAAAGAGCTCTTTTTCTTTCAAAAACAATATCTCCAAAACACAATTTTCCTCTTTAATTCTTTTCCTTTAAAAATGAAATTCAAGATAAAAGAACAAGGAATGGATTAAATGTTATTGGGAAGGTGGTGGGCATATAATGAGTGAAAAATGAAACAATGAACAAGAATAATAGAAAGTATTGTTATGTTACAAGAAAAAACATTTATTAACTTTAAAATCAACATTGTCAATATCCACAAAATAATTTGAGTATACATTGTTTTCCATGCACATTTATTTCCAAAACTTCCACCAAATTTTGTTTGTGCCATAGCACTCTTTTAAAATTCAACACACAGAATCCATAACCTAGCAACGATCTTTTTAAATTGCGCAATATAAAACTCAAGGAAAATTTATATGATTATCAAACCTGTGAATTTTATCTCTCCTTTTAAAAACTATCATAACGTTTTGTGGGAGATTGTTTAAAAAAAAATTTAACTCAGTCATAATCATACATAATGCTTCAAGGCATCATGAGAGGAAGAGAAACATAAAGCTATCGTATTTTTGTTATATAACATTTGCATCACATCCTCCAATAACAGCTGCAAACAAACTGAGTTCAAAACCCCAGGTGATCCTGGTGGGCATTTTTTCCATTGTATTCCTACTAAACTCAAATTTAGCCACATCACCTCATAGATAAATAACAAACGAGCCACGCTTTTGTGATTGATATCAATAATTCTGACTGTTGGGTCAAATAGTGAAACAAAATTTTGAATTTGGATTTTCTTTTATTCATTAGCCTGTATATTGGAAGATGAAATGAGGCCTGGAGCAGGCATATGGGAGTAGGGTTTGAAATGTGGGATACAGGCAAGAAAAACCAACTCCTTCCCGTCAAAATGACAGCAAGATGAAAACACACAGGCCACCCATAACATCCAAGCCATAGTAATAATAAGACTGCACATCCTCGAGGGTGAGGGTGCTACGCAATATTCACCAGACCCAACTGTATATTTTCTTTTACAGAGGAAACCCTCAAAACTAATCATATGAACTAAGCGACACTGAACACCTTCACCCATAGTTATTTTCCAACATCCATATCATAGTAATACCACCTTTTCTCCAAGAACATACAACCATATATTTCAAACAGAATAAAATGTCGAATGATATTGCCAGTTTGAAACATTTAAATGCCAATAGGAAGAAGCCAAAATCAAAATGTGAGTTACATGACCAAAATTCCCACAACAAATCCATCATAAACTTCGGAAAACAAACACATTAATGTGCATTCAAACTCTAAGAGCCAACAAAATAATTTTATCTGGAGCAGAGCTAACCATCATGAATGGAGAGATAAGATCCAACATACCTTTGAGGAGAATGACAGAAAGCTAAAGAGCACAACTATTTCTTCGCCAAAGGTCGAGAACAATTGAGGTGTTTCTAACCATAGTAACAAAACGAATGCGAGGAGAAAGTGAAGGTGGTATCTTTTAGGTAGGGTAAGAACGACGTGAAGTAAATGCACATCGCTTCCCCTATTTTCACATTTAATGTCATCAACCACAACCAAATATGGAGCACTTCCAACTCCCAAAAAAACTTTGTTCCAAACATAGAATATCGCCATCGTATATCCAATATGTATAAAACATAGCATACCATTTCCAAATTCAAAGTCGAATTGGCCTCTCATATGAATTCCCATTTAACACTTAGCATTGAAATAACATGTCATGCATTCTTTGCTAGTGGAGTATTACTTTCACATAATAATAATTTTCCCATGTATGAAAATATACCATGAGTTGGATGTGGCTTATATTTGAACAATATATCAAAATCTAAGTGTAGAAAAAGCGAACCAATATGTTTAATAAAATAAACATTTCCTCCATTCTGAAATCAAATTCTTAGCACCCTTAACAGCCATTAGTTACACATGGAAATAGGTTAGGATTTCCACTCTTATTCTCAAACTGTGAATCTTTCTTGTAAGGTAATTATGAGAGCAACAAGAGGAGCGCTTTCTATCATTGTTTTTATCAAGGGGTCCCACCTATCTAGTATTATTTTATATATATATATATATATATATATAAGTAATAATGCATTACAACCCATTTGAAGGCAGGAATTTTATGTTGCGCTTTTTTGGGCGTCAACAGGTAGCTTAGATTTATTGGCATTAACCAATGGAAAAATGGTTTTTTCAACAAGACTAATAGAAATACAATTGTCCATTCTCAACTGCTACCATTAACACACTCAAACCATCGCATTGAACAAAATAAGAGCACATTTCACACATAGAATTTTCACATATATGGATTACCAATTACTTAAGAACAACCATTAGCATAGCCATTGGGAAATTTTCATCACACAAGATAGAGTGTTTACCCTGGAAACCCAAGTGGGAAAACTAGTTATGAATGTTTTCTCGATCTATTTCAGTAATCTCTAGTACACTACAGCCTAGGGATCTTTGCATCCTCATATATTTTTCCAAAAGACCCATTGAGAATGAAAGAAAAGAAGGTAATAGGGAGAGTTTGGGTAATGTAATGGACAACCCTCTAGTGACCTTTCACTTCCCATTCCTCAGTCTCTTCTCCTCTCCTATTCCATTTTTTTTTTTTTAATTAATCCATTTTTTCTTTTCATTTTGTCTTAATCCACTTTTATATTTTCATTTTTTCCATTATTTTTCTAACCTTCATAAATTTATGAATTTTCCTCTTGGTATTGATTCTTACAACCATTCGACAGTTCAGATCCATTTCACTTCACTTACTAAAACTTTATTATCAACTCTGAGTGTGATCATTTCTGCACCCAACAATTGTTGAGGCCAATGAGGGTTTAATAAATGTAAACACACCTACATCCACTTCGTCATGACTACTTGATAAAGAATCTATGTGTTCCCAAACAACATTTAAGGTCATTCTAAACAAAATTCTATTAACAAACTTCCCACTAAAATAGAAACCCAAGCTCTTTGAAAATGGTCTTAACTTTCTAAACCATATTTGTTTTGTAAGGGTATGTTAAAATCTTAACATTCTATGAGGAAAATTTCATTGGTGTTCAATGGGAATGAAATACATCTCCTCTTCATTCTCATTATCCCAAAATTCCATCTAAAACATTGAAATCATTGAATGTTGTAGTGGTTTTAAGAACATCATTTAGTGGTTAGTCTAGGGTACTTTCCTTAGGCTTATCTTGAGATCTACTTAGCATATCATCCATTTATGGGTTTGGCAGAGGAGGTATGAAGTGTTCTCTTCTTCCTCCTCCTTGAGAGGAATATGTTATAGGAGACAACAAATAGTTTGAGAGAGAAGTTTCACATATTTGAAAATATAACTAAAGTTTTTTTTAATTATTTTGATGTATCTACTCCATTACATTCTTATTGACCTTAATAGTTTCATCTAATGATCAAATTTTAAAGGTGGCTTAATCTTTTATATGATGAGTTTTATTTAATAGCACTTTAAGGTGAAAAACTAAATCAAGAACATCCTTATGAAAAGAAGGAATCATGACACACTTGAATAAGTGGAACGTCCACCATTAATTGCACTATAGATTGTGAACATATACAAGATCCTAGAATTTTTTTTCATTAACTCATACTAAGTTTTTCAAATAGATTATTTCAAAAGTAAAAATCATGTTAGTAAAAGAAATACAATATTATTTATTCAAAAGAGAATCCTGAGAATCCTATTTGAATGGATTGGTTAACATGTTTTATCCCAACCTTCAAACTTAATGCCTAAGCATAATGATACAAAATAGATCTTACTACTATTTTGTTGGGTGCATTTTTATCAGATCACTTACTAAAACTCTGTTATAGACCATCCTTGAAGGTGTACCTCGCTACTTTCTTGGATTGATATGTTGTCCTTTATTTTACTGTTATAGTTGCAAGTTATTGGACTGATATGGTTGCCTTTATTGATTGTTATAGCAGCCTCTTTATGATTGATATTCGTTGCCTTTAATAGACTGATATAATCTATGTTCTTGGATTGTTATATGCATATTTGAGTTGGACTGATACACACATGTTACAGGACTGATATATGTTGTTGTTTATGGTCTGATATAGAGCCTTAGTTGATTGTTATATGCCTATGTTTAATGTATGATATGTGCGCATGTGTTCTGGACTGATATGCACCTTCTCCCTCTCACTCACATGTTGGCCTATGATGAATGGTAAAGAGGGTCGGCCTCTATACTTAAGGAGGAAGAATGGAGGCTCAAAATATACACTTGAATGCATGCTTTTCATAACTCATATTTACACTTGAGTTCGAATTTAGAACTTGACTTTACACTTCAGTTACAACTTTCCCTTGACATGGCATTGCATGTTATGCCAACTCAACAAGTGACTCGACATTGACTATGAATGTGAACTCCTCAGCATGCACATGGAATGCATGCATGCAACTTGACATGCATGCATGAAACTTATCATGCATGCAACATGCAACATGCATGCATGTGACATGCAACAAACTTGACACCTTTGACTTTGACCTAGACATGCAATTTTGAATTTTACAACTCAACTCTTTACATGGAAATTCGAATTTATTCATGGTGGATGGTGTTACATGTGCCAACGCACTAGATCTAGATCAATACATTTACAACATTTGCAATATCATGAAGATTGTTTGTTTCTAGCTCATATTTTTGCATCCTCATATATTTTTTCCAAAAGACCCATTGAGAATGAAAGAAAAGAAGGCAATAGGGAGAGTTTGGGTAATGCAATGGACAACATGCATGACCTTTCACTCCCCATTCCTTAGTCTCTTCTCCTCTCCTATTCCCTTTTTTTATTTTTAATTAATCCATTTTTTCTTTTCATTTTGTCTTATTCCACTTTTATATTTTCATTTTTTCCATCATTTTTATAACCTTCATAAATTGTTGAATTTTCCTCTTGGTACTTATTCTTACAACTATTTGAGAGTTCAGATCCATTTCAGATCACTTACTAAAAACATCATAATTTTCTTTGGAAAACCACTCATATTCAAAATATCCCCAAGAGAGGGATTGTTTTGTGGATTGTAGGTGTTTTTCATGGAAATTAATCCTGAGAAGAATCACTTAGGGAAAATTCCCTTGTCTTCCTCCCTTAACCTTTGGTAGAACTCAATACCCATTATTGGTTCACAACTAACCTAGTCATAGCACCTAGAGCACCCTTAGAGTTGATTAATAATTGATAGAAGTCATATGTGGTGGTTCAAAGACTTGACCATAATGTTTGAACCTAGAAACAACATTTAGGGATTGAGTATCTTCCCTCCCTCCCTTGAATATAGTCAAGGGATTGAGACAACTCCATGATGCTCAACACCCCATAATGGTATCCATATTTAACTTGGACGCCAAAGACTCCCTGGAGATGGATTTTGTCATTATTTCTAGGTGTTGTTCATGGTGGTTGAGATCGAGAACGTTCAATTATGGATTAAGGTTTTTGTTTCCCCCTTGACCATGTTTATGCATCAACACATATTTTAGTCCATAAAACCTATTTATTGTGTTTGTATCCCACTTGGAAGCCAAAAACCCCCTACAAAGTTCCTTTGTGTTGGTTCGAGGACTTTTTAAGGCTCTTGAGTTGGAGAATCTTAAATAAGATCCTAAGGAAGTTGTTTTCATTCCATGATGTTGGTTAAGGCCTTGTGACACATATGCTCACCTCTTGTGAATCATCTCATCTATGGTCTTCAACTCTTGATTTGATTCCGCCATGTTTTGGAACTACTCTAGAATGCATAAGACATCGTTATAGGTGTGTCATACAAGGTCATAAACGTCCTTTTCCACATGAATGTAGAAGGATTTACAACTATTCCATATCTAATCCATCCAAAACGGACTTGGCCCATAGACTTGCATTTTAAAAAGGAAACTTTTAAGATTTGTATTATAGAAGTACTCTAACAGATTGTTTGAATAGTTTAAATCTTGATCTTTGTTAAGATCACGCTAAGTAAGCAATTGATGATGCTCATGGTGACACAAATATCTGCCATAGAAAAAGATTTTTCTAGCCCATCTTTTGCCAAAATTTTACCATACAAACTCACACTTTACTAGATAAAGTCCAAAAATATCAAGTGTGATCTGAGTGAAACTAAGAGGGGGGCCGTTGTCACCTCACTAACCCTCTTATTCACTTCAGATCATCTCTCCTTCAATGCAAGGGGGGATTCCCTAGGTTAAGGTTGATAGATTTAGGGAAATGAAGCTCAGGGTGATGGAAAGAGTAAACCCAGGAAAAATGGTTATGGTAAGTTTTAGGGTATGAAAGATGATGGGAACACTAGAGACTAGTGTCTTTTCATTGGGCATATCGGGTCAACTAGGGATTCTCTTAAAGAAGGTAAAGAATGGATATTTGGTTATACCTAAGGTATTCCACTACAAATCTTAGGATATTCTCGTATAGGATGACAACTGGGGTAGTCCACTACAAACCCTAGAAAATCCTCCTATGTCCTTTAACAATATTTAAAAATGATATCAAGGGAAGTTATTGTTAGATTTTTCAAGCACATATATAAAAATTTCAAAATGTTTACTATTCTTTTATTGTAGCCTTTTGTGAATGTTTGTTAACTATTTCTCTCATTTGATGGGGTGTAGGTACAACCAAACATGTATTTTTTATATTTTTCCTCCTCAAGTGAGGGAACTTCAGGAAGACTAGAGGAAAGTGAGACATCTAGAAGGCCTAAAATAGGGACATCAACTAGATGTCAAAAGATTAGAAGAAAATTCCATAAACGAATGGATTTTTTTTCTCATGGAAGGGGGTCATGTTCTTATGATGATGAGACCATAGGCGACATCGAGGTGCCCTTGAGGTAGAAACATCTAGTGAAACAATGGGTACCCAAGGATCTTCCTCGTCTAAACACGGATTTTTGTGTGAACGAGGGGATATTTTGGATTGCACCATCGTCATTACACAGTTTGGGGTTGTTTTTCATGGATGGAATGAAGGTGGGTTACAGAAAATGTATTGAATTGATGGAGTATGTTGGACCCTACTACAATTACAGATATTGGATGTGGCTGGTCCAATATACATGCAGTATGTGCATATATGGAGTGTCTAAAAATTATTTACAGCTAAAATACAATAATCAAAATAAAGGATTGAAAATGTACATTGATGGGAAGCCAAAAGCATCTGGGAATATTGCAGGGTTTATAAACAGTACACAACCTAGGTCTACAAATAAACAACCCAATTTCATATTTGAGGGGCATGAAGAAAACCATGTTTTCGTGTGTGCCATAAATAAATTACTGTAGGGGAATATTTGTTGATCAATTACAATTTGAATCGAATAGATACAAACCTTGTTACTATGGGAGTGGTAAATATAAAATTTTCATCAAACTTGTAATTAATGAATGTAATAACTTATGTTTTTGTTAATTAATGTTTTGTTTTTTATGTTTCATTTTGATATAAGAAATATAAGGAATATGTTTCATTAAATGACACAATCCTCTAGGCAGCAGGTATACCTCATTTTTAATTATGTTTTTTCAAGAGTCTATTGGTTTTATTTTGATATTAATGGTTTCAATATTTTTGTTGCAGGTTGTTGATTGGGGAAATTCTCGGATGGATGAGATGATGTCATCTTCAGGGTAGTAAGTATACCCCATTGTAAATTGTACAAATTAAATATAAGCAATGTTTTTTTTAATTATGTTTTTTCGAGAGTCTATTGTTTTCATTTTGATATTAATGTTTTCAATATTTTTGTTGCAAGTTGCATCAGACCAGGGAAAGTCCCTGATAGATCAAAGGACACCATCATCATCCCAACCAATATAACCCATAGTAATTTTACAAATTAAATATATTCTATTATTGCAATTTTTTTATGAGTCTATTGGTTTCATTTCGATATTAATGTTTTCAATGTTTTTGTTGCAGGTTGCGCCTGATTGGGGCAAGTCCCCGATAGATCAGAGGACACCATCCTCGGCCTAGTCGGTATAATCCATAGTAATTGTACAAATTAAATATGTTGTATTATTACGTTCTTAGGATGATTCTATTGGTTTCCTTTCGATATTAACGTTTTCTATATTTATGTCGCAGGCTATGTATCCATTAGCAGATAAATCCATAGAAATGGATGTGGATGAGCTAATGTGTGATGATGACATCACATCATCGCTTAACCCCTTTCAGATGTTAAAGAAGTCCGTAAAACAAAATGCATAAATCCTCCATTTGGTATTCATTTAGATACAAATGGAGGAGATTGGAGAAAAGATTGATCGTTTGACTATGAGAGCTCAGTCGTTGAATGAAAGCTGTGGGATATTTAATTAGAAGTTAAATTCATTTATGTTTTTATATTTATACTCGTATATGTCATGAACTAAAATATAGTTTTTTTTTACAAGCTTATTTGTGTCCACATAATCCTAGTCGTTAGGGGCATGCTGCTACTATTGATGCCACTTATGAGTCTTCACATCACGAGCATCTAACCCCACTTGCATCTGAAAATGTGTCATTTTTGTCGACTGAAAAGTCGGCAACACATAGCAGGACACCCCAGATGGAAGATGTAGGTGCACCCTCTACTGCTCGACACACTATAGATCATGTAGAATAGGGTCAAGGGGTCGATGCAGCAGAGAGTAGTATTGATATTTCTTAAGTATCATTTCTTGGATCTTCCCGTGTTATTACCACAGGAACAGTACAGACCACATTTTTGGTAGACTAAAATATCGTTCCCATAAAGATAGAGAAGATCCCAAGTATTTAAAAAAAAAATTAACTATTATATATAATCTAATTGAAATTTACTCATAGATTATTCTTTTTAAACTAATGATGACATGATCGTTTTGCAAGAAATGATGTTTTTTTTAAACATATAAATGATTGGTAACTAGAGATATTTAGTCCCATCATCCACACAGGGTGGGATAAACAAAGCAAATTTTTAAAAGATGAGCTCATTAATCACTTGATTGGGTTGATCGATGTTGAGACCTTCAACTGAGCGGAGGTCCTCAAGAAATTCGGCCAACATATGAAAATTGTGAGGGACCAATATAGGGTTCATCTAGAAACGAACCCTAGGTATGAGTGCCCTACAATGATTCCATTAAGGGAGTGGAAAGCCCTATTGGATGATGGAAGGGAGAGGGATTTAAGAAAATATGGAAAGATACCACTAGGCACAGGAAGGTATGCAATACTTTGAACAATATAATTATATGTTTATTACTCTTTATTTTTACATGAAATTTGCAACATCTAATGTATTTCGAACTTGTCATAGGCTACCAGACACATCAAAGGAAACAAAGGCCAAACTAGAAAAGCATGGCCAGCACAAGCTTGGGCCTGGTGGTTATTCGAATTTGGTGGCATGAATTGTAAGTATTAATAACTAAAATATTGTATCCAAATAATAAATTTCATATTAAAAAAATTGCATTTCACCTTAAAAGATAAATTGATGATCTTATGCATATTGCAGGCCAATCGGTTCAACAAAATGCCAACGGAGGATGACTTGAGGCTTGTCTTCCAACACGGCTTTGTAGTTGTTGTTGAACGCTGAAAAATCTTGGGCGTTGATCAACACAGTATTCCAGTGATCCACCCTTTGCGTAGGTAAATAAAATGAACAAAGTTTATTTAAGATTGATTACTTGTGCAGTCTATTCATTATTAATTTTGGCCATAAAATATTGAGCCTCTTTGTTTTAAGTAGGAAATCCACAATACACATAATTCCCAGGATGGAGAACGACCGACCAATGAAGGTCATGTTATGCATCCTAGTAATGGATGTATTAATGTGCTAAAAAAAAGTTAGTATGAATTACAGTTGAAAATATTTAATTGCAAATAGTGTATTAATTTTAATATTTTATGTTTCAACTCCAAATCATGCAAAGGTTCATCATGTACAAGATGATGCAACTAGACAAGGAGATGAAGTAAATGGTGTGGCCCCATCAGGTAAAGAGCACCACTCTAATATTGTTTTTATTAATGAAATACTTGTAATGATATAAACAAAACATATCAATTTAACATTTCTTCATTATTGCAGTAGATCCTGGCACCTTATAGTAGCAGATTCCATGACGTGAGTACATGACCCGACAAACAATAAGACAATTGTAGAGATGACCAAAATAATTGAT
Organism: Picea glauca; assembly: GCA_000966675.3. NCBI lineage: Eukaryota > Viridiplantae > Streptophyta > Pinopsida > Pinales > Pinaceae > Picea > Picea glauca. Next base: position 872,235 of record JZKD02S1672990.1, read on the forward strand.
AAATATGTTGCAGAAGATGATCAGTTGATTTCTGAATTTGTGAAAAGAAAAAATCCAAAAAAGAAGTGATTGTAATAACACTGACATGTTATTTTTGATAATATAAACTAATGTCATGAAATATTTTTTGTCTACGAATGAATGAATGTTATAAGTACTTAATGAATGAATTTTGAATTTTTATTTATGACGAAAAACACATATTTGCACATAAATTCATTTATTTTCAAGTACATGCATTGGGTATGGGGAATTGAGAGTGATGTGAGGGGGAGGGGGGAGGGGCCATATGAGATTCCACCTTCACGTGGTTGGACTTGTTCAGTAGATAATATTAAACTATTCTCGAAACAAAGAGAAGCTCAATAAGGTAATGCTCTTTATTCTTATGTATTATATATTCATGTAAATTTTAAAATGCATGTCTATTTATTAAAAAATTTATCATAAATTTAACATCTCATGGTTCGTTGATTTCTACATGACTTCACACAAGGAATTGCAACTGATCACTACCCTATCTGGAGAGGCTACATCAATTATACAAAAAGGTACATAATTAATACTCATAAATTTGTCTTTTTATATGATGTTTTAGTTATTTACCTTTCATGGGCATTGTAGTGATTTACTTCATTTATTATATGTAGTTTATTTCATTCATTCATTATTGTATGTATATGTACCCTAACAAGCCTAATTCTCACTTTACCCTACCAGCCCATACCTTACCTTTCTCTCACCTTCCAACCCTAACTTGACGTAACCTATCTTGATCATCTTACATACCCTATATTTTCTTACCCTACCAACTCAACCTAACCTAGACTACCCTTAGTCTAACTAAACCTAAATTAATTGCGTTGTATATTGTACCCCATGGGCACCATTGATGGTGTGTACCACTTCATGCCAATAGGGAAGCTTACATGAAACCAATATTGTTGGCATATTTTTTGTTTTGAAACCCATTTTTAACCTCAAAATTCCTCTAGTGTAAGTGATTCGAAGGATTGGGTTGTGGATCATAAGAATCCTAACTTGGACACTACTTTGCCAAATTTTGATTTGGGTGAAGGTTCTTGATGCAGACCCCCAAACCCTCAGGTCGAGGTCTGTACGGGATCGCTCTATATCTTCCCTTTAAGTCTAATTGACTCTTTGGTTTCCCCTCGAGAAATACCTTTCACACACAATTGTGTAACCACAGGTCCTTATGGGTGTGCCCACGAGATCAAACATGAAGCATCAACCCAATTCTCCTGACCGAAATAGGATCGTGCCCTTCGCTAATTCGGGACTTCGAGTTTCACAATTTCACGATCCCTGTTGTCGAGGGTTCCTATCTCTACAGCCTCTGAAACCCGAATTGTCGAACTACGATCCACTCAACAAAGGTTGGCTTCCCAATAGGCTTCTCACTTCATCGGGATTTCAGACTTCGCGATTTCGTGAATCCAGATGCAAGGCTCCCAGTCCTTCCACCTCCGAACCCCGAAACGGTCAACAAGGTTTGACTCCACCTGGCGACAAGTACACCACCTGTCACTCTTCCCGGATTTCGGGACTTTCGCCCCCAAAACTCTACCTTCTCCGTTCCTGACACCCGAAATGCCGAAATCCCGAAACTCCAATCCATTTTTTGTCGCAACTCACGACTTCAGGATTTTAGATTCATTGTGCTCAACTCCTCATCGTTAAGATCCCCAAAATGCTAAAATGATCTGACGGCTTGTGCAAAGCACGATCAATGTTCCGCGTTGATTATGGATCCTAGAGTGATAAGCTCGCCTGCCTCTGACCACCCTGCAACTTCCCTGGATCCTACGGTCTTTGTGGTTTCATGAATTCCCCATAGAGAATTCTGACCGCTCGTTGCTCCTTGATAATCCCTGCGAAATAAATCAAGGTTCTTCCACTGGAACTTAACTTCCATTGGATGTCTTCGACCCTTGTCTCCCTTTGAACACTTCAACGGTGCTACCCCTTCTAAGCTTTCAACCAGCCTGCGCACACCTTGCACGGTTTTTGTGTTTCACCTGCACTTATGCGGGAATGAGAACAATGGTATCTCTCCTGAGCTTTCAAAGATAAACTTTGAACCTTGTCGACACACTCCTTGCGGATGATTTCACTGCACTCCTTGCAGGAACTTCTCTCACTCAGGAAGAGAAACAATTGAAACTGATTCTCTCTCTCTCTTAGACTTCAACATTCAACATGAAATCATACATTCACACAATATTAAAGCAAATGCATAACAGAGAGAATAAACAACTACAAGCATAAAATTTAACGTGTATACACAGAGAACATCATAACACCATGAGTCTGCTCGAAAACTTCATATATTAAATTCAAAGCTTCTGTACATGGGTTCTTCTCTACAGCTCTCTGCTACAACTCTCCCTTCTGCTCTATGCTTATGATACAATGCTCTCTAATGTTACAATGATACAAAGGTGAGGGTGTCTATAGTCGTTTTCCCTCTTGTTCCTAAAACTGTCTAATCTTCATTCAAACCTACCTACTTTCATTTACTACGCATAAATGCCTTAATGTTTTATAGATGAGAGCAATCGCTCAAGATCTATTTACAATATGCAAGTATGCTTCCCTTTAACTATTACATTAATGTTTCAAAAACATTTCAAATCGTGAAAAATGCATTTTGCGCTTTCCAGCTGTCTTCCCCTTCACGCTCGCTTGATTGCTTTACGATGCTCCTACATCATACTCCCTCGCTTTAAAATTTTCATGAACTCCTGTTCATGAGCTATTTCACGGTCTTTCCATGCTTATGGATTTCTACTTCATCTTCCCAGCTGGCATCTTCAACTGGATGTCCCTTCCATTTGACCAAGTATTCAAAATACTCTTTTCTCCTGGTCTTCCTGCTGACTCTCTTGTCTGTTGGATCATGTTGTCATTGATGCCAATGGTTTGATTATTTGGGAGAATGTTGGATCATATGTCATTGATGTAAATGGTTTGGTTTGATTTATGTCAAGTAATTGATTGATATGATTCCCTTGATGAGAATGATATATGTCCAAGTGGAAACCAATTGATAAAGATGGATCAATGAGTTGTCATTGATACATGATGCATAGTTTATATATATGATGCAGTGGTGAATTGATGCAAAGATGAACCATTATTATCTTATCATGGTTATAAGGTGCACAAATGGATGAACTCCAAAGTGGTCCCCTTATGGTGAAATCCCTCATGGGAAAACACTTTACGGATTGAGTTATCCTAGAAGAACGGTTGGAGGACCCATGATTGTATGTGGAATAATGAGATGAAGATCAATGAAGTTGTTGGTGAAACTATCCTACATGGATAGTGCTTGACATGCCATTTCCAGTGGTATGTGGAATGTCACATAACTCCTCACGGTTTGAGAGTTATGGTCTTATGAAGTTGGAGGACCCCCATATGAAGGCTTGAAGCCCCCAAGGTCAAAGAAGTAAAAGTGCTTGAAAATAGGAAATCATTATTTAAATGATAAATTAAAGTGACAAAATCAAGAAGGAATATTTAAATGATAAAGTATTAGAGAACTTTCTATTCATGGAAAGTGGTTAACCCTAAAATAAGGAAAATAGGT
>JZKD02S1672990.1:876464-894390 GCA_000966675.3 Picea glauca
CAGCTACAGGAATTTGTTTAGCCCATTGAACCTCTGTATGTTCATCCTCTGTTCCTGCCTTGTAAGGGTACAAATCCACAACATTGAATATCGATGAAATTCCAACCCCATTGGGTAATTCAATATCATATGCATTTGCCCCAAATTTCTTTAAGACTCTGCATGGTCCAATATTTTTCATCTTCAACTTGTTATATGTCCCCCTTGGGAACCTTTCCTTCCTCAGATGTGCAAGAATCAGATCACCAACTTCGAATTGAAGTTCTCGCCTATGTTGATCTGCTCTGTGCTTGTATTCCTAGTTTGAATTTTGCAATCGCTCCTTGATTTGGCTGTGAAGCTCCTTCATTGCTTCTGCAAAATTCTCTGCGCTAGCACTTCTGAATTCAATTTGTTTTAAATCCTTCAATTCAAAAACTCCCCTTGGCTTCATTCCATATACAATTTGGAATGGACTCTGCCCTGTGCTTCTATTGATCGAATCATTATAAGAAAATTATGCATGTGGTAGAATATGATCCCATTGACTGTGTTGTTCAGTCACTGGGCTCCTCAGAAAATATCCCAAGCTTATGTTCACAACTTCTGTCTGCCCATCCATCTGAGGATGATAAGATGAGATAAATGACAAATTTGTCCCCAACTTCTTCCATAAAGTCCTCCAGAAATGTCCCACGAACTTGGTATCTCTATCTGAAACAATACTCCTTGGCAAGTCGTGAAGTCTAACGACCTCTTTGAAAAATAGGTTCGCAATATGAGTTGCGTCGCTGGTTTTCTAGCATGGTATGAAATGTGCCATTTTTTAAAATCTGTCTACCACCACAAAGATTGAATCAAGTCCTCTTTGCATCCTTGGCAGTCCCAATATCAAATCCATGCTCACTGCATCCCATGGCCTTTCTGGTATGGGTAATGGCTGATACAACCCTGTATTTTGCCTTTTCCCTTTTGTGTGCTGACAAATTCTACATCTGTCCAAAAATCTTTTGACATCTGTCCTCATCCCTGACCAAAAATATGAGCCATTTAATTTCGAGAATGTTTTGTCATGACCGAAGTGTCCGGCCAATCCTCCACTGTGTTTTTCTTTCAACAGATTCTCCCTCATGGAGCATTTTGGAATACATAATTGATTGCCTCTGAATAACAATCCATCCTGGATCATATATTCGGTCCAATGGCTTCTATCTCTGAGAATTGGATTCTCAGATGCCTCATACACTTCCTTAAAATATGGATCGTCTCTGTACATTTCTTTGAGGTTATCAAAACCCAAAGTTTTGACTATGAATTCCTGCATCAGCAAACATTTCCTGCTCAAAGCATCAACAACATTTTTAGCAATTCTAGAAATATGCTTAGTTACAAAAGTAAAATTATGCATGTATTCAACCCATTTAGCATCCTTCTGGTTCAACTTATCCTATCGAGTCATGAATTTCAAAGCATGATTTTCGTTGTACAAAACAAACTCTTTAGGAACCAAATAATGTCTCCATTTCTTCAGCGCTTGTATGACAACATAGAATTCTTTGTCATATGTTGAGTATTTAATCTTCGCCTCATTCAGTTTCTCACTGAAGTATGCAATCGGTATATCGTCTTGGCTCAAGACTGATCCAATTGCAAACCCACTCGCGTCACACTTGACCTAAAATGTCTTGCTAAAATCTGGCAGAACCAAAATTGGTCGCTCTGTGATCTTCTTCTTCAGCAAGTTGAAACTCTTCCCTGCTTCCTCTGTCCAATGAAAATATTTGTGTCTTCTCTTCACCGTATCCATCATCTGTGCGCTAATCCCACTGAAATTTCGAATGAATTTCCTGTAGAAACTAGCTAAACCATGGAAGCTTCGAACTTCAAACACACCTTTTGGTGATGGCCAATTATTGATTGCATTCACCTTTTTCGGATCCATCTTCAACTCATTTGCAAAGATAAAAAAAACCCAGGTAAATGAGTTTCGTCCTCATAAATGATGATTTCTTCATGTTTATCAGCAATTTCTCTTGTTTCAATCACCTCATCACTGTAGCTAAATGCTTTCAGTGCTCTGCTTCAGTCTTACTGAAAATCAATATATCGTCAAGATATACGATGACGAATTTTCCTATGAAATCCTTCAGGACTTCATTCATCAATCTCATGAAAGTACTAGGCGCATTCGTTAAACCAAACAGCATAAGAAGCCATTCATACAACCCTTCATTCATCTTGAATGTTGTCTTCCATTCATCACCTTCTCTCATATGAATTTGATGATATCTGTTTTTCAAATCAATCTTTGAAAAAAATCTTACTCCACTCAAGCAATCCATCAAATCATCCATCATTGGCAATGGAAATCTGTATCTGATGGTAATATTATTGATTGTCCTTGAGTCTGTACACATTCTTCAGCCTCCATATTTCTTTGGGATGAGCACTGTTGGAATAGCGCATGGACTCAAGCTCTCTATAATGAATCCCTTGTCCATTAAGTCCTGGACTTGCCTCTTGACTACTTCATTCTCCTGCAACGTCAACCTGTACGTTGCTTTGTTTGGTAAACTAGCTCTAGGTATAAGATTGATGTGATGACTTATACTTCTGATCGGTGGCAATGAACAAGGTAGTTCGTCCACTACTATATCAACGAACTCTTCCAGCAACTTCTGGATTTACTCTGGTAAATCATCCACTCTTGTACTGGTTAAAACAATTCTAGGCTTCCTGACCACAATAAATTGTGTGTCTTCCTTCTTCTTAACCTCCTTAAGAAGTTCCTTCCCACTCATGAGAAGTACAGTGTTGCTCACTTCTGGTTTCATTTCTTTATCCTTAATCGGCAACAACATGTGAGTTCTCCCATTTTTTTCCAGGGTGTATGTGTTCTTTCTCCCATCATGAATCACATTCTTGTCATATTGCCACAGTCTACCCAGCAATAGATGACAAACATCCATGGGAATGACATCACATAGTATTTCATCCTTATATCCTCCTATTTTAAATTCAACTAAACATTGTTTAGTGACATTTACCTGATGTCCTTTTTGTAGCCACAAAACTCTATATGAGCTTGGATGTTCAATAGTCTCCAGCTCCAACTTTTCTACCATCTTTGTAGAAATGAGATTGTCTGTGCTACCACTGTCCACGATGAATTTGCATACCCTGTCTTTGGTCTTGCAAGCAGTCCAAAAAAGTATGTTCCTTTGGGTTGGGTTCTCTGCCTCCTTCTCTGGCGTTAAGAGAAATTTTCTCATCATCAGTGATCTTCCACCCTCAACATCTTCTGCCCATTCCTTCCTTGAGCTTCGGCAATGTGAGTTTTACCTCCTTCTTTCTTTCTATCTGGACATTCATAGGATTTGTGTCCATTTTTTCCATAGGTAAAGCATTTTATTTCTCCACCTCTGCCTCTTCCTCTTCCTCTGGTTCAAGGAAAAGTATTTCTATCAGCATATTGTCCTCTCTATGAGATTCCTCCTCTCTCATGTTGAGTTTGAGGTTTCTTTCCCTCTTCTTGAGGTTTCTGAGTTCTATCTTGGGCAACTGCTTTGTCTCTGGCTTGACTTCTACCTCAGCCTCTTTGACCTTGCTTCTGGCTCAGCTTCTCTTCAGCTTTCAGAGCCATCTAATAAGCATCTTCTACTGTCTGAATGATCATCATGATCATCTCATATTGGATGTCATATCACAGACCATTCATGTATCTGGAAACCTTCTCATCATCGCTTTCCCGATGACCTGCTCTGATGTTTAATTTGTAGAATTCTTCAGTGTACTCTTTCACTGTCATCAGCTTCTGTCTCAAATTTTGCATTCTCCGAAATAGAGTAATTTGATAATCCTTGGGTATGAATTTGGCTTTCATCTTTGCAACCATTCTATCCCAACTTTTGATTTTCTTCTTGCCTTTGCAATGTTTGTCGGCCTGCAGGTCATCCCACCATAATGTTCCATGCCCTTTAAGTCTTGTGACAGCATGTTTGACCTTCTTGTCTTCCTCGACATCCTCATAGTCGAAGTATTTATCCAGAGTTCTAATCCAGTCTAGAAGATCTTCAACATCCAGGTTCCCTTCATACATGGGAATCTCCATTTTTTCCCTGGCACCTATCCTTGCAACAGCCCTGAATAGGCATTCATCTATAGCATATTCGACTACAACTTCCTCTCCATGCCTAGCTTCATTTTCACTTTCAGCCTCACTGATATCCCCAGCGTCGACTGTGCGCCTTGTGTTGTCTACATGGCATCAAGCCTGGCATGTAGTTCATGCATTTCCCTTTCCACTGCTGGATCAGGCATTGGTCTGTCTCTTCTTCTCGGCGACATGGCTGAGAAATATTCTTCCTTTCTCTGATACAGAAAACAAAGACTCTTTCTACGCTCTATACCACGTTGATGCAGACCCCCAAACCCTTAGATCGAGGTCCGCTCAAGATCGCTCTATATCTGCCCTTTGAGTCTAATTGACTCTTTGGTTTCCCCTCGGGAAATACCTTTCACACACAATTGTGTAACCACAGTTCCTTATGGGTGTGGCCATGCGATCAAACATGAAGCATCAACCCAATTCTCCTGACCGAAATAGGATTGCGCCCTTCGCTAATTCGAGACTTCGGGTTTTACGATTTCACGATCCCTGTTGTCGAGGGTTCTTATCTCTACAACCTCTGAAACCTGAATTGTCGAAATACGATGCACTCAACAAAGGTTGGCTTCCCAACGGGCTTCTCACTTCATTGGGATTTCAAACTTTGCGATTTCACGAATCCAGATACAAGGCTCCTAGTCCTTCGACCTCTGAACCCCGAAACGGTCAACAAGGTTTGACTACACCTAGCGACAAGTACACCACCTATCACTCTTCCCGAATTTTGGGACTTTTGATCCCAAAACGCTACCTTCTCCATTCCCGACACCCGAAGTGCCGAAATCTCGAAACTCCAATCTAATTTCTGTCGCAACTCGCGACTTTGGGATTTTCGATTCATTGTGCTCAACTCCTCGTCGTTAGGATCCCTGAAATGATGAAATGATTTGATGGCTTGTGCAAATCACGATCAACAGTCCACGTTGATTCTAGATCCTAGAGTGATAATCTCACCTTCCTCTAACCACTCTGCAACTTCCCTGGATCCTACAGTCCTCGTGGTTTCGTGAATTCCCCACGGAGAATTCCGACCACTCGTTGCTCCTTGATAATCCCTGCGAAATAAATCAAGGTTCTTCCACTGGAACTTAACTTCCATTGGATGTCTTCGACCCTTGTCTCCATTTGAACACTTCAACAGTGCTACCCCTTCTGAGCTTTCAACCAGCCTGCGCACACCTTGCATGATTTATGTGTTTCACCTACACTTCTGCGGGAATGAGAACAACGGTATCTCTCCTGAGCTTTCAAAGATAAACTCTAAACCTTGTCAACACACTCCTTGCGGATGATTTCACTGCACTCCTTGCAGGAACTTCTCTCACTCAAGAAGAGAAACAATTGAAACTCATTCTCTCTCTCTCTTAGACTTCAACATTCAACATGAAATCATACATTCACACAATATTAAAGCAAATGCATAACAGAGAGAATAAACAACTATAAGCATACCATTTAGCATGTATACACAAAGAACATCATAACACCATGGGTCTGCTTGAAAGCTTCATATATTAAATTCAAATCTTTTGTACATGGGTTCTTCTCTATAGCTCTCTGCTACAACTCTCCCTTCTGCTCTATGCTTATGATAAAATGCTCTCTAATGTTACAATGATACAAAGGTGAGGGTGTCTATAGTCGTTTTCCCTCCTGTTCCTAAAACTGTCTAATCTTCATTCAGACCTACCTACTTTCATTTACTACGCATAAATGCCTTAATGTTTTACAGATGAGAGCAATCGCTCAAGATCTATTTACAATATGCAAGTACGCTTCCCTTTAACTATTACATTAATGTTTCAAAAACATTTCAAATCGTGAAAAATGCGTGGTGCGCTTTCCACATGTCTTCCCCTTCACGCTCACTTGACTGCTTTATGATGCTCCTGCATCTGTTCTTCTTCATTTGAAGTAGAGGCTTCTTTGGCTTCAACCCCACAATGAGCTTCCAATGCCTCTCGTGCACGTAAGAGCACTTGTATACGATGATATACAACTTGATGATCATTTTGTTAAAGAAATAAATTTTCCTCATCCTCCCATGTATTAAGCATTCATGACAAGGACATTAGTCATTGTTACTTTTCTTAGCTTCCCATACACCTCAAACACAACCATTGTATGGCCTTATTGCAATCAATTTAAGTTCTATAAGGGGAGGGCCATTATTCCTAGCCTTGTAAACCACCAAGATCGCATCATATATCTTTGACATCTCCACCAGGCACATGTTGTAGAGGCATAGGGAAGATTTGGAATCGCCTTAGATACCTAAATTAGGTTTATCATTATCAATATGATCCTTATTCCATGCAGACATGTCAGGATTATAATCTCATCGTCTATCTTGTCTCCCTATAACTTTATATGCTTGTATGGGATCAAATTCCTTGATTTTTATATATTTCCAATACCAATGGTGGCATTGTTATTAATGAGGTGAACAAAGCCATCATTACCAGGATCACAAAAAAATGATCATTCATAACCTTAAGAAACAAAAGTGAAATCCCATATCAAATTAAATTGCAGTCCACCATTTTCTTGTAGTGTGGCCTACTACCAACACATGGTGTTTTGTATGCAATTACATGTAAAATAATAATAGGAAACCAACCTTCAACCACCACACCTTAATATGCATCTTATCACAAAGAATGCACTGGAATATACCATATAAAAATAAATTTATTGGAATGAGATATAAGTTAGTGTTTACTTAAAAGAATAGGTGTATTGGTCTCAACCTCTATGAAGTTGGGAAGGCAATAGAATTAAAACCAAGTTTACTCCAAATTAAATTATTAAGCTTGATTTCATGTTGGTGACTTCATCACTAACTCAATAAAAAATACTAAAAATTGGGAATTTGGAAGGCTCCAAGCATAGCCTCAAGCACTTCAATTATGACCATGTTTGTGAATTTGGACTATAGAATGTACATGTTTTCCTTGAATGGGATATTGAAATCTGTCAAAATGCCTTAGTTGGAGCTTATTGGTCGTGCAAGGGATGATTATGTTGCTACAACTTGATGTGTCAATGCACATTTACCTAGCTATAAAAAACACAAGAATAATCAATGTCTTCTCATTAAAATTGAAACATATAGTACTATGGTTGAAATCATTCAGTGAAACTATTTGAAATGCATCAAATTTTGATCATGCTACATTTTACATGATAACAACCCACAATTACCATGACCAATACTATGACTATCATTCAACAATCCATTGATGATGCTCCACTCATTATTGTGCATATTGTTATTTATGTAATTTTGTTGGTAGAGCATTCAACGAGTTCTTATAGGGTGATATAACCATACAACCTAATAAAACATATTAGTGTGCTCATATCCCATAATGTCTACACAATTACTTGAAATCAATATGGATAGTATCAACTACCACCATAACCATCAAATAATATTGGCCATGCTACCAATTTTTGTGGAGTTTACATTTGATCATTTCTACACTTGTAAGTCTCCTTGATAAAAACAAATTGATCACTCCTATTAATTATCAATGGAGTAGGAAACTTAAAATACTTGTGTGAAAAAGATAGAACTCAATAATGCCTTAAGATTAATATCATTATGTTGGGCTACTAGGAGAAGAAAACAAAATTTTAGGGTAGCGTTGACACACACACACATGGAGATATAGGTCAAAATAAGGAATGTTATTTTCATACTAATTGGATATCAACATCTAACTATGTTATTTTTGTCTTTTCTCAAGTAAAAAAAATATAGATTGTGTTTTACTGAATCATATTTTCAACAATGGATCTTTATATCATAGGGAAATTGCTTCATCCATCAACTTGTTGTATCGTCTTTGCCCCATTGACAACATGAACATATATGGTCTCGGCCCTCCTTCTATAGTTGGATGTAGATGCCAAGAGTGAGAGTAAAATTGGAACTAGGAGGCATATGGGTTGAGAACATTGAGGGGAGATTGAATAGATGAAAGCAAGGAAGAAATGAGGTTAAGCGGATCAGATTTTGGTAATGAAATCATTTTCATATCTATAATTCATAAATTTAGTCATATTTCTCTTTCATTTGAAACTATTCACATACAAGAATTGACAATAAAGCCTTAAATCTCTACCTTGTCCTTCCAAATTTCTTCATTGAGTTGATATCTATAGATTTGTGTGCAAAATAGTGTTTTGATTGACCATTTTAGCACAAAATTGACATAATATTGAATCCCATTATGAGCTTCAAAATCAATTTTTTTTACTACTGAATATCTACAAGAGTCATGCTTCATTTGTAAAGCTATGGGGAAAACATGTCCACGCCACTTCAATTTAGGACTCAATGGAATAAAAGTAGAGAAATCGAAAGGCTTCATAGATTTTATTTAAAGTTTCACTATGAAGAGACACATCTCTATCTACTTCGCACCATTCATAAAAGAATGGATTTTAGTGAACAATCTTGACATCCAATATTTTAATTTTTTTTTTTAAACAATACAGGGTCATCGAATATCCAACTCCATGTAGTTTACGTCTGATGGAAATGCTATAGTTCCAACTCCCTAAGGATTCAGATATACGGTGGGTCCAACGACAGGATGATCCAACTCCATGAAGTTTGTGTCTGATGGCCACGCCATTGGTCTGATGCCTCTATGGAGTCAAATATCTGACCCCTATGGGGCAGGATGATCGATGGCCAAGCCACTGATCCAATGGTTGGGGAAGTCGGATATCTAACAGTTCTAGGGTCTGTAACGACCTCGTCGTAACTACACAATGAAGTAAAAAAAAAATCAAGCATTAGGAATTAGCGTTAACAATGTAAATCATAGCAACATTGAATCAACGATATCATAAATAAGGAATTACAATCGTCTCATCGTCATAATCAAATAACGTCGTAATCGACGCATCAACACATTTAGTAACGACATATAAGTGATGCATCATCATATTTGAATAACGACGTGTAATCAACGGGCATCGTAAGAAAAGGAAATACCGACTACTCATCATTGAAATCAATAACGACGCATGCAACGCATCAACAAAAAAGATAGTGACACACAACATAAATGGTGTCTCTGCTTAGCACATCACAATCAACTTGAAACAAATTACAAACTATGATCAACCAATTAGTGAATATTAAACATGGCTACCCACCCAACCTACCCTGCAAGGTTAGGACCTCTAGGACACATAAGCAACGCTCAAGCCTAGGTTCCAATTGATTTAACCATTTAAGGTCTCAAGGCTGGTGATTGTTTTGAGGAACAAGGAGGTGTCTACATCCCACTAACAAACAAGTCCAACATCAACTATCTATATTAGCAACATCAACGATAATCCATGAAGCAATAAGGTTCTAATAACAGATCACACATCACATAAATTTCAAGGCGCAAGAAATTTTAATTACTAAATCCATCATACAATGACATAAGATAAGGCGCAAGGTAATCAACTTTATTTCTTTTCAAGGCGCAAGGAAAAACATCTTCTTTGCTCCAAGGTGAGTGATTAATCAGTCACTGAAGTCCACCAAAAATCAACCTTATTCCAAGGTGCAAAAAGGAAAACATGTTTGCATCACTTAATCAGTGGAGCAATAACATCTGGTTACGCAATCAATCCTACATCATCAAAATTAGTGCGCAGTAAAATCTAGTTACATAATCAATCCTACGTCATCATAAATTGTGCGCAATAAAATCTAGTTACACAATCAATCATTCATCAACATAAAATATTCATTGCGTAGAGTAAAACAACTACATAACTCATCATGACAACATTAATTTCCAGACGCAGATCAATCAATTTATAACTTATCGTACCTCAACATTTAACACAAGGCGCAAAAATCTAATCACCCAATCATTTATTCGTTTACCTTATTCCAAGGCGCAAGGAGATCTAACCACATAATCATCTATACATCAATGTTATCTCAGAGCGCAAAGAATAATCATCAATTCAATTCATGGCGCAAGTAATCTAATCACGTAAATTCAATCTCACGTCACATTAAATTTAAGGCGCAATCACCATTGATGAAGCATTCCAACCTAAACCACAATAAAGACTAGATAAGGCTAGGTATCGACTATATAAGAGTAGTGTGAACCACAAGAGCAAGAGCAAGAGCACAAATTCCTTAGATGTATAATTGTCTAGCATATAAGTATTAAAAGCTACTTGCGCAAGTGATCAATAATTTAAATACAAACCTTTGGTGCCAAAAGAGAAGGGTAAGTGGCATATCCATTATTAGCATCAGAGGAATATACCCATATACCCAAGTGCAATAAGATAAACGACATGGCTGGAATACTAAGTGTAATAATAGGGCATGGAGATGAGTAAGAGAACAAGAAGAGGGGAAAAGTAACAACTCAAGAGCGTGAGTGAAACCCAGGTAATACATGGGGTCTACTCTAACCATCATTGTTAACCGCTAATGGAGTAGTTAAGGACAGTTACCATTTAAATTGAGAGTCCTAAGAGTTCGCATTTTAGAACTATCATTTTCCATGACGATTTCTCAGAGTGCCAAGCCCCAGGCGAGGAGGGACGCATCCCACGTGGCCGAATTAATGTCTGGAAGGTTTTAATTAACTGGAAGAGAAGGTTCGCACCAGAATGGTGGGCGCACTACGCCATTGATTCTGTCCAGGGAAGAGCAAGGTTCTCTGAGCAACACGCGACTATCAGGGAGGAGCAAGAAGAGCCAAGGGTCTAAGCGAGAGGGGCTGAAAAAATTTGGGTTTACTCACTAGACAAGCCAGCGATTCCAGCAACCACCGGCTGCAACCAACCTCCATTCCGACAGAACAAAAACGCGTTATCCCAGCTTAAGAGATTAATCGTCCATGGATCTGACTCTGAACGAGGTTCGACGGAGGACGGGAATGAAGGAGGGAAGTCGCACAACAGATTCCCAGCGATTCCAAGCACCATCTAGCAATCTAACTGTGAGGCTTGAGAAGGAGGAAGGAGAAGGTCGCGAGTGGTGGGAGAGCTCGGGCATAAACTTCGGAAGAAAAAATTCGGTGGGAAAATTTCACTGCAGGACAACTGCTGGGGAGGGCGCACTAAGCACTTCAGATCTGTCAATGAAGAGCAAGGAGATGGGCTCACTTGGCGGTGACGATCATGGTGATCAATATGCAGCCTGTCGATAAGATCAATATGCAGTCAGCTGCAAAGTATTTAAGATTGCGGTAGCTGGTATATATATTGTCAAATTGACAACATGTGAAGAGAAAGAAATTATATATATCGTCAAATTGACAACATGTGAAGAGAAAGAAATTACAAGTAATAGACACATGTTATAACATATGTGAGCTCATATTAACAATAAAGCAATATCAATCTATTACATCACAATGATCAAATCCACTTCATGACACAATAATGGAAATCATGAAACTCCTACTAATCAATGACTAACAAAAGACTCAGAAAACAAGGATCATTTCCTACCATCCAAGGACTCCATTCAAGACTTGTCTAATCCCAATTTCTCCTCCTCTCAAATGAAGAGAGAGCACTCGTATTTATACATGAGTTGCTTTGAAAAGAGGATAAGTAACTTATAATTGTAAATCCACTTTTCTCTCAACCAATTTCTCATTATTACAAAATACTTATCCCTTCAAATCCTCACAAATCCTCTCATGATATTCCTCCTTGGACTTAGCTTGAATAATTATCTTCAAATCCTTTAAATGGTGGAGGAAATATTAGAGAAGCTTTTTGAATAATCCTTTCAAATATTCCTACACATTACAAAGCTCATCCAAACTTGAGATATTAATGAAAACATGTATATTTTCTAATATTTAATCATAAATTCTCAAAAATACTGAAAAGAAATGAATTGGAAAATAATAAGGTAAACCCATAATTAATTTATGAAAATGGTATCATAAACAGTAAATGGAATAATGGAGTATAGATGAATGAGAGGAATAGTGAAAGGAAAATAGGATGAAAATGCGACATTTCTGAGACCCAACAAAACTGAGACGGATGAAGAGAAATTTGTAGATATCCTTTAGCGACTTGCGCTCCATCATTTCTCTCGCTTGCTAATCGTCAAGACTTCACCGGTACCTCCCAGCCAACGCTAGGGGTACTCTTCTTCCCCCTTAGCCTCCTGAGCCACAAAGGGGTCACGCACAAACACAACCAGAAAACTCTAACTCTCAGCTCGCCTCGCAAGGTTGAGCTACCACTCTCTTTCTCGAGCTGGGTATCCCAACTTTCACAAGTAAAATCAGTCAAAGAAATTCTGGCAGCATAACCTTACTCATACCAGTCATCCCCCATTCATCTTCTCATCCATTTCTTTTATAGAATTTTTCTTAGTGACCACTTGCCATTGCACGTTTAAATCGTTTTGTTAAAAATTAATTAGGAATCACTCCCCCCGTACACTTGTCCCTCGTTCCCTTAGTTGCACCAATAAATTCACCATTTAATTTAATTAAATGTCAATTTCTCTCACCCATCCTAAAAGCGCTCCTAAAATCGTTCATATCTGTCCATTTATTCTCTCTATTTCATTTTTAATGACTGACGCCTTTCTAAAACAAGTTGTGTTTAATTTAGGAAAGTTATTTAGTTAGACTAGACTAGATTCATTTCTATGCTTCCACATTCCTTTTTACATTTATTTCATTTCTTATCTTAGTTCCAATTTGTTATTCTTTTGCACACATTTATATAATTAAATCTTTAGATATAAATTTTTACTCTTTCAATTCCTAACTTGATTTTTTTTCTTCATCCCCCACCATTTATTAAATTTTTAATTTAATTTTTTTTTAGTCTTCTTACCTACTTAAACTTAGGCTCAATTGTTTTTAAACTAGGCTTAGAATTTTTAAGGGGATTATATAATTAATAAAAATTATTAATTTAATATTTATATTAAGTCTGACAATGTCAAAACAAAAATTGTTTTCTAGGCACCTAGGTTCATTGACTCACCTTTATTAAAATCGCAGTGTGCCCTTCAAAAAGCACTATGTGCTCCAAGGGTACCACTCGACTTTATTCAAGTTGTATTTATACAACATGCCCTTCAAGACGCACTACGTGCTCCAAAGGTGACACTTTCCTTTGACTAATTTTGGTAGTTGTCCAACCCTTGGAGTCAATACTCCATTAGGAGACCTTGTGAAATACTAAGGGCCTCAAGGGAATAAGGACCCTGCCTTATTGTGTGCCCCTTAGAATATTCATGAGTGACTGTCTCAGTCTGGCCCCACGGCAGCGTGGATCTCTCGAACTAGGTAATTGTTAACCTACAATTTGAGCCACGGGGGGAGTGCTAGTAGGTTGTGGCACAATTGTTGCCTCACCTCTCCTTCAATATATGGTTGTTGTGCATGGCCCCTTTACTCCTTATGTGAGTCTAAATAGAAATCAATCATCATCCTGCATCCATCAATGAAACATTGTGAATGATCCATAAACAACATCATAATATACCCGATCATATGTCCCATATGCATAAATAAAAATACCCAAACAAAATACAGTCCACTCCCTGACTCGATCCGGAGTCCAATGAGGTCCATTGATGCCATCAGCATCCTCAATTTGTTAAGTGTCCTACACACTCAGGAGAAACCCATCAATAGCACTTCTCTATACATAGATATTAAATAATATAAAATCATAATCCAACAACATCATCATCGAAATCCATAAGAGAAACAGACAACCATATACAAAACTTGATCACTTGCATGCAAGTGTACTCAAAACATAAGTCAAAGCATGTGCGCGCAAGAGCGGGATGTTATAGGGTCATGATGGTTAACGGACCAGCCACTAGTCTGATGGTTGTGGTAGTTGGAAAACCGATTGTTTCTATTGTGTGTTGACTAACCGACCATGTCCCACCAACACTTAAACAAAAAGAATTCTGTCAAATTTTCGACGCATAACTGTCGAATTTCAGACAAATTAGCCGTTAGATTTTGGGTACAAATGTAGTTTTGCTCCAAAGTATTACAAGACTACACCACATGGCTCTCAAATTGACAAAGGTATACAGCCTATTACTTCTACCAACATGGCCAAATCCTCTTCATATGCTCACTCAAAGATGAAATCAACAAGCAATGGTAAGAGAAGTTTAAATGCCCCCTTTCCTTGCCCCGTCCAACCACCCAGAAATACAAATGTAGACAACCTATCACTACCATTGAAATAATCAACCTGTTATTGATCTGTCACTACCACAACCTGACACTATTGATTTACTTGATCAATTGTTACCACTCACCTTTATGCCTTAAACCCTTATACCAAGATCCACAAGAATGTCTTCCAGAACAAATACCCATGAACTACTAAGACATTTCTGTGTTGGACTACTATAGAATATAGACCCTAACATACACATTAAACCATACCTCTCAAAATGTAGTTGACTTGATGGATTTGATCTTTTGAACTTTAGTTTCCTCAACAAATTTGGGCCCTATACCATGTAAACTCACGGATATCCATGCTTTGTCCCACTGTGGCTCACAGATGTTCGCACCCTAATGCCTCTGCAATCCACGAATTTCTTTGCTTCTTTGAGGGTCTGTGTTTTCCTTCAATGTAACTTGTGGATTTTCATGCTCTTCCTTCAGTACAACTCATGGATGTTCATTCTCTTCCTTCACTGCAACTCGCGGATAGCCTCAGGAAAAACCTAGAATAGTAATCTCAACTTTTTCCCTTCAGCTCCTGCAACTTCTCTCTTCATTTAATTTTGCTACCTCATACTCACTGCTTCAGATCTGTCAATAGTACCTGCCCATAACACTTTACAACATAGATATCCAATATACTCAATAGGTGTAAATGGGAGTCTCTTGATGTCTTATTTATACTTCCCAAGTGTCTTCCTTTAGGGGCTATCTTGTAACGTTTTTACCCATTTTCCTTCTTTTAGGGCTAACCCACATTCTTGTTGCAACTACTTTACCCATAATTAGTAAACTCATAATTTCTTTTTCACAACTACTTTACCCATAATTAACTTCTTGTTGCAACCACTTTGACTAGCAAACTTCTTGAAGACTTTCTAGAGGGTTCTAGAATAATTGACTTCTTGTTGACCTTCTAGGATTTTCTAGATTATTCTTAAGGGTCCTCCAATATTTACAAATCCATATCTCCTCAACTGTAAGGAGACACATGACATACCACCTATCACTAGAAACGGCATGATGCATACTATACATCTATGATAATATTACTTTCAAATGCATTGACCTTCATGTCTTTATTCCTCTATCAATTGTGGGTTCCATGACCATATCGTCGAGGCTACCGAAATTTTCTACCAGACTTGCTTCAAGGGTTGACATCAATGAAAACCAACTCAATATTTCTGACATCAATGAAAACCAACTTAATCTTTCAAAAATATCCCCCTTTGGAATTGATGGAAACACTTTGATGCAATGTTGATGGCATGGAAACACTTATGCTCATGCTCCTTGTGTGACCATCGCTCCTACTGTGATTATGTCTCTGTTCTTTATCTTTATTTCCATGCCTCTAATTACTCTCTCTCTCCCCCTTTGACATCAATGGTGAAGGGTAACTACCCTTTAGGTATTCCCCCCCTGTCTGAACTATCCTTTAGGTTTCTCCCCCTATCTGCATTGTCCTTTAGGCGACTCCCCCTATCTGCATTGTCCTTTGGGATACTCCCCCTGTTTGCAAGCTTTGAATATTTATGTTTTCTTTTTTCTCTTTATGGTGCTTCCTCATGTAAATCCATGACATAAATGAAAAGCTTTCAAAAATTCATTGTGGGGTAGAAACTATTCCATTTCTTTCAAAGATACTCAAAGGTCTTCCTTGGGAGAGGTTTGGTGAAGATATCTGCAATCTCCTCTTTTTTCCCAATATACTCGACCCTGATGTTCTTCTCTATAACATGTTCCAGTAGAAAGTGAAACTTGATCAGAATATGTTTCATCTTGGAGTGCATCACTAGATTCTTTGAGATACTTATGGTGTTGGTGTTATCACAAAATATCATAATGGGATCATCATATTCAACATGTATATCCTTTAAAGTTTGTTTCATCCATAGAACCCGAGTACAACATGTTGTTTCTACAATATACTCTACTTCTGCTATAGATAAATATTTTTATTATTTTTTCTTTCTCAACCATGATATCAGGCACTCGCCCAAGTAGAAATTTTCTCCACTTGTACTTCTTCTATCATCAATGCAACCTTCCCAATTTGCATCTGTATAGGAAATAAGAGATGGATATTTCCCTTTTGGATACCATAATCCAATCTCTTATGTATCTTTGAGATATATGAATATCCTCTTCACTTCCATAACATCTGATTCCTTTGTTGTTGTTTGAAACCTTACAACCTGTCCAACTGCCTACATCACATCTGGTCTAGAAGTTGTAACATAGAGTAAGCTACCAATCATTAATTCGCATTGTCTTTGGTCTACATCCTTAGAATCATCATCCTTACTTAACTTACAACTAGTCTGCATAGGAGTATTGATGGGTTTGCAATCTTCCATTCCAAAACTTTTTATAATTTCTCTGATATACTTTGTCTGAGAGATGAAGATACCTTTGTTGCTCTAACATATTTTTAGTCCCAAAAACAAAGACAACTCTCCAAGTAATGACATCTCAAACACATTTTGCATGTCTTTGGAAAATGTCTTACTCATCTTGTCATCATCACTTCCAAAAATAATATCATCAACATAAACTTCAATTATCAAGATATTATCTTGATTTACCTTTATGTAGAGATTGTTTTCTTCATTTCCTTTCCTGAACCCTTGTTGCTATAAGTACCTGTCCAGTCTTGAATACCATGCTCTGGGGGCTTGTTTGAGACCATATAGTGTCTTCTTCAACCTACAAACATAATTTTCTTTTTCTAAAAACTAAAATCCTTTTGGTTGCTCAATGTATACTTCTTCTAACTCTCCATTTAGAAATGTTGACTTTACATCCATTTGATACACCTTGATATTTCTGGAATATACACAAGTTAGAATCAACATGATTGCTTCCATTATGTAAGTTTGTTCAAAGGTCTCTTCAAAATATATACGTTCAATCTGAGCATATCCTTTAGATACCAATCTTACTTTTTTCTTGGTAACATGTTCCATCCTAGGCCTTGGAACAAGTTCCCATGTATTATTCTTCTCTATCTGATCCAATTCTTCATTCATAGCTTTGATCCAGTACTCATCCTTGTTGGATTCTTCAAAACTGCTTGGCTCAATTGTGGATAACAGTGTTACATGTTGTTGTTCAGGTAAACGTATTCTTCTTCAGGTTTCAACTCCTACATCTTTATTTCCAATGATATGTTCTGATGGATGATTTTTCTACACTCCTCTGATAGGTGTCTTTGGAGGTGCCAAAATATATTGTTGCTCTTGATTTTCTTCTGACTGCTCTTCGTCTTCATCTTCTTCTTCTTCTTTCAAATCTTCTTTGTGATCCTATTCCACTAAATATTTTTTTTTCTTATCTCCTTCATCCATTTGTTTCATCAATCGTCACATTGATTCTTTCCACTATTCTAATGAGTTTTACATTGAATCATTTGTATTATTTCCTTTTGTTTGAGTACCCAACCAGTATTCCTTTATCAACTGGAGAGTCAAATTTTCCAAACCTACCATTTTCTATTTTGATATAACATTTGCTTCCAAACACTCTAAAATGCTTCACATTT
>JZKD02S1672990.1:931928-955307 GCA_000966675.3 Picea glauca
TGCCTAATCAACCACATCATAAGAAAAATAAGTACCAGTTACTCATCATGGAAATTCTAACGATGCATTCAATGCGTCAATGAAGGATAGCGTCACATAAACATAAATAGCGTAGCTGATTAGCACATCATAATCATCTTGAAACAATTTACAACAACATTCAACCAGATAAAGAATATAAAATGACTACTCGCCCAACCTACCCTGCAAGGTTAGGACCTCCAGGACACAATAGCAATGCTCAAGCCTAGGTTCCAATTGATTTTAACCATTTAAGGTCTCAAGGCTAGAGATTGTTCTGAGGAACAAGGAGGTGTCTACATCCCAATAATAAACAACTCCAATCATCAACTAGATCAATCCATCAATCATGTTCATGAATTAATCATGGCGCAAGGATCATCAATATCGTTATCAATCATACATCAACATTTAAATATTCGTTGAGCACGAGAGTAAACAATTATATAACAATCACATGTCAACTTAAGTGAAGGCGCAAGAGAAAACTAGTCACTAAATCAGTCATATATCTATTAAATTCATGACGCAAGATTAATTAACATTAAATTCAAGGTGCAAGAGAATAATGACGAAGCATTCACACGCCCACTTAAATTAAGGCGCGCAAGTAAATTTTATTACTAAACTAATCATGCATCATCGTTAATGAAATGTGCACGAGTAACCAAAGCTAAATCATTGTACATCCATAATTATTCCAATGCGCAAGAAATCCTATTATTAAATCACAGCCTAATCAATGGCGCAAGGAAAATATTCATTAAATTTTTATGGCGCCAAGGTAACTACACACATGTCCATCCACACATAGTTATGTATATCATGGCACAAGTAAGTATCAATTAAAGTAAGGCGCAGACAAAATAATCAATCAATCCATCCAGTATCGACATTAATTCAATGGCACCAAAGAACCCATTACTTAGTCATTACACATCAACAAATTTTCATAACGCAATAATTCCAATGTCTACAAAATAATTCAATACATCATATTTTTATGCGCGCGAGAAATCTACTATCTAGAACAAAAATTTCTTACATTACATTTCCATTTGTGCAAGAAGTCTAATGTCTACAAAAATCATTCAATACATTATATTTTTATGCGCACGAGGAATCTATTATATAGAACAAACATTCCTTACATTACATTTCCATTTGCGCAATAAGACTAATGTCTACAAAAATCATTCAATACATTATCTTTTTATGCGCACGAGAAATCTGTTATCTAGAACAAACATTCCTTACATTACATTTCCATTTCGCAAGAAGTCTAATGTCTACAAAAATCATTCAATACATTATATTTTTATGCACACGAGCAATCTATTATCTAGAACAACATTCCTAAAATACATTCTAGAAAAGTGGTTGTTGGGTCAATACATTTAGGGATTAATTATGTGCTTTAAGTTCTAATGGTTGAGGGCTAAACAGTAGATCAAATTCATGAAATCCAACAATCATTTGATATCTTACTTCAAACTAAATTTTAGGGGTGGTAGGGATGTAATTCCTCAACCCCTTACCTAAATTCCCCAGGCTGAAGTTTTGCACGGGTAGGAAATTACTTATTTCAAGGGTAATGCTAACTCCAGAAGGGTCATCACTTAAAGTTAATCCAAGTTTTCTCAAGGGTAAAATATCAAAGGCTATCCGGCATGGAGGAAAAGGCATGGAAGATCATCGAAGCCTTTAGCTAGATGATAGAGATTTGTTTTTAAGCGCAAATTTATGTCCTTCCCCAAGGTTTGTAGCGAACTAGCTAGTGAATTTTGGGCATGTGAATTACATGGCAGAAGTTGTGTCCCTCCCCAAAATCGCAGCGAACTGAAAAAAGAATTGTGGCCATGCGAATTAAATGGAAGAGGTGGTGTCCCTCCCCAAAATTGCAGCTAACTAACAAAGAAATTATGGGCATGTGAATTAAATGGAAGAGGTGGTGTCCCTCCCCAAAATCACAACGAACTGACAATAAATTTTGGGCATGCGAATTAAATGATAGAGGTGGTGTCCCTCCCAAAAATCGCAGCGAACTGACAAAGAATTATGGGCATGCAAATTTAAATGGCAGAGGTTGTGTACCTCCCCAAAATCGCAGCAAACTAACAAATACTTTTGGACATGAAGACATAGAGAATAAAAAGGGAAAGGCAAGGTATTTTTCCCAATTCACTGAGCAAAAAATCACCTCAACGTGCAGTGAAGTGTATGGGGGAAACGCTTGGGTGTGAGACTCCCCAAAAACGCAGAGCACTACACAAAATTGTTGAGTAGATAAAACAAGTGTTGAGAAAAAATAAAAGGGTTAAATCATTTGGTAAGAGACACCAAAATCGCTACAGTTAACATGATGAGATGAGGAATGGTCCAGAAGCCATAGTAAATTTGTTTAAACCCCCAAAATCGTGATAGTAAATGATGAGATGTGAAAGGGTCCAGATAAGCTTCGGTAAGTTCATTTAGTCCCAAATCACCACAGTAAACTCATGGAGATGAGGAGAACAAGTTGTTGTGAAATAAAAGTGAGAATTGTTGATCAAATTTAAGAAAAATGTTGAGTAATAAGGGGTAAATTTCACAGAACAAAATGCAAACGAATCACTGAGTAAAAGAAGAAAAATGTTGAGTTCTCAAGGGTGAACGCAGGGAATTTATAGAGAAAATAAAAAGGGTTTAAAGTAAACGCATGGACTCTACTCCTTAGGAAAAGCGCAGGGAAGACACCCAAATCGTTGGTAGAGAAGGAGATGCAGAGACAACAACAGCTGCAAATCGCAGAAACTTAAGGAGACCCAATCACTAGGCAAAAATCAACAAGATCGTTGGGAAAGGATAACAAAATCGTTGGGCATGAGTGAAACAGAAAATGCAGAAAATATACGAAAAAAAACACAGAGAACACCCCAATATATATATATATATATATATATATATATATATATATATATATATATATATATATAACACTTAAACCATTGCGACTTCAATTAAAATTTCAATAAATTGAATACATTGCAAAATTTATACACACTTCTCTTCATTATCAGATCAAGATGTCCGATAATTTACCAACTACTGTTCCATAAATCCTTTACAATATTCATCAATATCTAAACCCATATACAGAAATTTAACTAATTATAATGCAATTTTAAAAACTTAAGTATCTTGACCGGTGATTGGATTGTTGATGTTCTCTGGCAGCTAACGATTCTTCATTTCTCCCACTTGCTAATCGTTGAGACCTCACCAGTACCTCCCAGCCAACGCTAGGGGCACTCTTCTTCCCCCTTAGCCCCCCAAGCCGCAAAGGGGCCACACACAAAAATCCAGAGAAAATATAGCTCCCAACTTGCCTCGCAAGGTCAAGCTACCACTCCCTCTCAAGTTGGGTATTCCCAACTCCCACAAGTAAAACCAGTCAAAGAAATTTTGGCAGCATAACTTTACTCATCCCAGTCAAGAGCCATTCCTCCTCGTAGCCATTTCTTTTATAGAATTTTTCTTCATGACCACTTTCCATTTTCACATTTAATTCATTTTTTAAAAATTAATTAGGAATTACTCTCCCTCGTACACGTGTCACACGTTCCCTTAGTTGCACCAAAAATTCACTATTTAATTTAATTAAATGTCAATTTCCCTCACCCATCCTAAAAGCGCTCCTAAAATTACTCTTAGTTGTCCCTTTATTCCCTCTATTTCCCTTTTAATGATTGATGCCTTTCTAAAACTTAGTTGTGTTTAATTTAGGAAAGTTCTTTAACTAGACTAGACTAGATTTCTTTCTATGCTTCCACATTCTTTTTACATTTATTTCCTTTTTTATCTTAGTTTCCAATTTGGTATTATGTGCACACATTTACATAGTTAAATATTTAGATATCAATTTTTACTCCTTCAATTCCTAACTTGATTTTTCTTCATCCCCTGCCATTTGTTAAATTTATAATTTATTGTTTTTAGTCTTCTTATCCACTTTAGACTTAGGCTCAAATTTTTAAACTAGGCTTAGAATTTTTAAGGAGATTTTATAATTAATAAAAAACAATTACCCATTTAATAATTATTTTAAGTTCGACAATGTCAAAACAAATTATTGTTTTCTAGGCACCTAGGTTCATTGACTCGCCTCTATTAAAAATCGTGGTGTGCCCTTCAAGATGCATTATGTGCTCGAAGGTTGTCACTCGCCTTTATTCAAGTTTTATTCATGCGACATTCCCTTCAAGATGCACTACATACCCCAAGGGTGCCACTCGCCTCTGACTGGTTTTGGTAGTTATCCAACCCTTGGATTCAAGACTCCATTAGGAGACCTTGTGAGAGACTAAGGGCCTCTAATGAATAATTACCATGCCTTATTGCACTCCCCTTAGAACCTTCATGAGCAACTATCTCAGTCTTCCCTCACGGCATCGTGGATCTCTCAAACTAGGTAATCGTTAACCTACAATTCAAGCCATAGATGGAGTGCTAGTAGGTTGTGGCAAGGTTGTTTCCATACCTCTCCCTCAATATTTGGTTGTTGTGCATGGCCCCTTTACTTTGTATGTGAGTCTGATTAGCAAGAAATCGTCAGCTTGCATCCGTCAATGAAACATTATCAACGATCCATAAACAAAATCATAATATATCCGATCATATGTAACATATGCATAAATAGAAATACCCAAACCATATCCAGTCCACTCCCTGACTCGATATGGATTCGAAGGAGATCCATTGATGCCATCGGAATCCTCAATCTGTCAAGTATCCTTCACACTCGAGAGAAAATAATCAATAGCTCTTGTCTATACATAGATATCAAATATCATAACATCATAATCCAACAACATCATCATCAGAATCCATAAGAGAAATAGACAACTATTGACTAAATTGGATCACATGCACGCAAGTGTCCTCAAAGAATAATTCAAATCATGTGCATGCAAGAGTAGGATGTTACAGAGGAAATCTATCCATCAGAATCTATTCACTTTTGTGAGTATAGCTATTTCGAAGCATTTTCCTTTCTTTCATCTCAATCTGTGAGCATCTAGCTTCATGTGTTTATTGTTAACCTATAAAGTTGATCCCTAATTGTTTTACTCTCCTCTTACATCTTACCTCTACTACTATATGGTCCACGGGAGCCCCATCCCATTCCAATAGCATGAACGCATTTCCTTTTATCGTTTAATTATCATGGATATTACGCTATGTTGTTTGTGCACACATTTTATTTGAACTTGGACAACCAATTTGCAATATTGTTTTAAAGAATCTCACAGAGAGCTATCTGTGGAGCTCATAACTTTGTCATTTTTTACTTTCATTAAAGCAAGATATCTCGAGTATGTGTTTCCATATCATCTTTAAGAGTTTAAATATCTGAAATCATTTAAAGCCCTTCGTTTGGACCTTCATTTATCTGTTGGCTTATATTTATTGTTGTGAAACCTTTTTCACTTACTCTATGAATGGATTTAATGGAATGGATATAGTTATTTTGTATATTTCAATTTAGGTTATTATTTTGCTATGGTTTACCAGTCACTACTTTGTCATTTATTTTACCACCTATTCCTCTCTTAGGTGTAAATGATATGAATTCTTAAATCTATTATTTGAATAAGTGAATATAAAATCTAAGTGAGAAAGAGGAGTACCGCCTCTATAAAAATGAAGAGGAGATCTTAATAATATTGTAATAATACCCTACATGGTTCACTCTTGTTATTAAGAGTAAAAGAGATAAACTTGTATCCATGTTGTTGAAGTGAGTAGGTTATAAGTCCCTTGTTTATCGATCAAAAAGCAGTGTCATAGATAATTGATTTTTAATATCAAGAGCAAAATATAAGAATCACTACAAGATTTTGGATGATTTGCTGCCAAAACAATGTTTAAGAAATATCTCTATCTCACTACCTCACGAAATGGTCATTTTTACACCAATGGTTGTAATAATAGGCACAAGAGAGTCTATAGAAATCTCCCTTGGAATGTTTAAGAAAACTCCCAAGAAACTATATAAGAAAATGTCCAAATTAAAGTATGCAAAAAATTATGTATTGGAAAAAATTAACGACCTTTATGAAGACATTATTTGATTCCTAAGCAAATAACTAATAAAAGTAAAAAATAATTATAATAATAACAAAATTAAATGCTAGTAGTGATGATGATGATGATTGGGGCTTGGTTGTTTGGTAAAGTGGGGGCATTTTTTTTCCATTGTCAAGGTTCAAATCACCTCTAAGGACATGTTCACCCCTTGTGGATTGACATACTTTCACGAAGAGTTGTTTAATACCTCGGATGTACAAGTGTATTTCCTGGGAGACTTCAGTAGAATCCTATGTATTCTTATCAAAAAATTTCAAAATTTAATATTGTAAGGTGTATCAACTTCATTGAAAATATTCCCATATGGGGAAGGTACATGTTTTTTGCATTGTGATATAAGGATGACTATAAAAAATTATAATAATAAATATTGGCCATGATTAACCAAGTTCACCATATTGACCATATTTAACCATATTAATGATGCTTAAACATAATTAATAATATTGTTCATGATTTATCATGTCAATTACATTGACCATGGTTCATGACTATATTGACTGCATTGTGTCACTAACCCTTGTGTTGGGGTTTTTGTTCTAATGGTGAGAAAAGTACCCCTATTAGCAAGCTAATAAGATTTTAAAAAAAAAAAATGTGAGAGTGTGGTATAATCATAAGAGTAAATGCAACAACCTATAAGAAAGAAGAGAGAATTAAGCATAATTAAAATTATGAATTTAACAACAAAAACCATTCAAATTACAAATAATTGGGAGTAAGCAATCAAACTCGTTATTATCTAGTGGAAAGGTAAAAAAAATATAAAATACCATCTTTGAGAGAAAAAGGTAGCAAATGGGCTCCAAATATCCCCATTAATAAATTATGTGTATAGATCCAAGGAATTTACAAAATCACACAACCTACTAATTCAATTACTACATCAATTTGGAAATTATAGGGATAGAAAATTGGAGATATGTTTGGGATAAGAGAGATAGAAATAGAGCTCTAGAAAGTCTATGTTAAAAAACTCAAAAAGAATAATATTATAATAAAATATGAGGAGGATGCTTTGGTCTGGTCTAAGAAACCATCCATGGGCGATTACAGTCCTAGGTTGGAGTACAAAGAAATATTTATAGAATTCAATCAATAAGGGTAGTTATATTGGTGGAAGGCCTTATGGAATATTAAATATCCCCTGGAAAAAAAGGTATGTGTTTCCTTATTCTTAAGGAATAAGACTTTAATATGTGAAGTCCTTCAAAAATGAAATCGTCATGGTTCTCCTCTATTATACCCTATGCAAGCAACAAGAACAAATAATAGATCACCTATGATATAGTTGTCAATATGCTAGTAAGGGTTGTCTATAAATGGATGTGATGACAAGTTGTAAGGCATGGTGGCAAGGGAAACCAATAAATGATTGTTTGAAGAACAATTTCAAAAAATGGAGCTAAAATTTTTCAAACCTCTTCCACTTGTAGTATCTTAGGGAATTTATCTAGCTAGAAATTAAGAAATATTTCATGACATGGTGTTTCCATCCTTTCAAACCACATATCAAATTAGAACTTTTGGAAACATAATCTGTTAGGGTTACTTGGTTGAAGGAATATGAAAAGAACCATCATCAAGAGTCCAAGAGACCTCTTGGAAGATGAATCTGAAGGTCATCTACATGCATTTGTATATTTATCATATTAATGAAAAATGCAATTCACTCCTATCTCCATTTGTGCACTCTAACAATGGTATCAAAGAACCTTAGTTATTAGGCCTAATTATCCTATGGTAGTTTTCCATAGTTGATTTTTTGTCTCGTTTATTCCATAAGCATTTCATTTTTGCATGCAGACTCTACCCTCTATCTTTGCTCCTATGCCTATGTTACTCCTCTAGTCTTCCTTACTCAGCATTATTTGTTGCCTCATCTCTGTGCACAACCATTAGGGTTTCCATATGTTGTGTGAAACCCTTGGCGTAGCTATTTTCACATGACTCTTTCTTAGCGTAGATTTGATCCAGTAGGGAATTTTACAACAGAGATTCGGAAGAAAATACACCAGCATCTCAAGCTTGTCTAAGTGTGACAATAGTGCATCAAGTCGAAAAATCAAGTCGAATTTTTTATGCAAATCCCTCGGGATCACAACCACTGAACTTCTCTTTCTTTTTCTAGTGGGATTTCCATGCATTATCTTGGGTTTCTGTGAACTCCTACATGTTGGAGATATTACACAATCAGATAGTATTTATTTTCCTAGGTTGACTAATCTATATTGATGGCACCCTTGGTTAGAGATAATCTCCCATAGATGAGGGCGTCGTATCCTCTTCGGTCTTGAGTCAATTACACCACAATTAGACTAGTGAAGTGGATTCTTGTATGGAAACCTCGGTATTATCACCAAGTGTTGCATGAATACCTTGGTATCATCACCATGATTACACACTTACCTTGGAATCATCACCAAGAAGGTTCCACAAATGTCCATGCATGATTCTCTCCTCACTCCACTAGTGATTAGTTAGTTAATTGATGATCACATGGCCAGTTAACTAGGACTAGGTGACGGCTCACTCCAGTGTTTGTTAGTGAGTGTCTAAATATCTCTATATCACTACTATGGAGAATTAGTTTTCTCATGTAGAGTATATCATGTGTATTTTTACCATTACTCAATTACTTAATATAATTATTTGATTATATTCTCTTCTCTTCTCTCTCGTAAGATTCGTGTGTTCATTTTCTACTAGCTAGGTATTGAGGAAAAGGTATGGAATACCTTACTCAATCATTTTCAGATATTTCCTGGCTAGGACAATATAGTTGGGAATGTCACCCGAGGTTTATAGCCTCAAAACTTTCACTCAATCCACAAGTATCAATTACAAAGGATCGAGGCTGATTTTATGATTTATATTTGTAACAATGTAAAAATTAAAAATTAAACAAAGCTAGGTGAATGTATACATATTTTATATTGAAGTAAACATGGAGACAAAAGAGAAAGGAAGAACCAAGTCGTGAAAACACATGTATGAGACAAAACAATGATCTGATTTTATTTCATTCTGAGATACAAAAATGTATTTCTCTTTTACAAACCCCTATGAGGGTATGGACCAAAGTCAAATTTAGAAGTCTCCGATGGGCACCATACAAAAAGACACTGACAATAAAATAAAAATGAAACTAATGATATGGATTAGCTTGCCACAAAATGCCACCACTCAACTCTGCAAGATATTATTTATCATCCATGAAAATTAATTCATAAACAAACAAGAATGCACAGACTATCAAGGATAAATCAAACACCTTTAAAACAAGCTACTGAAATGTATGATTTAGTTTTGAATCTTGTTGCCTTCAATAAGACCTTGTTTTCATCAAGAGGATTAGGCTTTCAAATAAACTCATAAATGAATGAAAACTGAATCTATCTCACTAACTAGAGAGAAAACATTGGTGTTGTAGTTCCCCTTCTATTCTCCCCTTGTCTCTTCCTCTCATTGAACCTTTATTCTTTCTCAATAAGTTGAGGTAGTTCAACTACTTTCTTTATTTAATTCAAATTAACTTAACTAATTAGTTTGGGGAGAAATAATTAATAATAATATATAGGTAAGGGTCTAATTAATAATAACTAAATAGGTGGGACGCCTTGTGACTCCCATCATTCTCTTTGCCAATCATCAAATATAAAATACAAAAATTAATCATTTGGATCATATAACACCCTTGTAGCTCCCACGGATAGCATTTAAGTCGAATATTTAAATACCAGGAAAATGGTCTTTAACACTTTCTCTATTCAATGCATGAAAATCAATGCAGAATCAAATCTGACCAGTTGTCTTCCTAACAGGAACTAAATTTGAAACCCACTTGGAATATTTAACTGGGAATATTATACCAGCCTTCAAAAGTTTTTCCGGCTCCTTTCTAATAGTATATTCTAGTGCAGGGTTAATGGGTCTTTGTTTTTTCCTAACTAGTTTTATCTCTTCCTTGATAGGAATGGCATGATGTATGAGAGCAGGATCAAAACCACAAAAATCCTCGTATGACCATGCAAAAACATCTTGAAATTCACGTAGTAGTTCTGTGAATTTTTCCTTTTCTTCGTTGGAACATTGGGCACCTAGTTTAACCATCTTCAAAGATTTGGATGTCCCAAGGTTCAAGGAAATGGTATCACCCACTTTCCTTTTTGACTCCTCTTCCTTTTGTATCTCTTTTTTTCCTACATCACTCGACGAAAATGAACTCTCAAGAGGAGTCAAGCCTTTTGGAAATCTGTTGTCTTCCATAGATATGATTTCCTTGGGCTTAAATGGCTCATTTTGTATGAAATCAAATATGCCTTCATCATTAGGGAAAACCTGGCACGATTCAACATTATCAAGAATGTGAGGACAATATAAAGATTCAAATGTACAATCAGGCCTTTGAGGTAGAAGTTGTCGAGTAGGAGATGTCGCAAATACAGCTAACCTATCATCAATTGAATTAATTTCCCTCTTAACATGAGTAATATTAAATGATAACAAGTTCGAGATAAGCATCCAAACAGATTGGGTATAGTGTTTCATCAACTTATTGCTAGGAGAATATATTTTATGCACAAGGTTCATAACAAGTTCAAAATAGCCAAAAAATTTAAGGTGGCCGCAACCGAGGTTATAAGCATTTTCAATGCCTAGCAGTAAGGCTTCAAACTCAATGACATTGTTCATGCAATCAAAATCTAACCTATCAAAAAAAAATTGAATTTTACATATAGGTGAATATAAGATAATGCCAGCTTCATTACCTTTGTTCGAGCATGAGACATTGAAATGCATGTGCCACATACCATATTCCAAATCAATTTGTTCTAAAGTAGTGTCACCTTCATCAGCAAAGATAGAGTACACTCCTAAGTCTTCCTCAAGATAGTTTACATTCGGTTGAGGAATGCTCTATATGTATGGTGAAATTGTTCCTTCTCTTAGGACTATAATATTCTTTCCATTCCGGGGAACGGATAAGTGTGTTCCATCAAGAGAAATATATCCACTTGTTAGGGCTTGCCAGCCTATTCCTAAGGTAATAGAATAGTTGTTTATTGGCATGTCGATTACTTGGATGTTGAGGGTTGTCCTTATTTCAGGATGTGCACACATAACTAAAGTTATGTCTTTGATTTCACCTATAGTTGACTGCTGCAAATTGTTATAGGAGAGCATGCTTCTAGAATTTTCATTAGTACATGATAAGCCTAGCTCTTCCATGATGATTTTTGACATTACACTTGGACCCAAACCGTCATCGATTAGGCGAAATGGGATATCTTATCCATAATTTTTTCAGAAATAAAAAGAGGGTTCTTTATAGGGTGTCTAAAATTATTTACACCTATCTTATTTACAGTGGGATCCTCTTCTTTTTCCTCTTCAAAAAATTTGGTTATGGTAGAAGCTTTTCCTTCCATCAAATACTTGAGATGTTTTTGTTTTTTAGGGACGGCAACCATGTCCAAAAGAGTAGCATCATATTTTATATTAGCAAATTGGTTAAGGATGTTATACTTGGAAGAGGGAAAAGGGGAAGGAAATCCTTGACTTTCAAGAATTTTGATAGTTTGTACATTAGTACCTTGTGAAGATGGGGCTAGAGTGGAAGAAGTACGAGGAAGATTGTATTTCCCTTTAGGAGCATAAGATTTGTTCCTAGTATTTATTATCATAACATCTTCCAGTTCTTCCCAATCTAGAACAACGATAGTGGTTTCGGGATTCTTGACAAAGATTTTATCTCTGGCATTCTTCTTAACTTCACAAGTACTTTCTTCATGATTTTCTTCACATAAGTTACACCAACTGCGAGACATAATGGCTTTGGGATGAAAAGTGTTCTCATTTGTATTCCTAAAAGGTGTTGAGGAACAGGAAGATGCCCCATGACTAAGTGAGGGAACATTCCCCTTTCGTTCATAGGATATCATCTGATTGTTCACATCTTGCACAAGTTGTAGGAGGGAAGACATATATATTTGCTTGACTGAGTCTCCTTTAGGGAGACTTGTTCTTTCAAGTTTCTCTTTGTACTCCAGGAAAGTGTGGAGAGCGGATCCAAGATTGTCAATAACCTTTTCTTCGAGCCTATCACGATAAGGAGAGGGAAGCGCATTATAATAATGCATGAAACGGCATGATTTTGGGGGAGGATTAGTTCACATATTTGATTGTACAATTTGGTGAAGCGAAGGTTAAAGGACATAATAGTATCACCATACTTGTAAGAAATATTGTTATATTCCCTTAATTGTTTGGTTGGGCTCTTGGATTGTCCATAAGTGGACTTCAACCAATAAACCAACTCTTCCCAAGTGGAAATGATTTTTGGAGGGAGATCAAAAAAATCAGTTGTCGCTTTTCCTTCAAGGGAGTTGAAAAATAAGCGCATGGATGTATCATTATCGTTAGCCCTGATATTATGACAAGCATTACAAAATTCCACTAGGTGTTCATTTGTAGAGACAGTATTATTCCCTGATAACTTAGGAAGATTCTCTTTAAACTTGGGTCACGGACGAGTAGCATGTGCTAGATTCAAGAGAGAAGATACATGCCATGGGGTGGTCATAGCATCTTCCTTAAAATGAAAAACCATGTATTTCTTTATAACTTTAGCAAGGTTGGTAGAAGATTGGATAGTAAATTGATGACTATATAGACTACCAATTACCGATGAGGCCAAATGTTGGGATGACGAAGCACCTCCATCAACACTAGCACCACCCGCAGATGTCATTTTGAAAGTGATGGGTAAGGGTGAAAATTTTGAGCTGGAAGAATCAGACAAAGTCCTCCTTAGAGTGATTTCTTGGGTCGAAAAAATGGCTTTCCTCCTTCATATGTCAATGATAGGATTAGCTTCATGGGACAATACTCTTCTTCTTCTAGAAATGCAAGGATTTGAGGATATGAAAAAGAAGACCAAAGACTTAGAAAAAGGGAGGTTACTGTTGATTTCTAGGCTACCTTTGCCTGGCTTCCCAGCGTTCATGGACAATTATATCTTGTTCAACTACTTCCCAAGAACGTTCAAGCTCAGCCCGGGTACTAGAAGTTTCTAGAATAGTATTGAATAATTTCAAGGCAATGCTAGTCTGTTCTTTAAGACCATTTTCAATATAAGGTTGCCTTGTAGAAAGTATTGTCATGAGAAAAAACAGTCAAAGAGTATTCGAATAAAACAAAAAGATTCAAAGATAATCGTGAATACAATCAACTAGAGAGATGTGGAAGATCTCCCCTATATGGTTGTCAAATAAATGTTGAGGAAAAGGTATGGAATACCTTACTCAATCATTTTCAGATCTTGCCTGGCTAGGAAAAGATAGTTGGGAATGTCACCTAGGGTTTATAGCCTCAAAAATTTCACTCAATCCACAAGTATCAATTACAAAGGATCAAGGATCATTTTATGATTTATATTTGTAACAATGTAAAAATAAAAATTTAAACAAATCTAGGTGAATGTATATAGATTTTACATTGAAGTAAACATGGAGACAAAATCGAAAGGAAGAACCAAGTCGTGAAAACACATGTATGAGACACAACAATAATCTGATTTCATTTCATTCTGATATACAAAACTATATTTCTCTTTTACAAACCCCTACGAGGGTATGGACCTTAGTTAGATTTAGAAGTCTCTAATGGGCACCATACAAAAATACCCTGACAGTGAAATAAAACTGAAACTAATGATCTAGATCAGCTTGCCACAAAATGCTACCACTTGACTCTACAAGATATTATTTATCAGCCATGAAAATTAATTCATAAACAAACAAGAATACACAAACTATCAAGGATAAACCAAACACCTTTAAAACAAGTTGTTGAAATGTATGATTCAGTTTTGAATCTTGTTGCCTTCAATAAGACCCTGTTATCATCAAGAGGATTAGGCTTTCAAGGAAACTCAGAAATGAATGAAAATTGAAGCTATCTCACTAACTAGAGATCAAACTTTAGTGTTGTAGTTCCCCTTCTATTTTCCCCTTGTCTCTTCCTCTCATTGAACCTTTATTCTTTCTCAATAAGTTGAGGTAGTTCAACTAATTTCTTTAGTTAGGTCAAATTAACTTAACTAATTAGTTTGGGGAGAAATAATTAATAATAATATATAGATAAGGGTCTAATAAATAATAACTAAATAGGTGGGACCTCTTGTGACTCCCATCATTCTCTTTGCCAATCATCAAATATAAAATAAAAAAATTAATCATTTGGATCATATAACACCATTGTAGCTCCCATGGATATCATTTAAGTCGAATATTAAAATTTAAGACCATATCCCAAAAAATAATACATCCATATGTTTCACAAAAATATCCAAAATAAATCTTGTTATCCAAAATATGTTGAAAATCATGAAACATTGTCTTCATCACTGAATCACATAAAAATCATTAAAATCCATATTTGTTGTGTGAGGCAGATTTCCTCTTCTCACTGTTGTCTCCCCTTGACTTTGTTGGGGTATCCCTTGGTTGGTTAGACCCTTGGGGCTATATTTCACTGATCACATGGGAGCAATCATATTTTAGGTGGAGACGTGAAGACATTGATTTAGAAGATTTTGTGGATGGACTAGAGGGGGAAGCTGATGCTTTTCTGTTATCTAGCACAAGTTCGGGGACGTCAATTTTCAATCTCTTGCTGGCATGCGAAGACTGTACTAGTGAAACAGCATGGGAAATTTTTGCATTAGGATTAATTGGAGGTGGTGGTGGTAGTAGTGTCAATGAGACAGTGGGCCAACCACAGTGGTGAGAAGCAGGCTGATTGACAATTTCTTGTGAACCGTCGTTTGTGGGAGGTTCGGGTTGCATCGACACATGTGGGGGAACAGGAATGTCGGGAAAATTCTGAGGCCATTGAAAAGGGGGCCTTTCAGGTTGAGGATGCAATATCCCATGACCAACCAAATTAAAGAACCCATCTTGAAAAAGTTGGTTCAACTCTTGCAGATCAACATCAAAGTGAACAGAAAATCGAGGCCTCATATGGCCTCGATGCCAGTTACCCCTGCCTCTGTTATTTCGGCCATTACTTCCCCTGCTGAAAAAACTCATCCCGTAACAATAATTAGCCAATCATGAAGTTCTTAATAACCCATACATGAAACTCCACCTAAATAAATCAAGAGTTGTCTCTATAATTTACTACAAGACATATTCAATCCATCCATAAAAATTTCATTTAATAATTGCCACATGAACAAGGAATTGATAGGGTCATTGGGCGTATGGAGGGCTTCTATTTAGCGTAAAGTGATATCATGGAGGGGGTAAAATTATGAATATTTTTCAAGCAATCAACAAAAACAATCAAATTTGTATCTAAACATATCCCAAAATACCAATCATCAATTAACTTCCACATCATTTCTTCCTCATTTCCATACAGACCTTTCTTAAAAATGAGTACCAGAGAACAGGGAGTGAAAAAAAATGTAATTGGGATAATGAGGGGAGTATATTTTGCGTAAAATGGTATAATGGAAGGGACTCCCATGGATATTGTTCTAATATATAAAAAAATGTCATCTTCAACATCAATTAAAATTCAAAACCCTTTACTGTTTCAAAAATGAAATTTAACACTCTGTTTCCAAAAATCTAGAACTGGGGTTTCACTTCAAGGCTGCTCATTTGCATTTATAAATTGCATTGCACAGTAACCATTTCATAATTTATTGCCCAATAAACATTCAACAGCAATAACACATATTGCGCACAACAGAATCAAGGATACACAGCATCAAAATAATCACAACCAACAGTCGAGGAATGGACAGAATGTGGTCCACAATATTAACATCGGTACATTGTAAATCACTACAGGGTTCCACGAGGTGGCCACAAAAGGGATCTCTTTGTATAACACTATTTCAATTGAAACTTCAAATAACCATGCTTCCAAATTTCCCTTTCATCATGGTTTGCAAGACTCATTCAATGCGTATATAATTCATACGTAAAGGTATTCTTTACATATGGAATCAAACACATAGCAAGTCGTCTCCTTTAAAAATATTTTTGCAACGCTGCCATCACCCCAAATATTTCCTCGTGACAAATTGTATTACAAAAAACAATAAGTGGGCTTAACATTCTTTCTAACTTCGCACAGTAAATAATCAACAAAACCCATGACCAAAAAGAACACGAACATGGAATTTATTAAATTCTGGGTTGGCCACCTCCACACTATTTTCCAAATACAAGGTTTGATATACAATTATCAACAGTGATGCGATATAGGAGGATGAGATGACCAAGTTTGAGGGTTTGGCCAAAAGGAGCACAAAAAGATCAATACCACCATAAATTTCCACATTCGCATTTACAGAGTTGATACAAGGGTGTGGGCATGATAGCCAAGAGAGCCACACAATTAAATGGAAAGAATAGTTTCCAAATAACCCACAGGTAACGAACAGTGATAACGTTCTTGTCGGAAAAAGAGGAATCTCAAAGGAAAACCAAAGGCAAGGCAGGCTCGAGAATTTCCCAAACGATACCTCTTTCCATAGGTAAAGCATGAACAACTACATACAGTAAGAAACACCCACATTTTTTATGCGGATAGTTCAAATACAAATGCCACAGAGACCAAAACTTTGCTAATAATCCATACACAGTCAAAATTTCCACATATCATAACTTTGGAAATACAGATACAGCAAGCAAACTCAAGAGACAATTGTTGAATTAATTAAAGAGCAAAGTACAATATTCATGGATGGAGCAGCAAGAAACCCCATACATATGTGTAAAAATTGCCAAGGAGAGGCGACCAACTCTGTATATCTCTTCCATGACCGAGCAAAGTGGAGTAGCAGCAACTAACAAGGATCAAATGCAAAAATGGCTAGGGTGGCGGGCTCAAGGTAGGTTAGAGCGACGTGCATTTATTGCATGTCATATATACACTTACACATTCATCCATGTCCAGTATGATCAAGATAACCATACATCACATCAACCACTAACTCCAAATCAATATAATGCAAGTCGAATACACCATAGTTTGCCTATGTTTCAAACTTAGAAATGTGCCAACCCTTTCAAAACCCCAATGTAACATACATCAAAAACTTGTTAGGGATACTATGTCCCTACCTTTAGACTTCCAATTTAAACAATGTGTGCAACCCTTGTAGCATGAAATCAAGGTAATCACCATACCACATACCATATGTAAATTGAAAACTGGAGTGTAGATCCTTCATCAAACTAAATGCATCATAGAAATACTTGTGAGAGATAATTAATACAACATCATTTCCTCTTTAGTCACCTCGCCCATAACTTCCTGTAATCAATTATTTTGATAGCGATTTAAATCAAATAAACTGTAGAGCTCGTATCTCAGCCAATTCATAAGTACATAAAACATAAGTGTCGTCTCTTCATAATAGTCACACAACTCACACAAGGGGTCCCCCCTATTAGTATATTATTAAATATAATTAAATAATAAGGCATTGCAACCATTTGCAAGCAAGTACCCTATGTTGCGCTTTTGGGCGTCAACACTAGGTTCGTTTTGAAAAATTCACATGGTATCAAAGTCTTTATTGCTCATAGAAATCACATAAGCATTTATTTTGCAGGTACATGAGGAAGATGCGGCCAGAAAAGATGGATTACTTTACAACAATAGTTCTTGCGCCTCATAACTACTTCCAGTGGAAGATGAAAATTCTGCATCAACTAAGATGCAGAGGCTTGTACCGAATTACTATGGTGACAGCTTTGTATCTAAACATATCCCAGAATACCATTCACGAATTAACTTTCACGTCATTTCTTCTTCATTTCTATACAGACCTTTCATAAAAATGAGTACTAGAGAACAGAGAGTGAAAAAAAATATAATTGGGATAATGAGGGGAGTATATTTTGCGTAAAATGGTATAATGGAAGGGACTCCCATGGATATTTTTATAATATATCAAACAATGTCATCTTCAACATCAATTAAAATTCAAAACCCTTTACTGTTTCAAAATTGAAATTCAACACTCTATTTCCAAAAATCCAGAACTGGGGTTTCACTTCAAAGCTTCTCATTTTCATTTAGAAATTGCATTGCACAGTAATCATTTCATAATTTATTTCCCAATAAACATTCAACAGTAATATTAGAGCTTGTGCACAACAGAGTCAAGGATACACGGCATCACAATAATCACAACCAACAATCGAGGAATGGACAGACTGTGGTCCACGACATTAACACCATTACATTTTAAATCACTACAGGGTTCCATGAGGTGGCCACAAAATGGATCCTTGTGTATAACACTATTTCAACTGAAACTTTAAATAACCATGCTTCCAAATTTCCCTTTCATTCTGGTTTGCAAGACTCATTCAATGCATATATAATTCATACACAGAGGTATTCTTTACATATGGAATCAAACACACAGCAAGTCGTATCCTTTAAAAATATTTTTGTAATGCTACCATCACCCCAAATATTTCCTTGTGACAGAGTCTATTACAAAAACAAATGAGTGGGCTTAACATTCTTTCTAACTTCGCACAGTAAATAAACAACAAAACCCATGACCAAAAATAGCATGAACATGGAATTTATTAAATTTTGGGTTGGCCACCTCCACAATATTTTCCAAATACAGGGTTTTATATACAATTATCAACAGTAATGTGATATAGGAGGACGAGTTTACCATG
Source organism: Picea glauca (assembly GCA_000966675.3). Lineage (NCBI taxonomy): Eukaryota > Viridiplantae > Streptophyta > Pinopsida > Pinales > Pinaceae > Picea > Picea glauca. The sequence goes on from JZKD02S1672990.1 coordinate 950,810, forward strand.
TTTGAAGTTTTGGCCAAAAGGAGCAAGAAAATATTAATACCACCATAAATTTCCACATTCGCATTTACAGAGTTGATACAAGGGTGTGGGAACAATAGCCACGAGAGCCACAAAATTAAATGATAGGAATAGTTTCCAAATAACCCACAAGTAACGAACAGTGATAACGTTCTTGTCAGGCAAAGAGGAATCTCAAATGAAAACTAGAGGCAAGGCAAGCCCGAGAATTTCCCAAACGATACATATTTCCACAGATAAAGCACGAGCAACTACATACAGTAAGAAACACCCACATTTTCGATGCGAATAGTTCAAATACAAATTCCGCAGAGACCAAAACTTCGCTAATAATCCATACACAGTCAAAATTTCCACATATCATAACTTTGGAAATGCACAGATGGAGAGAAAACTCAAGAGCAAACTGTTGACTTAATTAAAGAGCAGAGAAAAATATTCATCGATGGAGCAGCAAGAAACCCCATACCTGTGTGTAAAAATTGCCAAGAAGAGTCGACCAAGCCCATATATCTCTTCCACGACCGAGAAAAGTGGATCAGTAGCAACTAACAAGGAGAAAATGAAAAAATGTCTAGGGTGGCCTGCTCGAGGTAGGTTAGAGCGACGTGCATTTACTGCACATCGTATCTACACTTACACATTCATCCATGGCAAGTAAGAGAAATCTAACCATACATCACATCAACCACTAACTCCAAATCAATTTAATGCAAGTTGAATACACCATAGTTTTCCTATGTTTCAAACTTACAAATGCACCAACCCTTTCAAAACCCCAATGTAACATACATCAAAAACTTGGTAGGGATACTATGTCCCAAACTTTAGACTTCCAATTTAAACAATGTGCGCAACCCTTGTAGCATGAAATCAAGGTAATTACCATACCACATACCATATTTAAATTGAAAACTAGAGTGTGGATCCTTCATCAAACTAAATGCAGCATAGTAATACTTGTGAGAGAAAATTAAGACAACATCATTTCCTCTTTAGTCACCTCGCCCATAACATCCTGTAATCAGTTATTTTGATAGCGATTTAAAGAAAATAAACTGTAGAGTTGTATCTCAGCCAACTCATAAGCACATAAAACATAAGTTTTGTCTCTTCATCATAGTCACACAAGGGGTCCCACCTATTAGTATATTATCAAATATAATTAAATAATAAGTCATTGCAACCATTTGCAAGTAGGTACCCTATGTTTTTCTTTTGGGCGTAAACAAACTAGAGACTCCACAAGAAAATATGTTTCCAACATATTTAGAACTCAGAATGTCCGGTTTCGCAGATCGGTGAACATAGATCAAAGAATTATTGACCAGAATGATTATGCAACAGGGGGAAAAAGATGGTTTAAGGGAATTAATGAGATGGGATTTTGGGAATAACTCATGAAAAGTGGTACGTGTTATCACCATAACAATTTTCAGATAGGATCCAAGTCTCGAAAATTTAGCAAGAGCTACATCGTAGTGGAATCTTGATAGTTTGGAGAATTGATAATTTAAAGGAATAGGACATATCTGGCAGCATATGAATAAATATAGCGGAGGCACAAAAGGCATAACTCGACAAACCATCGATTGTAAAATGGCCCAGATCAATGGTTGGGTCCCATATCGGGCGATGAACTTGCACGGGACTTAATCATGTAAGGGCGGACCGGGGAAAACCATTATGGTTTTTAAAATGGACGTGCGGCGCTAGCAAAGATACATCAGGGTGAAAGGAGGTTTGCCTGAAACCACTTTCGCCAAATCTCGAATGTCACATGTTTCAATATGTCAAATTAACCACTCATGGGGTGGGAAACGGCTGGTCAGAATCACCATGTTTCACTCGTTTGGTACTTCACAGCCGTATGATGTCAGGTGAATGCCACCATATAAATAAATCGAAAGCTAATCATTTGAAATGGATTAGCCAAGCGTGGTAAACCAACGTACCTTTAAGTGACTATGTCAATGATTCATGATTGGAACTCTATAACTACCAACTCTCAAGTATGAGGGTATCATCCCATCCGTAAGATTGACTCTCTAAATTTCCAAAAGGAACATCTTGGTGTCCATGATACTGGGATAGATGGACAAGGCCAATCAAGCCATATCCAGTCAAATAGGTCATTCAAGTAACATGGCAGGTTTATCTACTAGTAAGAAGGAAAGGGAAATTTCACACATATTGGCAACTAAATTACATACGGAACATGTTATAGACCCTGGATTAGAGGTTAGGCTAAATCTCATCGTGAAGGACCTAATCATCAATAGACCAACTGTGAAAAAAAAATGGAGAAAACGGCAGAAGACAGAAAACATAACCAAAATGGTTGAAAGCATTGGGGAGAATCAACCAGCCTGGTTGTTCACTCTAAAGAAGGAAATCGTTGAGCTGAAATAAATTCTCAGACTAGAATGAGTACATCTCATCATGTTTTGGACAGATGGCGGTTGAAGAAAAGGTCATAGATATGATGAACATGTTCTTAACGGTCCCTTTAAAATATGATAACAGTTATTATAAATCATTCCTTATTGTAACTCATCTCTAGTTTTAGAATTACGAGAAGTATGAATGTTTTGAATTCCACAAGAAATCCCTCTATATATATTATCTCGAGGATATAGAAAGATATGGAGAAAGAGGAGCTTTCCCTCTGTGCAGGAAAACTTTTGTAAATTTTGGGGCTAGAATGAATATATAAATGCAGAGGCATATTTTGGATTGTTTATGAAAAGATTCTAACTGGCAGTGATATGATTCTTGTTTTTCCCCTCATGGTACGTATTTCCTGTAAGCATATAATTCATTCACATTTCCTTCTGTCTAAATTGGAGATTTAGAGGCCCATAATTCATTATTTGATGCTCTTGGCTTAGGAACTTAGACTATGTTTCTCTCTTCTTAACTTAGTCAGAATTCATTTCTGTAATGCTCTGATGTAGTTATGTGTTTCTTTTTCTTCTAATTTCATGCAAAATTGTCATATATAAACTCATACTTATTGCCTGATTTAGGTTTTTCCTCTGAACAGTTCTCAATTTTGATAATGTGTTCTATTTATTCCAGAACCCATAGCCCAAATGTTATCTTCTTTTTTCCAATCTTTTTATTAAAAACCCCCAAACAAACCAAATCTAGCCACCGATTTTCCATAGCTATATCATGTGACATGAGATAGCCCTCTCTGATTTGAGTCGTCTAGTGCCTTAGCTCTGAAGCTGGTTGAAACAGTTACCTCTGTCGTTTTTCTATTCAGCCAGACAAAATTACAGAGTGCTAACATTTTGGTGTCGTTGTCGGGGACGAATTGAAAAATTTTCCCTGGGAGAAAATGACATGGTTGAGTTCTAAGGTCTGAGAGCAGTGCACACTTAGGCACATATTGGTTTTCTTCCTACTCTGGCAACTCCACACATCAAAAAATAAGTTTGAAGGTGATTCCACTGGTAGAAGAATCCAGAAATTTGAAGTTTCACTGGCGACTCCACTCTCAATGCAGAATCCAGATCCCAAAACGTTATTGGCGACTTCACTCAAATTTCAAATGCAGTTCAGAGACTCCACTAGAATATGAGATGCCTTGGCATAGGTATGAAAACACATCATGGAAGAAAACAGGTACTTAAAATGGAATCTCCTATAAATCATTTTACTATTTATTATAAGTTACCGTTGCTCCTTCCTTGAATATGCCAAACAAATTTTTCTTTACCTATTGCATTCCAATGATGATCATGAGAATCTTGAAATTGTATATCCTCCTCTTAAATTTGTACATGCATATCCTCACTGTATCACTGATTTTGATAAAAAAAATCCATCTGGGCCATGTGATGACCATAACCAAGTTGATGAGCCTCATGAAACTAGAGCTGATATTTCATCTCTTGTACTTGATCTAACATCCTCCAAGACTCAGCATAGATATAGACCCTTAAAGTTACCTCAAGTCCTTCATGATTTTCCTCGTGAGAACTATAAATATCTGTCAGTGTTTCATGGGGAGCCTGATGTCATCTTAGCTGAAAAACACATCCAAGGGTTTGAGAATTTTATAGAGTTGTTTGAGATTGACCATGATGATGTTTGTATGAGGGATTTCTCTCAATCCTTGAAATGGGACACCAAAGACTGGTTTAGACATTTGCAGCCAGATACAATTAGCTCATGGGAGGAATTGAAGAATGTTTTTTTAAGGTTTTGGGGCAAGAAGAAATCTTTGGAGCTACAACTTGCAGATTTCTATGCCTTGAAATGGAAGAGAAACGAAACTATCTCTATATTCAGTAGAAGGTTTTCCAGTATTTACTACAAATTGCCTGAAGATATTCAACCCATTGAAGTTGCTACCATGCTCCATTATACAACAACTCTTCATCCAAATTTGTCTTTCCTCCTAATGGAAAGAAGACCTAAGTCCTTACAGAAAATGTTTAATGATGCCCAGGATATTCAACACAACATC
>JZKD02S1672990.1:955425-971652 GCA_000966675.3 Picea glauca
CATGGAGAAGTAGACAAACCCATTGCTTCCATTTCATTTGAAAATGTTCTCAAAACAGAAGAAATAGAGCAAGAACAACAAACACTTACGAAAGAGTCTTGTATTTTTGTTTTTGCTCACCAAGAAGAAATGATTTTTCATGGTTTTCAAGATCCGGTGGCCATCCTATTAGAGTCATCAGTGAAGGAGGAGTTTGTTTCATTCATAAACTCAGATTTTGTATTCAAATTTTGTTTTCAGCTACCATCTTTTACATTTGTCTGCCTTCTTAAGAAAGATGTGAGCGGAGAAAAATCAGGAAGCCAATTGCTTGATTGGTAGCATTGGCACTTTAGCATCACTTGATTAAGTATTCATTTCAGAATTTTAGGGTAGGTAGGAATGTACGAATAAGCTTGTTTGACAAGCATTTTTCAGTTTATATTTCCAGTATTGTGTACAGTCAGTTTCAGCAGTACATTCAGTGTTCAATATCCATTTGAGAGCAACATGCAGAGTTTGGACTTCAGCAGACATTAGTGATATGGTAGGAGAAGGGTACACACATTTGTTTTGGGATCATTCCATTGGATCAGGCACCAGGTCTACGAGTTCTTTGCTACCTCATAGGGAGGATAGCATCCCCAGTTGGAGCCTATGTTATAACCATAAAAAATTTCAGACAAGATCCAAGTCTCAGAAATTTAGCAAGAGCTACATTGTCACGGAAGCTTGATAATTTGGAGAATTGATCATTTAGAGGACCAGGACATATCTGGCAGCGTATGGACAAATATAGTGGAGGCGCAAAAGGCATAACTCGACAGACCGTCGATTGTAAAACAGCCCATATCAACGGTTGGGGCCCATATCAGGCGGTGAACTTGCACGGGGCTTAATCATGTAAGGGCGGACCAGGGAAAACCATTATGGTTTTTAAAATGGAGGTGCAGTGCCTCCAGAGATACATTGAGGCAAAAGGCGGTTTTCCTGAAACCACTTTTGTCAAAGCCCCGATGTCACATGTTTCAATATGTCAAATCAACCATTCATGGGGTGGGCGATGGCTGGTCAGAATCACCTCGTTTCACTCATTTGGTACTTCACAACCGTATGATGTTAGGTGAACACTTCCATATAAAAAAATTGAAAGATAATCATTTGAAATGGATTATCCAAGCATGGTAAACCAACGTACCTGTAAGTGACTATGTCAGTGATTCATGATTGGAACTCTATAACTACCAATTCTCAAGTATGAGGGTATCATATGATCCGTAAGATTGACTCTCTAAATTTCTAAACGGAACATCTTGGTGTCCATGATACTGGGATAGATGGACAAGGCCAATCGAGCCATATCAAGTCAAACAGGTCATTCAAGTAACATGGCGGGTTTATCTACTAGTAAGAAGGAAAGGGAAATTGCACGCATATTAGAAACTAAATTCCATACGGAACCTATTATAGACCCAGGATTAGAGGTTAGGCTAAATCCCATCATGAAGGACCTAATCATCAACAGTCCAGCTGTGAAAAGGAAACGGAGCAAATGGAAAAAGACAGAAAACATAGCCAAAACGGTTGAAAGCATTAGGGAGAATCAACCAGCCTGGTTGGTCACTCTAAAGAAGGAGATCGTTGAGCTGAAATAAATTATCAGACTGGAATAAGTACATCTCAGCATGTTTTGGACAGATGGTGGTCGAAGAAAAGGGCATAGATATGATGAATCTGTTCCTAACGGTCCCTTTAAAATAGGATAAAGGTTATTATAAATCATTCCTTCTTGTAACTCATCTCTAATTTTAGAATTACGAGAAGTCTGAACATTTTGAATTCCACAAGAAATCCCTCTATATATGTTATCTCGAGGATATAGAAATATATGGAGAAAGAGGAATCTTCCCTCTGTGCAGGAAAACTTTTGTAAATTTTGAGGCTAGAATGAATATATAAATGCAGAGGTAGACTTTGGATTGTTTATGAAAATATTCTAACTGGCAGTGATATGAGTCTTGTTTTTCCCCTCATAGTACGTATTTCCTGTAAGCATATAATTCATTCACATTTCCTTCTGTCTAAATTGAATATTTAGAGGCCCATAATTCATTATTTAATGCTCTTGTCTTAGCAACTTAGACTATGTTTCTCTCTTCTTAACTTAGTCAGAATTCATTTATGTAATGCTCAGATGTAGTTATGTGTTTCTTTTTCTTCTGATGTCATGAAAAAATTTCAGATATAAACTCAGACTTACTGCCTGATTTATCCTTTTCCTCTTAATAGTTCTCAGGTTTGATAATGTGTTCTATTTATTCCAGAACCCATAACCCAAATGTTATCTTCTTTTTTCCAATCTTTTTATTAAAAAACCCCGAACAAACCAAATCTAGCCACCGATTTTCCATAGCTATATCATGTGACATGAGAGATCCCTCTCTGAGTTGAGTCGGCTAGTGCCTCAGCTCTAAAGCTGGTTGAAACAGTTACCTCTGTCGTTTGTCTATTCAGTCGGACAAAATTTACAGAGTGCTAACAGTACGTATGAGGTGATTTGGTCCTACATGCATAACATTTGATCAGTCACAGTAAAAAGTGTTTCTTCGTGTTAAGGAGAAATTTTTTTATATGCTCTTTTGAATCTCAATATGGAGGGAAGAAAGGGATAGCAGAAAATAGAGAAGAATACCGAATCATTTATCTAACAGCATTTACTGAAAGCAAAAAGTAGTTTATCGATGTATAAAAGGAGGACATCGTGACAGCTGTGTAAACTTTATTGTTATTGATAAACAATAATTACAAAATGGCATTTTTGTGGTAAATTGAACCAAAATTTATTCCTAATAAACATAAAAATAAAATAACAGAAACTGAAAAGTCAATTGAACAAAGCAAAATAAAACAGTGAAACAAAAAACTATGTACAGCAGTGATTCCAATATGGAATTTTAGTAATCAAGATGGTTCCACATAATGCTTCAAGTGGAAACCATTGGTACTATAAGAAAACAATCGCTCTTCCAAATCTTTTAAAAGATAAGAGTTTGTACCTAGGACAAAAGTGATTTTGAAAGGACCTAGCCATAATTTCCAAAATTTCGAATGCCTTCCTATGTCAGCATGGGCTAAGTCCCAAAGTAAGACTTTCTCATTCACCTTAAATTTGACAGCTTTCGCGTGTTTGTTAAAGTACTTATTTACAGTTTGTTGTCTTCTCTTTATATTTTCCAAGGCAAAATTTATTTGTTCTTCTAGGGATAATAGTGCATTTATCCTTTGAGGGAAATTCGAAGAATTTAATTCTTTAATCTGTAGCATCAGCCTTAGAGATGTGAGTTCTAGCTCAGTAGGAAGAATGGCTTCTTGGCCATAAACCAGCTGAAACGGGGTGCAACCTGTGCTTACCTTGGTGGCAGTGTGATCTTCCCAAAGAGAGTAAGTGAGGAGGGTGGGCCATTGCCGAGGTTTATCTTCGATGAGCCTCTTTATGATCCTAACCAAATTCTTGTTAGTAGACTCGGCTTACCCATTTCCTTGCGGGTAATAAGTTGATGAAGTGATATGTTTGACTCCGAAATTAGCTAAACATTGGGTCAATTTTGTGGAAATTAAAGTTGGACCGTTGTCTGTAATAATCTCTAAAGGAATGTCGAATCTGGAGAAGATATTAGTTTCTAGGAAAGAAATTACATGTTCATCTTGTAAACGCCTAAGAGGGATAGCTTCATTCCACTTGGTGAAATAATCAGTGGCTGTCAAAATGAAAATCTACCCTGTAGAAGACGGGGGATTAATAGGACCAATAAAGTCCAGGCCCCATTTAGAAAAAGGAAAATCTGGAAGAATCACTTGCAAAGGCATTGCAGAAAGATGTTCTTTCCCAGCAAATTTTTGGCATTTGTCACAAGATCTTGCGAATTTATAAGAATCTCGAAAAATTGAGGGCCAATAATAAGCATTTATGATGATTTTAAAAGCAGTAGCTTTAGCAAAAAAGTGGCCACCAACATGAATGACAAAATTTGAGGACCTGTGATTTTCATGTAGTAATTCATGTGCTTCCTTATCGTTTACACATCGAAGTAATATACCATCATCAGACCTTCTAAACAAAAATTCTCCTAAAATAATATACCGATAAGATTCAAGGCGGAGTCTCCTCTTTTGATGAGGATCTAAGTCATCTAATAATTTCTTATACTGCAAGTAATACACCATAGTTTTATACCAAGGGTGTTCAACAATAGAAAGGGTTTGATTCTCAATATAAAATAGTGTTGAAAGAGGATTATCCTGATCGTCAATTTTTTCACTTGGTTCAGGTTGTTGAGATAAGTGAAGGGCTAGGTCTCGTCCCTTGATTGTTTTTGAATTCAAGATCGTCAAATCATGCTCCTGAATCTTGGCAAGCCAATATGCAAGTTTTCCTTAAATATAAGTTTGTGAAAGCAGAAACTTGATTGCAGACAAAGGGACTTTTACCTGCGTATTCTTGCCTAGAATAAAGTGGCGAAATTTCTCTATGGCTTTAACAAGAGAAAAGGCATGTTTCTCAATATAAGAGTACTTGAATTCATCGTCTGATAAACTTTGGTTCATATAAGCTACAATTTTTTTGTTATTATGGTCATCACATTGTAAGAGAACAGCAGAAATTGCTTCCTCAGTGGCATTAGTGTATATGATAAAATATTTCTCAAAGTATGGTCTCGCAAGAACCGATGCGGAACTAATTTCCTTCTTAATCCTAATGAAATATTTTTCAACATTGTATGTCTAAGAAAAAGAGTGATCCTTCTTAGAATATTATGTATTGGTTTAACCATTAAAGTGAAATCAGGAACAAACCTGCGGACAAAGTTGATAATGCCCATAAAGGCTTGAACCTCCTTTTTGGAAGTGGGGGTAGGAAGGTTCGGAATAGAAATAATCCTTTCGGTATTTATGCTTATTCCTGAATCAGAGATGATATGCCAAAGGAGATTTCTCTTGGTGACACCAAAAATATATTTAGAAGGATTTAAAGAAATGTCGAATTTTTTGCATCGCATAAGAACTTTTCTAAGATGACCAAAATGATCTAATCGATTCTTCGAAGAAACAGTCAAATCATCAATATATACTTGGATAATTTTACCGATCAAATCGTCAAAATCTATTTGCATAGCTCTTTGGAAAGTGGAACCTGCATTAGACAAGCCAAAAGGCATGCATTCATAAGAAAAAATTTCCCCAGCGTGTAGTAAAGGTGGTTTTGTATCCATCATTCATTTTTACCTTGATTTGATTATATCCAGAAAAACCATCAAGTAAGGACATCATTTATGACACTGCAACCTGTTGCAAAATCATTTTGATATTAGGGAGAGAAAAATGGTCTTTAACACTTTCTCTATTCAATGCATGAAAATCAACGCATAATTGAATCTGACCAGTTGTCTTCCTAACAGGAACTAAATTTGAAACCCACTCGGAATATTTAACTGGGAATATTATACCAGCCTTCAAAAAAAAATCTAGCTCCTTTCTAATAGTAGCTTCTAGTGCAGGGTTAATGGGTCTTTGTTTTCGCCTAACTGGTTTTATCCCTTCCTTGATAGGAATGGCATGATGTATGAGAGAAGGATCAAAACCACGAAGATCCTCGTATGACCATACAAAAACATCTTGAAATTCACGTAGTAGTTCTGTGAATTTTGCCTTTTCTTCGTTGGAACATTGGGCACCTAGTTTAACCATCTTTGAAGATTTGGATGTCCCAAGGTTCAAGGAAATGGTATCACCCACTTTCCTTTTTGACTCCTCTTCCTTTTGTATCTCTTTGTTGCCTACATCACTCGATGAAAATGAACTCTCAAGAGGAGTCAAGCCTTTTGGAAATCTGTTGTCTTCCATAGATATGATTTCCTTGGGCTTAAATGGTTCATTTTGTATGAAATCAAATATGCCTTCATAATTAGGGAAAACCTACCATGATTCAACATTATCAAGAATGTGAGGACGATATAAAGATTCAAATGTACAATCAGGACTTTGAGGTAGAAGTTGTCGAGTAGGAGATGTTGCAAATACAGCTAACCTATCATAAATTGAATTAAGTTCCCTCTTAACATGAGTGATGTTAAATGATAACAGGTTCTATATAAGCATCCAAACATCTTGGGTATAGTGTTTCATCAACTTATTTCTAGGAGAATATATTTTACACACAAGGTTCACAACAAGTTCAAAATCACCAAAAACTGTAAGGTGGTCGTAACCAAGGTTATAAGCATTTTCGATGCCTAGCAATAAGGCTTCAAACTCAGTGACATTGTTCAGGCAATCAAAATCTAACCTATAAGAAAAAAATTGAATTTTACATATAGGTGAATATAAGATAATGCCAACTTCATTACCTTTGTTCGAGCATGACACATTGAAATGCATGTGCAACATACCATATTCCAAATCAATTTGTTCCAGAGTAGTGTCACCCTCATCAGCAAAGATAGAGTACACTCCTAAGTCTTCCTCAAGATAGTTTACATTCAGTTGAGGAATGCTCTCTATGTATGGTGAAATTCCTCCTTCTCTTAGGACTATAATATTCTTTCCATTCTGGGGAATGGATAAGTGTGTTCCATCAAGAGAAATAAGTGCATGCATGTATCATTATCGTTAGCCCCGATATTATGACAAGCATTAGAAAATTCCACTAGGTGTTCATTTGTAGAAACAGTATTATTCCCTGAGAACTTAGGAAGATGCTCTTTAAACTTGGGTAACAGACGAGTAGTAGGTGCTAGATTCAAGAGAGAAGATGCTCTTTATAACTTTAGCAAGGTTGGTAGCAGCTTGGATAGGAACTTGATGACTATATAGACTACCAATTACCAATGAGGTTAAAGGTTGGGATGACGAAGCACCTCCAGCACCGCTAGCACCGCCCGCAGATGTCATTTTGAAAGTGATGGGTAAGGGTGAAAAAGTTGAGCTGGAATAATTAGACAAAGTCCTCCTTAGAGTGATTTCTTGGGTTGAGAAAATGGCTTTCATCCTTCCTATGTAAATGATAGGAGTAGCTTCAGGGGACAATCCTCTTTTTCTTCTAGAAATGCAAGGATTTGAGGACATGGAAAAGAAGACCAAAGACTTAGGAAAAGGGAGGTTACTATTGATTTCTAGGTTGCCTTTGCTTGGCTTCCCAGCGTTCATGGATACTTATATCTTGTTCAACTACTTCCCAAGAGCGTTCAAGCTCAGCCCGGGTACTAGAAGTTTCTAGAATAGTATTGAATAATTTAAAGGCAATGCTAGTCTGGTCTTTAAGACCACTTTTAATATAAGGTTGCCTTGTAGAAAGTATTGTCATGAGAAAAATCAGTCAAAGAGTATTCGAATAAAACAGAAAGATTCAAAGATAATCGTGAATACAATCAACCAGAGAGATATGGAAGGTCTCCCCAGTATGGTTTCCATATAAATGTTGAGGAAAAGGTATGGAATACCTTACTCAATCATTTTCAGATCTTGCATGGCTAGGACAAGATAGTTGGGAATGTCACATGCGGTTTATATCCTCAAAACTTTCACTCAATCCACAAGTATCAATTACAAAGGATCAAGGTTGATTTTATGATTTATATTTGTAACAATGTAAAAATAAAAATTTAAACAAATATAGGTGAATGTTTATAGATTTTACATTGAAGTAAACATGGAGACAAAATCGAAAGGAAGAACCAAGTCCTGAAAACACATGTATGAGACACAACAATAATCTGATTTCATTTCATTCTGAGATACAAAACTGTATTTCTCTTTTACAAACCCCTGCGAGGGTATGGACCTTAGTCAGATTTAGAAGTCTAATATGGGCACCATACAAAAAGACCCTGACATTGAAATAAAACTGAAACTAATGATCTGGATCAGCTTGCCACAAAATGCTACCATTTGACTCTGCAAGATATTATTTATCAGCCATGAAAATTAATTCATAAACAAACAAGAATACACAAACTATCAAGGATAAATCAAACACCTTTAAAACAAGTTGTTGAAATGTATGATTCAGTTTTGAATCGTGTTGCCTTCAATAAGACCCTGTTATCATCAAGAGGATTAGGCTTTCAAGGAAACTCAGAAATGAATGAAAATTGAAGCTATCTCACTAACTTGAGAGCAAACTTTAGTGTTGTAGTTCCCCTTCTATTTTCCTCTTGTCTCTTCCTCTCATTGAACCTTTATTATTTCTCAATAAGTTGAGGCAGTTCAACTACTTTCTTTAGTTAGGTCAAATTAACTTAACTAATTAGTTTGGGGAGAAATAATTAATAATAATATATAGTTAAGGGTCTAATTAATAATAACTAAATAGGTGGGACCCCTTGTGACTCCCATCATTCTCTTTGCCAATCATCAAATAAAAAATAAAAAAAATTAATCATTTGGATCATATAACACCATTGTAGCTCCCATGGATATCATTTAAGTCGAATATTTAAATATCAGTAAAATTTAAGACCATATCCCAAAAAATAATATATCCATTTGTTTCACAATAATATCAAAAATAAATCTTGCTATCCAAAATATGTTGAAAATCATGAAACATTGTCTTCATCACTGAATCACATAAAAATCATTAAAATCCATATTTGTTGTGTGAGACATATTTCCTCTTCTCACTGTTGTCTCCTCTTGACTTTGTTGGGGTATCCCTTGGTTGGTTAGACCCTTGGGGCTGTATTTCATTGATCACATGGGAGCAGTCATATTTTAGGTGGAGACGTCAAGACACAAATTTAGAATATTTTGTGGATGGAATGGAGGGGGAAGCTGATGCTTTTTTGTTATCTAACACAAGTTTCGGGACGTCAATTTTCAATCTCTTGTTGGCATGTGAAGACTGCACTGGTGAAACAGCATGGGAAATTTTTTCATTAGGATTAATTGGAGGTGGTGGTAGCAGTAGTGGTAATGAGATAGTGGACCTACCACGGTGGTGAGAAGCAGGTTGATTGACAATTTCTTGTGAACCGTCTTTTGTGGGAGGTTCAGGTTTCATCGACACATGTGGGGGAACAGGAATGTCGGGAAAATTCTGAGGCTGTTGAAAAGGGGGCCTTTTAGGTCGATGATGCAATATCCCATGACCAACCAAATTAAAGAACCCATCTTGAAAATTTTGGTTCAACTCTTGCAGATTAGCATCAAAGTGAACAGAAAATTGAGGCCTCATATGGCCTCCATGCGAGTTACCCTTGCCTCTGTTATTTTGGCCATTACTTCCCCTAATGAAAAACTCATCCTGTAACAATAATTAGTCAATCATGAAGTTCTTAATAACCCATACATGAAACTCCACTTAAATAAATCAAGAGTTGGCTCTATAATTTACTTCAATACATATTCAATCCATCCATAAAACTTCCATTTATTAATTTCCACGAGAACAAGGAATTGATAGGGTCATTGGGAGTATGGAGGGCTTGTATTTAGCATAAAGTGATATCATGGAGGGGGGAATATTTATGAATATTGTTCAAGCAATCAAAAAAAACAATCAAATTTGTATCTAAACATATCCCAGAATACCAATCATCAAGTAACTTCCACATCATTTCTTCTTCATTTCCATACAGACCTTTCTTAAAAATGAGTACCAGAGAATAGGGAGTGAAAAAAAATGTAATAGGGATAATGAGGGGAGTATATTTTGCGTAAAATGGTATAATGGAAGGGACTCCCATGGATATTGTTCTAATATATCAAACAATGTCATCTTCAACATCAATTAAAATTCAAAACCCTTTATTATTTCAAAATTGAAATTCAACACTTTGTTTCCAAAAATCCAGAACTGGGGTTTCACTTCAAGGTTTCTCATTTGCATTTAGAAATTGCATTGCACGGTAACCATTTCATAATTTATTGTTGAATAAACATTCAACAGTAATAACACAACTTGTGCACTTCAGAGTCAAGGAGACACAGCATCACAATAATCACAACCAACAGTCGAGGAATGGACAGAATGTGGCCCACGATATTAACACCAGTACATTGTGAATCACTACAAGGTTCCACGAGGTGTCCACAAAAGGGATCTCTTTGTATAACACTATTTCAACTGAAACTTCAAATAACCATGCTTCCAAATTTCCCTTTCATTCTGGTTTGCAAGACTCATTCAATGCATATATAATTCATACATAAAGGTATTATTTACATATGGAATCAAACACACAACAAGTCGTCTCCTTTAAAAACATTTTTGCAATGGTGCCATCACCCCAAATTTTTCCTCGTGACAGATTGTATTACAAAAAAAAATAAGTGGGGTTAACATTCTTTCTAACTTCGCACAGTAAATAATCAACAAAACCCATGACCAAAAAGAACACGAACAGGGAATTTATTAAATTTTGGGTTGGCCACCTCCACACTATTTTCCAAATATAGGGTTTGATATACAATTATCAATGATGATGTGATATAGGAGGATGAGATGACCAAGTTTGAGGGTTTGGCCAAAAGGAGCATGAAAATATTAATACCACCATAAATTTCCACATTGCATTTACAGAGCTAATACAAGGGTGTGGGCATGATAGCCAAGAGAGCCACACAATTAAATGACAGGAATAGTTTCCAAATAACCCACAGGTAACAAACAGTGATAACGTTCTTGTTGGAAAAAGAGGAATCTCAAATGAAAACCAAAGGAAAGGAAGGCCTAAGAATTTCCCAAACGATACCTCTTTCCATAGGTAAAGAATGAACAACTACATACAGTAAGAAACACCCACATTTTTTATGTGAATAGTTCAAATACAAATGCCACAGAGACCAAAACTTTGCTAATAATCCATATACAGTCAAAATTTCCACATATCATAACTTTGGAAATGCAGATACAGCGAGCAAACTCAAGAGACAACTATTGAATTAATTAAAGAGCAGAGTAAAATATCCATGGATGGAGCAGCAAGAAACCCCATACATATGTGTAAAAATTGCCAAGGAGATGCGACCAACCCTGTATATCTCTTCCACGATCGAGCAAAGTGGAGCAGCAGCAATTAACAAAGATCAAATGCAATTATGGCTAGGGTGGCGGGCTCGAGGTAGGTTAGAGCGACGTGAATTTACTGCATGTCATATCTACACTTACACATTCATCCATGGCCAGTACGATCAAGATAACCATACATCATATCAACCACTAACTCCAAATCAATATAATGCAAGTCGAATACACCATAGTTTTCCTATGTTTCAAACTTACAAATGTGCCAACCCTTTCAAAACCCCAATGTAACATACATCAAAAACTTGATAGGGATACTATGTCCCAACCTTTAGACTTCCAATTTAAACAATGTGTGCAACGCTTGTAGCATGAAATCAAGGTAATCACCATACCACATACCATATGTAAATTGAAAACTGGAGTGTAGATCCTTCATCAAACTAAATGCATCATAGTAATACTTGTGAGAGATAATTCAGACAACATCATTTCCTCTTTAGTCACCTCACCCATAACTTCTTGTAATCAATTATTTTGATAGTGATTTAAATGAAATAAACTATGGAGCTCATATCTCAGCCAACTCATAAGTACAAAAAACATAAGTGTCGCCTCTTCATCATAGTCACACAACTCACACAAGGGATCCCACCTATTAGTATATTATTAAATATTATTAAATAATAAGGCGTTGCAACCATTTGCAAGAAGGTATCCTATGTTGCACTTTTGGGCGTCAACACTAGATTCATTGTGAAAACTTCACATGGTATCAAAGTCTTGATTGCTCAAAGAAATCACATAAGCATTTCTATTTGCAGGTACATGAGGAAGATGCGGCCAGAAAAGATGGATTACTTTACAGCAATAGTTCCTACGCCTCATAACTACTTCCAGTGGAAGCTGAAAATTATGCATCAACTAAGATGCAGAGGCTTGTACCGGATTACTATGGTGACAGAGATTAAGCCAACTTCTGTTGTCGAGCAGAACATGTATCTCAACTGCATGGATGAGGATTACGGCCTCCTCTATGTTTTTATGTCCCCTAAGCTTCTATTTCACATTGAAGGTTGTACCAGACCAAATGCGATTTGGACAAATTTGAAGGATCTCTTTGGTAAACAGGACGAAATGAGAGGCCATGTGCTCAAGATCGAGCTAAATTCATTAAAAATCCAAGGAATTTTGATAACATCCAGTATTTATTTACGAAGTTCAAGTCCCTCCTCCTTCATCTAAAGGGATGCAGTGTTGAAAAATCAACTCAAGAAACTGAGTTGATCCTTTCTACTCTATCAAAACTTGGTCTGGATTATGTTGTTTTCCTCTCATCTTTCCATGCAAATAGATTCACTTTAGGATCTACCTGGAAAATCCTGACATTAGATCAGTTTATTGAATTCCTCATGCATGAATAAGACAACATCATCAAGATGGGGATAATCAAGGGATTCAATGTGCATGCAGTTATGCATGAGAGCAGCAGTGCATGTAATTTGAAGACCAAGAAAAAAATGCAAGGGAAAGGTACATGCAGAGCCAAAGAGGGAAGGACACTCCAAACCCTTTGATGATACCTCAGGCTCCAAAGGTGGAAAAGGAAAGAAAGGGAAGACCAAATGTGGTTACTACAACCGCATTTATCATCCTGAGTTGAAATGCATGAAGGAACAAATCGATCAGATGGCACAGACTCTTCAAAAGAAAAACCTTGGGGATCACATTCCCGAAGCAGCTAAGAAGAAGTCGAAAGATAAATCCAAACGAGGTAAATCTCATGCATTAATTTCCATTTACTCTTGTCTTAATGCATGGATCTTGTATTCAGGCGCATCCCACCATATGGCAGCAACAGAGAACTTTTTATCTTCTATTTATGCATGCACGGGTCCTCCCATACTCATGGGAGATGATACCCTAGTTGAGGTCATTGGCCAAGGGAGAGTAGAAATCCAACGCATAAGTTTTGAGAATGTCTTGCATGTTCCAAAAATCTCCATGAATATGATCTATGTTTATCAGATAATGCATTCTGGTACAGGAAAAAGGGTGTAATTCACACCTAATTATGTAACCATATATGATATGCATGATAACTCCATGATTGTTTTTAGTTAGGTAAACCACCAATCTCATTTGTATACGTTCAGTAAATTCATTTATGAATCTGATTTTGCTTTACTACTGAGACATGTCGATGATACTAGTATATTATGGCATGAGAGATTCATCCACATGAACTTCAAATACATGTAGCAACTACACAAATAGGATATGGTCATTGGCTTACCCAACATACATTTTTCCAAAGGAGTTTGTCAAGGATGTGTTCCTGGGAGAATTTTGAGAAAGGGAAGGCATGGAGGGCCTCCTCTCCTTTCGAAATCATCCATAGTGATATGGTGGGACCCTTTCCTCATCCATACATTAGAAAAGCAAGGTATGTGATTACATTTGTTGATGATTTCTCACGATACACTTGGGTGTATTTTCTCAAGAAGAAGTTCGAGGTTTTTGAGCAACTCAAAGACTTCAAGCACATGCAGAGACTCAGTTTGGGAGAAAGATCAAAATCCTACGCATAGACAATGGGGGGTGTTATCACTCCAAAATTCACCCTAGACTGTAATCAAGTGAGATTGGTAACATCAAAATATTTGTAAATGTAAATGAGTTTCTTAAAAGGTCAAATGGACAAGACTTGGAATAATAAGGCTTTAACTCATAAATCTGGGCTAATCATGCACAATCAAATGAGGTCTTGATTAGATTCAGTCAGTGAATTGGAATAAAAATGAAAAGGAGGAAGACTTAGTGAGGGAGGTGTTAAAGGTTTTCTATTAACATCAGGTCTTCAAGCAGCCCAAGAAAGAAAAACACAAATACAAGATCCTCTTGAATTCAAATTTTAAAGCAAACTGAAGAACATCACAGCAACATTATAATCAAAAATTCATCATAAAAAAACCATGACAAACTCATGTGGATCCTCCAATCATGAATACTTCATCATAAGAGGTAACAAGATGATGTAAATAAAAAATTAATTCTACTAATCAAAAATTCTCAAGTCCATTACATAACCAGAGAACAGTTTACTCAGTCAAAGAAAATTACAATCTGGGAGCCTTTGCTCAACCATGTGAACCCATTATACTCTTGTACCATGAAATATATAGCACCATAGGTCCTTTCCAGCTCACCAATTCGAACTCCAAACCCTTTCCCAAAATAGAAACAGTTACAAATAAAGAATGACACGTTTTAACTGATTTCCTGCTTTTTAGGAGGCGAAATTCTGAAAAATAGGCTTCAAAATGCCACTTGTAATTCTCAAAATACAACATTTGTGTAAAATCTGAGAACGTTTTTTGTATATAATAACGTTATGAAGAGAAAACTCTCTTAGTTTTGTTAAATTCATCTCCATCTGGCCGCAACAGGGGTCACAAAAACATGTCTCGAACAGGAAAACACGAAAACTGAAAACATAGGGCTCAAAGATTCTTTTGAATCTCCCAATCCATGATACCTGTGTGAAAAATGAAAGAGGTTAATGTTCCTGGGTCTAGGATTGACAATAACCTCCTTTTTATTTTTAAAAATCATCTTATTTCCCCTGGAAATCCTCCTAGAAGTCAACTGGTCAAAATTTGTCAGTTCAGTAGTCTTAAAACGGAGTTTAAGCAGCACGTTTTGTAGCACCATTTATATGTCAAATAACTCTATGACCATAGCACATTTTAAAAAAATGAGAGAGGTTTTTGTTATTGGGTATGTGATGAACAAAAACCTCCTCCAATTTTCAAAAATTCCTTCCCATTTGATCATAATCCAAGTTTCAAGTTAATGACTCAAAACTAGTAAAATAACTTTGCACAATTTGTTTTCTGCCAGAATTTAGGTAGCAAATTTAGGTAGCACCACTGTGCGTCTGTGTGCAAATTTTAGGTAGCGTTGTCAAAAATGTAGCATCTCCAACTTGAGCGTGTGCAGAGCAAGTAGTGACTTTTCATAGTATCAAACCCACCATCTTTAGGTGACTACAATGCTTTGATGAGAATTCATCAATGTTTCCAAGCTGCAAAGAGAGCATCAGTGATATGTTCAGGAGATTTGGAAACTGATATTCTGTAAAACCATCATACACACATATTAAATAATAATATCATTCACCAGGTTGCACACAACCAGCACTGCCTCTCCTTTATATGTGTGTCATTTACATTCATCATCCTGTTTCCAGAACCTCATCACAAGGTTGTCACTTCTCAAGCTGGGGTGAAGATGTATCAGGTATACTGAGCCACTCCAACAATGGAATGTCACATGCTCTTTATATATCTCCCAAGTTATGATAGAAAAATTGAACAATTCTCCCACAAAAAATTTTTGTGGCAGCATAATCTCAACAACATGGATTCCCACCAAATGAAGTGAGTGTGGTGTGGTATGATTGTGGTGTGGTACTACTTCAACCTCCAATGAGACCCATTTTTCATCCATCAGACCATCATTTTCACTAATGTGGAGGCTACTTCTGCTATGACAAATATATTTTGGCCGATTAATTTATTCACCAAGTGCAAGCCCCTGGAAAGCAGAGAATTGAGGGATTCATGAATATTGAATGGCAGATCCAATTTAATGCCTAGTTGTGCTAGTCGACAAAACCCCTTGAACTTTGAAGTTCTGGCACCGATTGACTTATTGCATACATCCTCCATTGATCTTCATTGATACGCCTCCTTTTTCATTCCAGGTGTCCTGTAGAGGTGGTAAATTGTTATCATGTTGCCAACTACTATCTCAGCCATTCTCCACATCATCACCCACCTAAAAGAGTAATGAATTTGAACTCCTTGATTCCAGGTGCCAATAGGTAGTGCCATTCTGGTGTATCTCTGCGTAAATTTCATCTCTGCCAAAAATTCGGTAGCGAATTTAGGTCGCGCACTGTGGAATACACAGCGCCCAGGAGAGTAGGTAGCGCCCAGAAAATTTATAGTGCCCGGGAGAAAACGCAGCACCCAGGAGATTTGGCAGCGCACTGCACTCTGCACATCCATGCATGAAAACGGTGGAACGGGAAAGAAATGGGGAGCATAATCATATATATCATGGATACTTTTAGTTCTTCAACACCTGTAGAATCTTTAAACAACACTGCATTGATGTCTCATCATGGCACCTACGCATGCATCCTACAAATCAGGCAT
>JZKD02S1672990.1:987984-1031319 GCA_000966675.3 Picea glauca
ACCATCCTCACATATAAATACTAGTTGAGGAGGCGCTAGGGTTATGTCTCTTCACATGGTAGGGTCGACTTCTTCTAGAAGTGGTTAAAACCACTTTATAAACACTAGGGGCCGAATTTACAAATACCACCATATAAATATGGTTTGATTAATCCACAAAAGGGGATTTGATCTTATACAAAACCCGACATGATCAATCCACAAAAGGGGATTTGATCTATAGGATAATAACTTAGATTTAATTAGAATATTATTCGAAGTTACAATATTTCAACACCCAAGAAAATATTTGTCATCACAATTATAACAAAGGCCCTTGAGTTGGCGTTCAACCATTTATGCCCTGGTCAAATTCTGGATCTTTAGGGGAGTGGAAGGAGGAGTGGGAGTGATTGGTTTAGGGAGAGGAATAAAGGAGGGTTTTTTGGATTGAGAAGAAACAACATGTTGTGCTTCCTTATATATTTTAGTAGCTTCCACCCAACTCTGAGGCTGAGCCATGAAAACATGGGCACGGATCTTGTCCTTGAGGCCACCGATAAAACATTATTGGAAAAAATCATTAGACATTCCGTCTATGCAAAAATCCAATTGCTCAAAAGTAGTTATAAAGTCTTCCATTGTGTCAAATTGTTTCAACTTTATCAAACGGCCTAAATGGTGGGTGTCAGTTTCAAAGCGTTCATAAAGTTATGCAACAAATTGTGTCCAAGCCACATACCCTTGGTGGGCATTTTTTCGCCATTGCCAACATTATGGATCTAGATGGAGAACAACATACCTTAGTTAGCCATCTCATCAGTAATATCGTACAAAGATAAATAGTGTTCCATTAGAGTGACCCAGCATGTGGGATCCGAGCCATCAAAATTGTTCACTTCCCCGCGAGGGGGACGCAGGTCCCACTAAAAGTTGTGGGGAGGGAAAGAGGTGGACTGAGAGGATTCAGGACCACCAAGGTTATAAGGTGTGGAAGAAGAGAAAGGATTTGGGGTGGGCTTAAACAAGGCAGTCAAATTTTTCATTGTGTCCTGGCATTGCTGACAGGTGGCAGTCAATTGAGTGATGGTTGTGGGAAGTGATTCGAGCGGAGTAAGTCGGGAGTTGATGTTACCAATACTGAACATGATGGAAGAGATGTCATTATGGGTTTGTTCATGATCTTTGGCCAAGGTGGTGATACATTGTTCCCAATCTTGGTTGTGAGTGTGGGCCATGGGGATGGGATGGGGGGAAATGGGACTGCACAGAAATGAGTTACTAGTGAGTGGTACCACGACGATCAGTGCAAAGAGAGGAAGTCAATGGGATAGATTCCCAATAGGAGTGTCGGGAAGGGGTTGGGTCCACGAAAAAAAATTGTTGAAAATGATAGGTATAACTGCGATCAGGGCGAAGAGAGGAATCCAATGGGAGAGATCTCAAATAATGGTGCCATTTTATTTATTTTTTTTACTCTGTGGAGTTATACTCCGATCTGAAGAATACTACAGTGAAGAAATGGCCAAATGTTTAACAAGACAAAATGTGTAGGAATTTCGTAACCAGAATGCAGAAGTTACAGTTGCACAGCAATAGATCTTGTATGTTCTGTTTTTATTTCTATCCCAAAGGTTAGGATATTTAGGGTTACTACAAACAAGGGTTTGCCATGTTCTATAGTTCTATGATATACGTGTGGGGTCCAACAGTAGTACTCGGCCCAATATCTCAGAGCACTAACTAAGGAGGTTAGACTGTGCCCTTAGCCGTACTACCTGACTACCCAGGTACTAGAGAGTATCTTCCCAAGTGTTGTTCTCGATGGCACTATAGAAGTCAGGCGGTCAAATGGTTTATCTATGGAGGGCTTCAGGATATCTATGTCTATCTGTATACAGATGTTGTCTGATGCGCTACCACTCGAAGGGGTACCAACAGGGGTTACAAGGGTGGCCAACAGATATGTGCTTAAGTACCACTTGTATTTTCTGCGTGTATTACTCCCCGGACGCGGGTTTATGTGCATAACGACATATCTCTATAGTTTTAAGACGTCGGAATACGTCTCTACCCTGAAAGAAAAATAACCCACAATTTTTTGCCGAGGTAAGTGCTCTGATACCACTTGTAAGGTACCAGATCTATTATAATAGCATGAAACAAAAATATTGCAGAGAATATCAACAAAATAACACAATAGATGAAACCACAGCACCAAATAATACCTTTATTGATAGGAAACAATGTTCACTTGCCTCTTCGAGGGGGAAACCTCCAGCAAAGAAGCATTGTATTACAATAATTCTCAAGACATAACTTCTCATAGCCTCTACTCCTATATATATATATATATATATATATATCCAAAAGAACAATCTAGAGGAAGATCCTTCTAGAAGCAAAAGCTTCTATTAGGTATTCTTACATTTGACTTATTCTTCCTTATTTCTAGGCCTTATTAATATTGGTCTTTATTATATGGAAATATATTATTCTACCTACGTGAGGGGTTAGGGAGGTTAAGTCCATAACAACATATATATTTTATGGTTTATGTTTTTATATCCTTGCTATGGTATGAGATAGATAGATTCTAATATATGATGTGATCACTTATTGTGGCTTATGAGGAGGTTGAACTATATCTTGATATTGATGTAAGTGTGAATTGTTAATGATAAGTGATGCCATGAAATATTGAAAATGATTACATGGTTACATGACGAAATATATTATGTCATATGATGTTATTGATGGTTTGTGAAATGCAACAAGAAGAACCACTAGTGCATATGGACTCTAAAATTGAGTCAATACATGTGGACCTAGGATGGGATTGGATTATGTATTATTAACATTTATATGGCATTCCTTATTGTTTATTCATAATTATTAGACATTGTTATTTGATGTGTTTATCACTAGATGTGTGCAAGGACAGGGAATTTTTTGTTAAATAAGTTTATACATGGGAAAAGGGTTGTATGGAGAGATGTGACACAAGTACCATTAGGAGAGGAGATCTAGATTGCATGTTCCTAGCTACTAGCACTTCATTCCATCTAACATGCTGAAAAAAATATGTTATATTTGTTTTCCTAGAGATTGCACATTGTCGTGAGGATAGGCCACGGATTCGATCACTCGCAAGGATTTATTGAGGGGTTCACGTTAAGTTGTCAATCCTTATTAATTAGTGACCATTAGTCTCTCACCAGTCATGAATGAGTTGGGATAGTTAAGTCCCAACCATGACATCATCCCCGGCCATTGGAAAATGATACTTGAAGGGCATGTAGGGGAATGGCAACCTTGGTATCATTTTATGTGTACTTTTATATATGTATACTTTGGGCGAAAAGTATCTTTTGGCATATGCATTTTATTTTAGCATGGGAAATCAAATGAACTTGCATGAGTGGTTTGATTGATCATATAGACTTATGCACATTTAAATTTATGAAAAGGAAACTAGAACTCACTTCTATAAATAGAAATGGAATTGCATTTAGAAAATGGTATGTTAAATAGAAAGAAAGTAATTTAATTTAAATATAAAATACCAATTTCATGTGCACCAACTCAATGAGGAAAAAGAAAAGGGATCTAAGAAACATCTAACAATAAAAATAGGAAAAGAGGTTGGGGTGCAATGAATAATCTCTATTTTTCATTTTAAATAAATAATTACATGTGCATGGAGTGACATGTGGATGGGTGAATACTATGAAATTAGTAATTTGCATGAGATGGACAAATGGCATGAGCCTCAAAAGCTATATAAGAATAGAATATTTGGCTTGAAAACTCACTTTTTTCTCCCTAATGTTAAATGGTTATCATGATGCTCATATTTTTCTTTTTGAACTGGTGTTGAGTTTGGTCTCAAGATTTATGTTTGTACTTTGGTGAAGACATCATTTGCTCTAGAGGAGCTATGTTTGAAAAAAAAGGATATTCTCACACAGGATGAACACCTTTAGTAACCACTCACACAACCAGATCAAAGATCAACACACCAATGTTTCTACGTGGTTAAAACCCTCAAAGAGGGGAAACAGTCCACTACCCCAACCAATGTGGCCACTTGAGGCAATATATTAATTCAAAAGAAAAATATTTTACAAGAGAGTTTCTCACAATCAATCATCAACAGATGACCCTCCATGTTCTTTAAATAGAGATCATGGACCTATCGGGTGCTAAGCCATGAATCAATGCAACCATTAAGATCAAGGAGAATATGAGTCATCAAATCAATCTATGTCTAGAATATATTGTGATTGTCGGATTACATAACTGCAAATGCATACTAAATAAACACACTTGTACCTAAAGACACTTTAGACCGAATTGATGTTAACTAACTCCTAAGTCTCTAAATATTCTAACATCCCTCCTTAAGAACAACTTGGGATAAGATTGAAGGATTTAAAAAGGTGGCACAATAGAAGAAGGAAGGAAAAATTAGAACCTATCCCCCCTTCAGGACAACTTCCCGAACTCCTAACATGGATCGAAGTTTGGAAAACTTCACTTTTGTAAGAGACTTTCTAAAAATGTCTACAACTTGATCACCTGCGAGAAAAAATAACACTTCAATAACTCAATCATCAATGAGCTTTATGTTGGAGTTACTTCACACACACCTAGGATTTCTTTTTCCTAAGGTTTTTTTCTCATTTATTAGTCATTATTCAATCTCCTATATTTTAGGAAGAATATTCCTCTAGGAAGAATATTCTCTTAAGTTTGATCAGTTGAGTGGAGTCTAGATGCTACATTGGGATTATCACCATGCAACATTGGGATCATCACTAGCTAATGCGCATTTTCCTTGGTATCATCACCAGACTAGTGCATACCCATGATTCATTGATCTCCTCCTCACTTCACTTTGTTTCATTCAGTTAACTGAAGACTAATAGACTAGCTAACTCAGCTAGGTGGCAGTTCACTCTCGTAATTGCCCGAGAGACTAGACTAGATGGCAATTTAGTCCCATAATTGTTGGTTTGTGTCCATATCACTCTAGACCACCACTATGGTGCATTGGCTTCTCCTCCAATGCACATTGGTTGAGTTATACAAAGTATACCATGTGCAAATTATTCATTATTCATTCGGTTAATGAGAATTCTTCCATTCTTTCTCTCTTGCTTCTCTTTTCTTCTATTTTCTCTGCAACTATGTATGTCAATTCCCAACTAGATATATTATGTGCAGGTTCAACACATTTACATGGTATCAGAGCTGATGAACTGCTAGGGAAAAGCCACACCAAATTATTTTTGCATGTACCAAAGATTGAAGACAGCGAAAAAATGGAATTTTCAAAAGAATTCATTCTTACAACTTACAATTACTTTGCATGGAAGGAGAAGATGATCATGCATCTTCGAAGCAGAGGATTGTACAAGTTATCCATGAACACAGACACAGAATCAACATCAGCCATAGAAAAATCCAAGTATCTAAATCGAATGGATGAAGCATTCGGAACAATTTGCAACTTCATTTCTCCCGATCTCTTTTTTCACATATCTTCCTGTAAAACCCCCAATGAAGCCTGGACCACCATGGAAGGGCTCTTTGGAAAACAAGATGAGATGAGGGGACACATGCTCGAGGTGGAATTGCTCATATTGGATCCAAAAAGCTTCGACGATCTCCAAGATTTCTTTACAAAATATAAGGATTTACTATCGCAACTCAAGGCTTGCAGGGTTGATAAATCTAAGGAGGAGAAACAAATGGTTCTCACCATTCTCTCCAAACTTGGTCCTGAATTCTCAGTGTTTGTATCCACATTTCATTCAGTTAGATTTGCCTCTAGAACCACCTGGAAGATGCCTTCTCTTGCGGAATTTATTGAATCTCTGACACAAGAGCAGACCAAGCTCATCAACATGGGCAAAATCAAAGGCTCAAAGGCGCATGCACTCACTGTGCAAGATGGCAGCGGTCATCAATATCATAAATTTAAAGATAAAGACAAAAGGAAAGCTCACGCAAATCCCAAGAAGGAAGGGTACTCAAAACCCTTCAACGATGCCTCTGGATCCAAAGGTGGAAAGGGAAGAAAATGAGAGAAATGCACATACTGCCATAAAGGATTCCATCCAGAATCCACATGTATGCAGAAACCAATAGATCTAATGACCCAAATACTTCAGCAAAACAACCTTAGAAATCGCATCCCCGAGGGTGCCAAGAAGAAGAAGCCAGAAGATCAGAATTCCAAGAAAGGAAATTATAGCCATGCCTTGATTGCCATCAACTCCTCTCACGATGCTTGGATCATAGATTCAGGAGCATCACATCACATGGCTGCCACAAAAGCAGTCTATTCTCCATTGGATGCATGCAAAGGTCCTCCTATTCTGATGGGTGACAACTCTCCAATCGAGGTCACCGGAAAAGGAAGGATTGAACTCACCAACGGAAGCTTCGAGAATGTGTTGCACATTCCCAAACTTTTTGTCGATCTTCTCTTCGTGTATCAGATGACAAATTTCGGCACCGAAAAAAAAGTCATATTCACACCTGATGCATTGGACATCTATGACATGCAAACCAATTCCATCGTTGCTACCGATGAGATAAATCATCAATCTAGACTTTACACATTTTATGAATTTATTGAACCAAATTATGTTTTACTGCTTACCCATGCTGATGAAAGTAGTAGGATATGGAACGAAAGGTTCAGGCATTTAAATTTCAGATATATGCAACAACTTAGCAAGCAAAGATTGGTTGATGGTCTACCAGACATCCATTTCTCCAAAGGAATCTGTGAGGGATGTGTTCTTGAAAACACCCTCAAGAGAAATTCGACAAAGGAAAGACACAGAGGGATTCCTCTCCTTTAGATCTTATCCATAGTGACCTCATGGGCCCTTTTCCACATCCATCAATCAGCAAAGTTAGGTACGTGCTCATTTTTGTTGATGATTTCTTATGCTTCACGTGGATTTTCTTTCTCAGGCAAAAATCAGAGGTTTTTCAACACCTCAAAGATTTCAAAGCCTTGGTTGAGACACAGTCAGGAAATAAAATCAAAGTCCTCTCAACCGATAATGAGGGAGATTATGTTAACCATGAGATCCAGAATCTTTGTCATGAAGCATGGATTCAGTTGCAGCACACAATTCCCCATACTCCACAGCAAAACGGAGTTGTTGAGCGAAAAAACAGATCTCTAAAAGAGATGGCATCTTGCATGCTACATGCAAAGTCACTTCCACAGAGATTATGGGTTGAAGCGCTTAATTGTGCAACCTACATCCAAAACAGATCTCCTCATAGACATGTCAAGGATAAGACCCCCTACAAGGCTTGAAGCGGCCTCAAACCGAAAGTGACCCACTTTTGTATTTTTGGTTCACGTGCATGGGCCCAGATTCCCTCTAAAAAGAGGAAGACACTTGATCTACAGAGCACAGAGTGTATTTTTGTTGGATACCTCGACGGTGTGAAGGGATACAAACTCATTGATCTTTCCTCGGACCGGCTCATCATTGAGCGTAGTGTCCAATTCGAGGAAAGTGTCTCGCATGTACCTCAGCAGCCGCATGCAAACACCTTTGTTCTTCCACCTGTCAGAGATGATGAGCATGCACATGTCGTCTCTTCTTCAGACGAGAGTTCTGATTCAGAGGATTCAGATGATCTAGATATAGAGTCAGTACATTCAGATGCAGAGTCAGTGCATCCAAACGCAAATGCAGAGCCAGAGCAGAGGCCCAAGTGGGCCCAGACTACTCTTTAAGATGCAGGGGATCTGGTTGGTGATCCAACCGATATTAGGACTCGATTTGATTTCGAGGAGCCTCCTCTTGCACTCATTGCCATTGAACCATTGCCACCCAAACATCTTTCCTTGGTTCAGTCTTCATATCCACAGTCTTATGGCGAGACTGCTGGAAATTCCTTTTGGAAATCCACCATGCAGGAGGAGTACAACTCTCTCCTCGAGAACCAGACTTGGGATCTGGTTCCTCTTCCTTCTAGAAGGAAACTTGTCAGGTGCAAATGAGTCTATGGGACCAAAAGCGCAGTGGATGGACAGTCTAGCAGATACAAAGCCATGTTTGTTGCCAAAGGCTTTCAACAGGTGCATGGAATTGACTATGATGAGACATTCGCTCCAGTAGCGAAGATGGATTCCATACGTTTGGCACTTGTCATTGCGACAGCTAAGGGATGGGAAGTCCATCAAATAGACGTGAAGAATGCATTTCTTCATGGCAATCTCTCTGAGGAGATCTATATGGAGCAGCCCCAGGGATTTATGCAGGATTCATCTTTGGTCTGTCGACTGAAGAAGTCTCTTTATGGCCTAAAGCAGGCTCCGAGGGCATGGTATGCCAAGATGGACTCCTACCTGCTATCACAGAACTTTGTACGTTGTAAATCAGACCTGAATGTTTACACGCTCGGGACGGTTGATTCACTTATACTCTTAGTTTTGTATGTTGATTATTTGTTGATCACTGATTGCTCGACTTCAGCGATTGTTGCAGTCAAGAGGATTTTGCATGACAGGTTCTTGATGACGAACATGGGTCCGCTACACTTCTTCCTTGGACTCGAGATCAGTCATGATGCATCAGGGATCAAACTGTCTCAAGCCAAGTATGCACGAGATCTCCTTAAGAGATTTCACATGACATACTGCAAGTTTGCTCCGACTCATTTCCTATTAGGAGTCAAACTTGAGGATGGCGGGGACACTCCACTGGTTAACAGCACATTGTACAGAGAGCGAGTGAAGAGCTTATTGTATCTCACACACTCCAGACCAGACCTCTCATATGCAGTTGGCGCAGTCTCCAGGTTCATGCAAGAGCCGCATGAGCTACATTGGAAGGCTGCAAAGCGTATCCTTTGATACGTACAGGGCACCATCACCTTTGGGATTCATTATGCATCAGACTCTACATTGGACCTCATCGGATTCATTGATTATGACTGGGTTGGCGATAGCGTTGATCGCAAGTCAACATCTGGTTACTCACTCAGTCTTGGTTCCGGCCTATCTGTTGGTTGAGCAAGAAGCAGACTGTTATTGCTCTATCTTCAATAGAGGCAGAGTACATAACCATTCAGGGTATGTGGCTACAACATTTTCTCATTGAGTTGGGAATTCAGTTTCATCGGTCAATCGTCATCTGGTGTGACAACCAGAGCACTTTGAAGTTCTGCAGAGATCTAGTTCAGACGCAGCGGACGAAGCACATCAATATCCACATGCACTACATCTGGGACTTAGTACACGAGGGGATCATCGACCTGCAATTTTGCCCTTCAGCAGAACAGACTGCAAACATCTTCACCAAGACCTTCACTGAGCAGAAGTTTCATTCTCTGCGTAGTCGTCTTGGAGTGAAGGGCACAGTTGCCTAGCAACTGTCAGTTCTTCTTTTTACATACATTGTACCTTGAGCGGGTGGGTTTCCCATGAGGTTTTCCCTCTTTCTTCGCTTTATTTCAGTGTATCTTTTGTATTTGGGTACCTAACATGGCCTCATTGTCGAGACCTATTCTTTATTTTCACCATAGTGATGTTCAGGGGGGGTGTTGGAGTTACTTCACACACGCCTAGGATTTATTTTTCCTAAGGTTTTTTCTTGTTTATTAGTCATTATTCAGTCTCCTATATTTTAAGAAGAATATTCCTCTAGAGAGAGTATTCTCTTCAGATTTCACTTCAGTTTGATCAGTTGAGTGGAGTCCAAATGCTACATTGGGATTATCACCATGCAGCATTGGGATTATCACCATGCAGCATTGGGATCATCACCAGCTAATACGCATTGTCCTTGGTATTATCAGCAAACTAGCGCATTACCCATGATTCCCTGATCTCCTTCTCAGTTCACTCTGTTTCAGACAGTTAATTGAACACTGATAGACTAGTTAACTCAACTAGATGGCAGTTCACTCCCATAACTGCCCGATATACTAGACTAGGTGGCAATTTACTCCCATAATTGTTGGTGTGTGTCCAGATCACTCTAGACCACCACTATGGCGCATTGGTTTCTCTTCCAGTGCGCATTGGTTGAGTTATACAGAGTATATCATGTGTAAATTATTCATTATTCATTCGATTAATGAGAATTCTTCCATTCTTTCTCTACTGCTTCTCTTTTCTTCTATTTTCTCTGCAATTGTGTATGTCAATTCTCAGCTAGATCTATTATGTGTAGGTTCAACACATTTACACTTTCTGATGAAGTGCATGTGTAGTTCGATATGTTTTCTATGTTGATGTTGAACTAGATCTTTGGCAAGCTTTATGGCATTCTGATTGTGGTCAGATGTTGATGCTAGAAGCCAAACTCTAAAAGGATCTATCAAAGCCACAAGGCTTCTTGACTTACATTAAATGTTGCTTGGTACTCTGCTTATGTTGAATAAAGAGAAATAACATGTTTCTTACAAGCCCATGTGAGAAGTCTAGAACCAAGACTGAAAACGTAACCTATAGTAGATTGTCAATCATCGGGGTCGCCGACCCCGATGATTGACAATCTACTATAGATTACGTTCGACCCAATATGAAACAGTGAAACCAACCAACAAAGGAATCCCCTTTGAACTATATTGTATCCCAAATTGAATTGTACCCTCAACATACCAAAGTATCATGTTTATTGCTTTCCAATGGCTTTCTTGGGGTGTTTGCATATACCAAGCAAGATGACCAACAAAAAATTAAATATCAAGCCAGGTACGAGTCAAATATAAGAGGCTACAACTAAATGACGGTACAAAGTGGCATCAACTTCGAGAGTAATACAAGTGGCAACAAGTTTGACTCCAAAATAGAAGAGAGAAGGGGATGGTTTAAAATCTTCCATGTAAAAGTGGCGAAGAAGCTCATAAGTATACTTAGACTGGGAAAGAAAAATTATTTCATTGGTTTGCAATACGTGAAGGCCAACGAAATATTGTAAATAGCCTAATTATGTCATTTCAAAATTCTTTGTAAGGCTATATTTCACATGGGTTAAAAGTTTAGGATCACTACCAACAAGGATAAGGTCATCAACATAAAGAACAAGTATTATGAGATGGCTTCCAACTTTCTGGGTATAGACATTAGGGTCAAAATGACATCTAAAAAAGCCAATGTCAAGAAGAAAACCATCCATGTTGGCATACCATGCTCAAATCAATGTAAGGTGGTTTTGATTTCTTCATCATAAGGTGTCATTAAGAGCCCAACCTTAGGTTTCTTCATCACAAGGACCACACTACAACCTACGAGACATTTCCCCACGCTCCCTTTCATAACATACTAACACTCATCCCTAATAATAGTAATCACTCACTATAATTTAATCCACCATCACTTATGTTTTACAGGTCTCCCTCGTTTATCACTACAAAGTGATTAAAGATACTAAAAGTACTTTTACTAATTGTGATGAATGTTAATCAATATGGATAAAGATA
This sequence comes from Picea glauca, assembly GCA_000966675.3. Lineage (NCBI taxonomy): Eukaryota > Viridiplantae > Streptophyta > Pinopsida > Pinales > Pinaceae > Picea > Picea glauca. The sequence goes on from JZKD02S1672990.1 coordinate 999,436, forward strand.
CATGTTTTGAAATCTTTATTTGTGTCTAATTGAATAATCACAATATATCCTTCCAAACCCCGTAATGAATGTCTCATCTTATTGAGAATTAATATTAATTAAAAACACACTCATTATAAAAAAATTGTATTATCCACAAATCCCATCAACGATAAGTCAAAAAGTAAGTTATAATTTCCTCACAATTATCAACCTTTCAACCTAAATAGTCTTCTTCAAATCATAAAATATAAATATGAGCTCAATATTTTTTTGCAATAGTATATATAATTTGAACTTAAGTCAAAACCAAACTTGGTGCATCCAATCATATGTAAACCAAACCCGATGCATCCAATCATATGTAGAGATAACACCATTCTAAATCCTCGTAATGCAAGATAGGCTCAAGTATGTAAACCAAACTTGGTACATCAAATCATATGTAGAGATAATACAATTCTAAATCCTCATAACGTAAGATAGGCTCAAGCAAGGGTAGATAAAAATATATCATACATGTTATATGTTAGATAGTCCCCTAATAGTTATTTATATGTTTGCCTAAACATTCATGTCACACCATTCCATGGATCATGTATCATCCACGAAGAGCTACATTTTGAATAGGATAATTAAGGAGATGAAAAAAAATTGAAAATACAAACATGTATCATATTGTTTTGAACTTTTTTGGAAATGAACCATGTATGAACTTTTTGAAACGTCCAATGTTTAGAGTGGACGCTCCACTCATCATCGGAAACAAACAAATTAAAATAATAATAGAAAAGAGTGTTAAAGTAAATATTTAAAAGATGAACAAAATGGAAAACAGTTATAAAGAAATATGGTACTTTAAAAATATAAAAAAATGCAAGGAACGTTCTCAATTCATAGTTGCAAGAGAGACAATGATTTCATAATGATACTTTGACTGAACTTAGAAACAAAGCTCTTTGTATCCAAGTCATCCTCTAAGTCCATCCTAATTCCAAATATATACTAAAAGAAACAGATTTACACTACAATAGATATATGTTTAATTTTTCCAATAATTCATATGATATATTGAAGATGATGGTTAACGTTTATTTAGACCAAATTTGGTTTATTGGACCTTAAGAAAGTTTAAAAATTACTTGGTTTGCTTTACAATTTTATTTTTGTGCTAGAAAACTTTAAAGTGGTCCCCCCTCCATTTCACCCTTCCTAGTAATTAATAGTAATGTAAAATTCTTAAATTAAAAGCATTCTCATTTATCTCCTATTTTCATCATTTTACTTGAATTTTTCACATTGCTATTAATTGTTTCAGGATGTTTGAGAGTGGTTCCAACCTCATTGGATTTCATATGGAGAAAGTAGAATTCTAAATCTCATTCAAAATTCAATTTCAAGATTGACAAGATTACAATCAAGAGCACCAAGCCCTCTATGTACCTCAATGTTGGTGGCATTGATTGTTGAACACCTTTGTGATGACCCTAATAAAAATGTACTCATCACTCGAGCAAAATCAGTAATTAGGCATGTTAAGCTTTTCCTATCTTATTTTAATGCTTAAAGAGTGATATTGATGATGAAGATCCCAATACAGGAAATGATTTTGATGATATGTAGTTATTTGTTGGACTCTAAAGACCATTTAGAGCCTCTTTGTTGATGCATTTTGGTTCAAAGATGGATTGCACTCGATGCTAGTTCAGTTATGTGCACCCTTGCTATATACATGAGAAACTTTGTATATTTGTGTATAATGGTTTGGATTCATGTGGATGCACATGAATATATATGGTTTTTTTCAAATTTTGAATACTTTATGTATTTTCAGTCAATCAGATTTTTGGTCCGATTTTTTTCCCGTTCAAGTTTTTGGGATCGACCGGTTCGATGACCGATCCGGTTCTGATAACATTGATATTAAATACCTAATTATAGGCGTGCCCTCAAATGGGGGAGAGACTCTCGCTTCTATTTGGAGGATAGGGTTACCTCTAAAATTACTTTCATATAAATATGACAATATAAAGAGGTTTAGATAGATATAAATTTTTAGGTGGTCTTCTTATTGTGCCTATAGTTGTGGCAAGTGTTATCAATTTCTTGTGGTGCCCTTACATGTGTGAATGTATAATAAATTTGAAACAAGTATCAGCACCTTGGACCACTTCGTCATTTTAGTCCACATGTTCGTGCCCCGTGAACAATTCGTTGCCTAGGTCCGTCCAACCAGAATTTACCTACATGGGCATGAAGTTCTTGATCACGGTAACATTTAGGGATTTACTCCATTAACCGTTCAAACATAATTGAAAACCATCAGTACCTCTGTAGCTGCAGTGAAATATTTTCATCCCAATAATACGATGAATCCCGTTTCCTTTGGACAGACACTAACTTCTGTTGCTATTCAACCTAGTACAGCACTTGTACCCTTTTCAAAGGTCTGATTCCCAACTAAATTGTAAAAAAATAGATCATTCGGGAACAAAAGGCGAAAAACAATACTTGTGTTCAACCAGCAGCTTAGGTCAATTATTAGTGTGGAAAAATAAGTAAAATCCATAGATCGGTGCAGACTTGTACTCAATCATGACAAGCAACGTAAAATGCACTTCAAATGGGCAATGCTTGGGTATACCCTTCTAAAGGTAATATGAAATAAAGTTTGAATCCCGTAGCCTTCCATTCAGACTTAGCATGTTACTAAAATTCAAGTTATGAAATCTATCTTCGGAGGAATCACAAAGTTTTCTAGCATGGCCGGTGTGCAGAGTATATTGCACGAAGATATAGCTTGCAATAACTCACTTCAGATTCTGAGATCAGTCTTCCATGTTCCCTGAACACTTTGCTTTGTAATCATATGTCGAGTTTTCAATTTGGTCACTTTCAATCCCAAGGCATTTCGGAGTCTTATTGCCTGTAGCAAAATATCTTTGGGGTCCACATTTCTAGAATCTACCATTCGCACTGTTTTGCATCCTACATATCAGATCAGCAAAGTGCATCAGATAAGCAGTATGCGTGGAAGCTTCTTTTGTTCCACTATGGCTATAATATAGGACAACAAACAATTTCACTTTGAAAACAAAGTACAAAAGAGGCTCCTTTCTCACACAGACTAGATAAAAAAGCAAGGAGACGAAAAATAGTAATGCTCACTATAATATCCTCTCAAATGTGGATGCTTCCCACGCATCATTTCAGTGATCACCTCCACTTGAGGATTGTTCTTCCTGAACGAGGGTAGATGAGACTGGATGAACTCTCTGCATATTAAACAATGGAAAACAGTTCAAGTTAAGAACAACTCTGAACAAATCAATAGATATTGTGCCTTGAAACTTCCTTCTTAATGTGAAGACAAACTACTATGCTGCTATATGTGTAGGACAACGTCATGCACTGCACTGCATATCAACAGGCCTGGCAGACCCATCATTAACCATGAACTGTCATACCCATCATTAACCGTGAACTGTCATACTGAACCTCAACTTAAAATATGCTTGCTTAACAAAGAAAAAATATCAGCAGGGCCAACACTACAATAACAATAAATGAGTCATTGATCTAACGTGAGGTAATATCAAACATGGAGATGAAATTTACAGAAACAGCTTGAACATAACAAAATGTCAGCTAAAGTTATTAAAATTGCAAGCATTTGTTACCATTGAAAATATCCCAAATTTGAGTCTAACAAGTGTCCATGACAATTTTAATAACTAAGCTTCTCAAAATACAGAAGCCACATGAACCGTGGTTGTGTTTTCCATTCCTTCAAACACACGAACCCTACTCTATGACCTTTGAATGATTCCTACTAATATCAAAAAAYATCACCCTTGGTTACATGATGAATGTCAGCATTAGCCAAGTCAAATTGCAGAAACAAATTAACATTGTCACATCAACAAGGAAAAACAGCATTAGCCAAGTCAAATTGCAGAAACAAATTAACATTGTCACATCAACAAGGAAAAATCATAACTAGAGACTTTCGAGGGATATCTCATATCTTTTCTAGAGCTAGTGCAACACAATATAAATTTGTCAATTTTGACAGCAATTTGAAGCAGGGGCAGAAAAACCATTTAGTATAAACTGTTTCAAAATGTTTTAATAAATTATTGTGGATCAATCTTCCAAAGTATAGGCATGGCATTCACGGCTGTGGGATCTTCTATCTCAGACATATGGGTGGTACCTTATGACAAGTTTCTTTCTTCATTACATCTGTTCCATCACCTATGGACATAAAAGGCTTATGTTATCTAAAACAGAGTTTTCTTTCATATTGGTGATATAACCATTGACCTCACATACATATGCTTCAAGATTAAAGATTGGAGTCAATTTCAAGGGAACAGCAAATGTAGATCACATAGCTTGCTTCTACCTAGTAAATATTGTTTTTCTGAATCTATCCATTTAAATAACTTATTTCCACACAAAATTTCCCAGTGATGACTGAATCACCACTTTTATATTTGATTGCCATATAGGCAGATATGCACTTTTTCTTTACATTTTTGACAGTGCAACTCATACAAAAAACCTAACTGTGAGACCTTCCTTTACAATGAATAACGATCCATGACTAAACTACAAGTCTAATTTTTCCAGTGACAATGTTTTGAGGAGCCCAGTCAGGGGAAACTAGGCCTTGCAACAGAGATTTTCTGCTTTGTATGGCCTTTATTCTCAGACTGATAAGCCACTACTCTATGTTATTTATAACCTTTAGCCCCTTCATTTGCAAATAGCAAGTCCTATATTCCTGCACGTGTTGACTTTTTTCTTGCTGCAGGCTTTCATTCCCTGCCTAAGGAACCATGAAATTGCCTTCTATGGTTTCCAAGGACTTGCAGCTGACTCTTGTAGGTAGCGAGGACAGTCATAGTGGCTTCAAAAGTAAACAGGTTTCTCCCAAAGAGCTACCACGAGGTAATCACGCTGACTATTGTTACGAAAAGCTTCATTCTTTTGAGCCCAAACCATCTATATACATGCATGCATGCACGTACTCCATTGAGGTAGATTATTCAAAGGTTGTAGACAAGCTTAGCCAAGTTTAGTTAGGCATTTCTTGAATCATATTCCACCTGAGGTGACTATACATAACTGGATGAAAAAAACTAGGAGGCTTTTGGTCAGAAAATTGCAATTAACAGAAAACTCACCAACAATTTTTTCCTGTTTGAATCTGTCAAACGTGCGCATTTAGCAAAAGTTTTCAAGCAGGGGCAATGGATGTGTCCCAGTTCAGACAAACCCTTCTCCAACAAGTCAACTCAAGTTCAATGCCTAGTCAGGACCGACATGCAATTCATGGACTGTCTTGTTTCCTATTTACAAAGTTTAGCTAATTTGACCCATATCAGCTTTTTGCTGCCAGACCTACCAAGCATGACTGTTGAAGTCAATCTGTCCAATGACCTGGGAGACTCCATTGACATTAAGGATGGTAGAGTGAGGGTTAGCCCGAAAGGTGAACTATATTAATCTGCACAACTGTTGCTTCCAATGATCTTGATCACAAGATAAGAGAGTTCTTGAATCATATTCCACTTGAGGTGACTATACATAACTGGATGAAAAAAACCTAGGAGGCTTTTGGTCAGAAAGCTGCAATTAACAGAACTCACCAACAATTTTTTCCTGTTTGAATCCGTCAAACATGCGCATTTAGCAAAAGTTTTCAAGCAAGGGCAATGGATGTGTCCCAGTTCAGACAAACCCTTCTCCAACAAGTCAACTCAAGTTCAATGCCTAGTCAGGACCGACATGCAATTCATGGACTGTCTTGTTTCCTATTTAGAAAGTTTAGCTAATTTGACCCATATCAGATTTTTGCTGCCAGACCTACCAAGCATGACTGTTAAAGTCAATCTGTCCAATGACCTGGGAGACTCCATTGACATTAAAGATGGTAGAGTGAGGGTTAGCCCGAAAGGTGAACTATATTAATCTGCACAACTGTTGCTTCCAATGATCTTGATCACAAGATAAGAGAGTTCTTACATGGGCACCCTACATTTGCACACATCAGTCTACTTCACCCTATTTTTTTTTTTGACCATGGGAACAACAACCTCCCAAGAGTATATCCAACAGCCCGCAAGCTAGATATACCAATAACTTGTGACTTAGCAGGGGCCGAGACGTCCCGAGGCCCACCGAAGTGAACCTCTATCCCAGGGGTCGTCTACCCTTCCAGCCTTGTCACAACGGGCCAATATGAGCATCCCTACCCCGCCAGTTTTGAACCTGTGACCTCCCCAGAGATAACACATGTTCTTAACCATTGGGCCTACTTCGCCCTATTTTACCAACAAGGAAGCAACCTGCTAAAGAACAGCCTTAAGAATACCCCAGTCGAGATGAGGGTTGGACGGACATTTGTAACAATAATCTCACACCATCACTCTGCCAAAAACCTTCTAAGACTTAAAATCATTAGAGGTAAGGCTGTTTCTCAGTGGAGTCAAGCCGAACAAATCTAAACTTCACCAAAACAGGGATCTAGAGGAAAGTAGACTGCTCAAAGAAGACCTCAACGTCCCTCACCTGAGGTGAGTTAACAAACACAACCCATGGTGTGATGAAAAAAATATCATAGGGTTGGGATTTTGGAACAAGAGGAACTGTCCCACAACTCTTCAGATCTAAACCAGGTTTCCCCACTGGAAGGTCTGGAGTACATAGGGGTATCAGTTGGATATCTTGTTCTTTTAAATGATTAGAATCTAGATTAATTAGTTCTTAACCCTCGAATGTTCAAGGGACTTATGCCACATGTACAAAACTCCAATCAAAAGAATAAAGAATATTTAAAAAGATGACAGTCTGTGTTAGCAAGAAGTTTAAATAGAAGGATTTAAGCTTTAGACCACGTTGCATGGAATTTCGCCTATAGCTTACTATTTATTAGGCAAAAATTAAGGTATTAGGGCCCCACACTTTGCCTTGTTTTCAATTTTTGTTTTATTTATTTTGTAATTTAGAAAAATTGGTATTTTGGGAGGATCTGCTGCCTTGAAGTTTAGGGCAAGCCAGAAACAGATCTCGAGTGTATCCTCCAGCACCTTCCAAACCAGAAATGTATCTCAAGCAGATCCTCCAATGCTTCCAAACCGGTAATGTATCTCAAGTCCAGATTCAGACCCATGGAAACGTATATTGTGGATTCTCCATATCCAGTTACATGGCCAGTTAGGAATTTAAGATCCCAAGCACCAGAGAAGAGACCAATCTCACAAACACTGGTTCATTTGGTCTAACCTTTGCAGAAAGATGGACTATGTTTTGAAAATATTGGACTGAGCTATGTTATCTTATCAAAGTGTTTTGTTTCTGATTATGCTGACTCTATACCAGTGAAGGTAGTGAAAGAAGCTACCTTATTAGGCACTTACCTATTTCTTTTGTTATCATGTTGGGTACCAATCTTCAATGTCCATGCAGAGTTCCATACAAGATCAATGCATATCACTTGAAAGCTCAAACCTAAGACACATTAAAAGAGTCTAGAATTTCAGTCCCAAGCCCACACTAATACTTCTTAAGAGCTTAGGGCAAGCCTTTCTGTGATCAATTACAAGCAAGAGCAACAAGGCTCAAACAATAAATGAACACTGCAAAGGAAAGAAAAGCCACAGCAGATCAAATTATAGTACAACTCCACTAGATGAAATTGGGAGATGGGCCACTTAAGCAATTTTTTAAATAAGTATCAACCAAACACATAGTCAAAAGAAATTATTGCCATTTAGACTAAGCATGGTCGAGCAACTAAAAACACCAACATTTCCCATGCATCTGTTGAGTATTACAAGCTGGTTTTTCAAGCTCAACAAAACTCCCATTAAAGACAAGTAGCCATGCAGATGTGCAGAGGATTGATCCCTCCAAGCTTTCTCCGAGGTCCAATAGTGCATTGTGAATCCCCTATCTCATTATAGGATCTTTCCAACACGCTTGAAGTCAAGGAAGAGGTGCAGGGTTTGATGGCTTCCCATGTGAATTTTATAAAGCAACATGAGAATTCATCGGCCCAAAAGCAACATGAGAATTCATCGGCCCAAATCTATTCCACAAAGACACCATCAAGAATCCATAACTTGGTAGGATCACTAATAAAAGAAACATCCATCTAATACCCAAGGTTGGAATATGGGGGTACTCTCTAGCTAGAGACCTATAACTCAGTTAAATGTGTCTTATAAGATTTCAGCCAGAGCTTCAACTTTGCATCTCAAGTATCCCCTGTTAAGCATTATGAGGCCAGAGAAGGCACTTCGTAGAGGAAAGATATATTTGGATAATATCAAAGTAGCCTAGGAAGGCATGGAATGGAACTGACACAAACCAAAATACTCTGTCAAAACAATTCTTTGAAAAGCCATAAGAGTTGAATGGTCATTTGATATAGCTATGTTGGCAGCCTTACGCTTCAGATTTCATGCAATAGTTAAAGATTGTTAGCAGACACTTCAACCTGTATAAGGTAAGATTTAGAAAAAGAAATTATTAATGTCCAAAATATTAACAAGAAATAGGTCAATGGGACTACAGAGTACAACCAGATGTTAATAGACAATGAGTATGTCTACAACACTCCTCGATGCTAAAAAGCTAGCAGAACAGTAAAGATACAACAATAAAAGAGAGGGTAGTAGGACCTAGGTGAAGAAAAAGAGGAAAACCCTAAGAGGCACGAGGCCCTAGCTCAACATCATCGTCATCAATGGAAATACAAGTACAAGTAAAGGTAAAAGAGGGGTAAGAGGTGTCCATGTCACTGTCAATCACTACGAAGGGGCCAATGCAAACCTTGATGATGTCCTCCGGAGAGTACTGGAGTACCAAGGGCTATGAGGGCCTATCTCCACTTGCCATTTGACGAGAAAAACCTCCTGATAGAAATTTGGCTACTCAAGTAGACCTAACAGGTAGTACTCTGCACAGTAGAGGTCTTGAGTTGAGGCCTCCTAAGAGCCAGGTGCATATCCATACAGTGGGAGGAAGTCCATTGTCCCACTGATCTGCGAGCAACAGGATCAATAAGTGAAGAGTCTAACTGGCACTTACTACCACTAGTTGTCCAGATACACTAATAAAAATAAGTAATCAGCCTGATTACTTTTCATATCATACTCTGTGATTATACATGTTTCTGACACCTATTCTCAGGGTATATATCAGCCGGAGGTCAAATTTTTGGTTGAAGCAGTTTTATAAACGAAGGACATTCTGGGGATAACAAGGTCTACTTCTAACCTGTGGAAACATCAGTACTATTTATGCTATTGTTATCCCTTGAATCGATGCTCAGATCTGCTTATGGTTCCAGATTAGTACTGATTCAGATCTGCTTGTTCTAAGCCAGCCCTGCACACAGATAAACATGGTAAAACAACTATAATTCCAGACACTCAGCAATTGAATGACAGATTTAAAGGCATAACTGTAGCAGGTTTTGGCACACAAAATCATTCTTGTTGAGACAGGTATAAGCTCAGCGTTGAAGAAAGTAGTGTATTTCATCTAAAGGGGTATTCTATCTTGGGTCTAGTTCAAGCCTGAAGAAATAAGAGTCATCTTGTTTAAGAGTTGGATCAGTTCTGAAGGCTTGTCAAGGGTTGTGAACAATCATTATGAGGGTAGCAGAGGAACTCACAGTTGCAGCACTCCACAGTAAGACAATTCACACCAAAACAGCAGTAACAATGGTGCACCCAGCATATCTTAAGTACATAACAGGGTCAAATGTATTGTGAAAGGTTGAGGTCGATCAGCCCATGGAATTGGTAACAAACAGATGATTTTTTTTGGCTCATGGTTTTGAGCACCTGGTTTCATTTGAGAACATGGAATACGCCAACAGTTTGGAACATGGTTTCTTTGAGCCCACATTTTTCAAGGGTGGTTTTTACTCCACCTAATACATCTATCCACTCAAGAAGGGCACACATGTGGACACGGGTGCATTTGCCACTTTTGAGCTATCACATGGTCAAGCTAAGGAAGATGCCCTCACCATTTGCCCCCATTTTTAGAAATCTGTTGTAACTATCTCCTTATTTTGTATTTCTTGACTTGACTAAGTGGAGTTAGATGAAAAAATATTATTTTTGTTTTCTTAGGATTTTTTTTATTAGAGGGAATTGAGAATCTCAGCTAACTTCTTGCTAACTTTAGTAGGCAAGTTGTTGAGAAAAGTGGATCTAGGAAAAAAAAAATATTTTAATGTATGAGGGAGATGGAGCTTAAACCTATATCTCTCCATCTGTAAATTGAATTGGAATAGTGAAGAAGTGGAATTACTTGTGAGCAAGCTAGCTCCAAGTTTGGGGATTTGTCTTTTATCTATGTAAGTGAAGTTGTCTTTTATGTAATTTTATTTGTGGATATGTTCCAGGGCATACTTGGAAGTTAGAAACTTAACAAAATTTTGAATGTCAGAGACAAATAAGACCATAGAGGAGCATCTTAATACGTTGGGGTAGCTTATAGTGATATAGTTAAGTCTTATGCTATAGCCTCTAGTCATCTACCATCAAGAGCACAACATTTCACATGCTATATTCAAGTATTAGGTGTGTATGTATATAATCTTGAGATAAGAGGCTACCTTACATTTGCTTTGAGAACGCGTCTTAAGTGACCCTCTCCCTCACTTATTTGGTAAATCCTAACAATCAAAATCTATTGTTAGACCAAGTCTAGGTGTTTAGAACATGTCATATGGCTGCCTATAAACCCTCGACTTGCTCTCTTAAAATTGGCCAAGTGACTCCACAACCCACGTAGGTGAGGCACTGGTCTCCCTTTCACTCATCATCCAAGCCCATCTCATTTATCGTATTCCATCTACATTGTTGCTAGGTTCTCTTTACTCCCACTCCTGCTACACAAAGTGAGCCTAGTTAACCCTTAGGGATACCCCCCTTGACTTAGGTCTCCCCTTTATCTAAAGTTAGAGGAGAGTTGGTGAGGTGACAGTGGCCAACCCCCTGAGTTCCACAAGGCTAGAATCCATCTTTGGTCTTTAAGCTAAAGGTGCTAGTTTGTGTGGTAACAGGTACAATTGAACGAAGAACAAAAAAAAATTGATTAAAGAATTTGTGGAAAAGATGAGTTTATAAGCAAAAAAAAATCCCACACTACAAAAGTTAATAAGTCAAATCATGAAATAGCAATATATCATCAAAACAATTAGAAAGCACAACAGAAAATGCAAGACCTCGAGAGAAATTTCAATGGGGTTTATCAAATAAAGAAAAAATCAATGATAAGGAAATAGCTCATCTAAAAAGTCGTCAGTCAAATTTTGTGTAATAAAGTTAAAAAAAATGAAAAGAGAGGACATACATATTCCAGACTTCAATAAAGAAATGTTAATCAATATGGTTAAATCAACAACACTTGCAAAAGTCAATGTACAAACAGTAGATAGGGTAACTCTCACAAATGCAGTCGAGGATGATGGAAAGACGAGTGTCGCTAATGAAGATTTATTTATCTATCGTTGATAAAGTCAATCCATCAATCGACAAGGTAACACTTGCAGATCCAATCACAAAATTTTATATAGGCCTAAAGGTATCAACAAATTAGTAAACACGAAAATATCAATTTCCGAATTTGATATATCATAAAGTTGTTCAACCATTACACCCTATTATCACCACGTTGCTACCTTTATACACACCTTGGGTAGCATGGAAAAAACTTTAATCCACTGGGTGTGTTTTTGGGGGCAAGTCTCGAGTCAAGGTGTTGTCCCCTGATCCTCAACTCCTCCGTCTAGGCCAACTCCTAGTGAAGCCAAGGGGGTAGTCCCTAACAAAATATACTAAGGCTTGAAACTAATCTAAGTACAAGAAAATGAATCTAGGAGTTTATTGCAACAAAGACAACTATAACATGAGTAAATCTATACTCGCAGCATATATCATTCATACATTCACAAAGTAAAAGCTTATAAAAAAGATATTCAATTAATGAAATACTTGCATAAGATGTAGTCGAAGGATACAAATGCTTGCAAGTACAATAACCATAAGCATAAATAAATACTTTAAGAATAAAGTAATGCTTTGCAAAAATGAATGTTTGAAGCAAATGGCTTCTTAGAATGTAGAAAATTAAGACCAATGTCAATGAGATCGTGTGTTACGCTGCTGAAAATGTAATGTATCCTGTGGAGATGTCTTTGAAAAATTTTAAGTTTGTTTAATGTGGATTTAAGTGAAAATTTATTGTAAGAAAGCAAATTTACACTAGATTTGGCCTCTCAAGAAACTATCCCTTTAGTATAGAAATTTGTTGAGAACTTGCCGAAACCCAATGGCTTCACCAACAAGCTCACTAAAGGTGTCAGAGGTCCAACACAAGTAGAACCTAAATCTCAAAGTTCTCGTCTGACTTCACACACCCCCTCTAGGCGGTTTTCTAGACCAAGCAATAGTAACTTTCAAGATTGTCCTATTAAACTACTCCGCACCAGCCCCGGTTCTGATGAATTTCCCAGATCGAGCTAGGCTCGCAAGAGTTCAGAGCATACATCGGGGAGCTGAGGGGAAAGGTTTATTTTAAACAATAAAGCAAAATTGCATAAAATAAATATTTTGCTAATTACTAGAATTTGCACTGTCCAACCTCTTTTCGGCACTGGGCCTACTCTGAGGAGCTAAGGGGATTGGTTTATTTGCCAAAAATAAATTGCAAAAAAAAACGGAAAGTAAACTAAGTAAAGAATTAAAGATTACTTTGAAATTGAAATGAAAGTTAAGCAAGGGTAAAATGTGTAGTGCTTTCAGAGATTGTGATTCCTTTTACTTAGTTATTAGATTGTGAGACAATTTAATTTGAACAAGAAAAGAGAATCAGCCACGAAAATGAACACACCACCACACCGGTTCCCCCCTTGGGGGGATAGAGGAAAGAGTCAAGCCTCCTTTGCCTCACTTATTTTATTTATTTGCTTTTACAATGCTTTTTCTCTCTTTTGGGTGACTTGTGACCTTGGATAAGTAAGGCCAACAAGTATTACAATGTTTTCTTGAAAAGTGGTCTTCTATGGTTCAATTCTGGGATAAGATTTGCTCAAATCTTGGTCCAAATGGGTAGAGTTTATCCCTCTTTATTCGATAACCTGCTAAAAACCAGCAAAGAATCAGCTCAAACTCACCATAAAAAACACCTTTAAAAGTGCCTCGAAAAAATGAAAACTTAAACTCAACTTTTCTGCAAATTTTTCTAAGTATTAAAGGAGATTTTTTGGAATTTTAGACAACTTAAGAGACTAGAAAAAGGCTCTCTTTAGTCAGCTTTACCTTGATGTTATGAAACAGCAAGTAAAAGCTACTAAGTAGTTTGATCTGAGCAATTAAAATTTAAAACACTTTACTTTTTGCCTAAAGAAATCCGAATAAAGAACATGCAAAAAGTGAATTTTACTCCTAGATCTAGCTTTGATTATGAGATGAAACTTTTGCCTAGATCTAGAAGGTCATGCATGAATAAGATTTCAATTAGTTTAACTTTAAAAATGAACTATCTTTGCATGCAAAAGAGAAAGTAATTTGAAGAATAATTTTGAATTCAAGGAGAGATAGAGATAGAGAGGGTCTTTTCTTCAAAGATTGAAACTTGGGCTGTGGGGTCTCTTGGTGAAAGGTGGAGGGATTTTTGTTCCTTAATGACTTGAAACAAGTGATGGATGTGATCCAATCAACCACTTCTCCAAGTTGGAAACCTGCAAAAAGTTTGTTCAACTTTGCAAACACTCTGTTAGAAGAAGGTACCTCCTACACAAGAAAAGCCATACAAGCATATTAGTTCAAAATGAAAAATATGCAGATTTAGAGTCTTAAAATGCAGAAAATAATAAGATCTGAGAGCAAACAAGCTAGTTAGAACTTATCCTACTATGTGACAACACATTTTCAAAGGCCTTAACAAGAGTAGATGTACAAAATTTTAAAACTAATACAAGTTACCTCAAAGCTCAATAGAACATTAAAGCATCCACACCATGAAGAACCAACACCAATAGACCTCCAAAGTCTTATTTATTCAAATCAATGAAAGAAATACAAATAGCATTACAACATCCAAGTCTTTTCCCCAAGCTCCAACTAGTCTACAATGGAGAAGTCAACTTTCTTATATAGCATGAGAGAGTGATGTTTCCCAAGGAGGGCGAGTTATCTCCAAAGAAAAGCGTGATGTTTCCCCATCACAGGGGCGAAGTCTTTTCCAAGGAAAAGCTTGATGTTTCCAAAGCACAAAAGCGCACAAGTCATCTCAAGGAAAAAGCGTGATGTTTCTAAATCACAAGGGCGCACATGCCGAGAGAAAAAGCGTGGCAAAGAGGAAAGTGCATTTTCTTTCCTCAAGATCTCCACTATATGACAAATCACCCCAGTTATGTCGTCTTTTACTTGAGACAACTCGCCACCACTTGAGTAGACTAAAGAGACAATGAAAACATGTCCTAGACATGTTTCCTTGATTTAAGGATCACTGATTTTTCCTTTTAATTGTCTTTTATGACCAATTTTGTGAGTAAAATTAATTTTAAGTGATTTAAAATCATTAGTTTCACTCACAAAGTGGATACTTAGGTAAAGTGGGTATTAAGAGTGTAAAAATGAATACCCCCGAGGCATATAATGTCTCCTAGTACCACTTTTTTAACTTATGACTTATTTACAATTTAAATACTCTGTTTTGCAGGAAATTTTTTATTGACTCAAAATATTAAAAATCCTAAGGGGGACTTACTAGCACAATTTCCATATGACTCAAGATGATGACCTAGCATGGTAATATAAACATTTTAGACACTAGACTTGGGTAACCAAGCTAAAAGGCTTAACCATCAATAACATACCCTAGCTTTGGAGGTATTTGAGTGAAAAAAACTTAGAAATTATAACTCGCCTAAAATGAATTTCAGGCAAGAAATAATTAACAAGTGAAAAAAACACTCTAGAGTATGTACTCATGATCAAGTCTTAGAGGGGCATGCCTTTTACAAATTCATCATGCTAATCCCACCTTATTAAAATGCCCCACAGGGGATGGAAATGCGAAAAAAGGTGGTCAATTTGACTGGCCGGACTTGTGAACTCTGAACTTTGAGCAACTAATTGCTCAATCTTTGGCGGCTCAACTGCAAGTCCATCCTAGTGCAACTTGGTGGATAGCACACCCTAATCATCAAAATCGTCACATGCAACAATCAATATATCAACATCATTTGAACAAAACTATATAGTTCTATGGACCCGACAAAGAGGAGACTAAATGGATCGGTTAGAACTTAGTAGTAATCTACATTACCCTATTTCTCAAATTCAAGATTTTTCAAATGCCAAACCTAAGCAAGAGGTACAAAGCTTTTCTAATGACTATTTTCCCTTCAAGTGATATTGGATAAACTGTGTCAATATTTCATAATGCCTTTCTACTTCTTTAGACCCAACAAAGGGATTGGGAGAACTAATCTACAAAAATATTTTGTTTCTGGAAATAAAGAAAAAAAAAAATTCTTGAATTTCTTATTGTCCATGCAAAGAGCACAACATCTCAAAGGCTACCCCATATACCTTTTATCTTTAGATTGTTTGTTGCTATTGCCTTTTATGCAATAGGATCCATCATAACTACATATTGACTTTGGGATGGACAAAGAGACCCAAACATTTTTTCATGGGAGTTTAGTATGTTCGAATGAATTTGATTTTTCAAAAGTTCATCATAGCATGCTTTGATCATATATTTGCTAGATGTTTTTGGTTGTCCCCATAGCCAATGGTCTTCCTCCTCTCGAGATAGGGGCTTCATATTTGTTATCTTTAAACTAAGGATTTTTAACTCTTCATGACAAGTGGGTGAAAT
Source organism: Picea glauca (assembly GCA_000966675.3). Taxonomy (NCBI): domain Eukaryota; kingdom Viridiplantae; phylum Streptophyta; class Pinopsida; order Pinales; family Pinaceae; genus Picea; species Picea glauca. The sequence goes on from JZKD02S1672990.1 coordinate 1,015,339, forward strand.
CCAAAGAGTTCTTTGACCATAGATTTAATATATTATCATTAGTTGTGTCTTCCCATACCGTCAAGTAGGATATTGCATTTATGCTTCTACTAATGAGCTAACTTCTTGTCCATGTTACCTCTAGCTTTTCAACTAGTGGCCTATTTGCCAAACCTCTATTGTCCTATAGCAACACCTTTTCTCCATTCAGTAGATTCCAAGATATATTTACCTTATTCATGAAGATAGAATTCTCGAATAGTTTCCCAATACAAGAGCTTTTTGGCTAAGAGAGAAGAAATCTAAGGCTCTTGATCAAGCTTTGGTTTTACAATGTTTACCAAAAAGACATGTTTCCACAAAGAAAGAGGTGTTCTTGTTAAATTCTAGATGATTTTGGCTCCTATAACCAAAATTAACAAAAATTATTATCCCCAAAGCCTCCTTTGCCTTTCCCTTGAAGGAATTTCTCCCATGAGACAATTGAGAAATTCCATTTTTATTCATTCTACCACCCATACAAAAAAAGTTCTTAAAAAATGTTTCAAAAATCTCTAGAGGACAATCAGCCTCCAACTCTTAGCCCCTTAGAAGAACCAGCTCTTTCTTCCCTATTGTACTACCTGCTCGAGGCAACAAACAACAACCAAATACTCACACCACTTCAAATTCCAAATCAAATAGACCTTGAATCTCCTCTCAAACCCCATCCCTAACAACTTAACCAACCAAGGGACTCCTTGGAGGCTCCCATTCTTGACCCCAGGACAAATCCCAACAGACTGACAAAGAAACCAACTCCAAGAGATCCAAAAGCCAAAATCATTCAGCACAGAGTATTGTTACCAAAGTCAAGTCAAGCAATAAGTCTTCCATTTGGAGATTCTTCCCCTCGACCTTATAGATGATAGGAGTGAGAACCCTCTTCAATCCAAGGCTCCGATCAAGGTTAGATAGCCAAGCCCCCTCAACCCCAAGTATTCCTTGGATGACATTGTTAGGCAGTGGATTGGCCCCTTCACGACAATTCATGACTTGGTGGATGAGCACACTTCTCTCTCCCCTTCTTCAGACCCTCATTCACCCACAGCCTCTAGTTCCATCTCAACTTGACATCTTTTCTTTCTACTTGTCATGGTTTTGTTTCTACACTTACTTTGTACTCCCATTAGATAGATACTTGGGGCTTTTTCTATTACTCTTTTCTGCTTTTCAGTGTTTGACAAAGTAGCAATAGGAGATGCTTTCGCAATTCCACTCTCTTCCCATGAAGTGCATTGGCCATGAGTCGATGGAGGAGCTTCATCTCTCTCCCCTTCTTCAACCCCTCATTATACCTCAACCTCTAGTTCTAGCACACCTTGATATTCACTCTTTCTACTTGTCATGGTTTTTGTTTCTACAATGATTTTGTACTCCCATTAGCTAGTAACTTGGTGCTTTTTCTTTAGACCTTTTTTTCTTTTCAACGTTTGATAAAGTAGCAATTGGAGATGCTTTCGCACTTCCACTCTCATGTACTTAACAAGATGTATTCTTGAGTCTCATTGACCTACTTTTGTGGTCATTCGTTGGGACTAAATAAAAATTATCTTATCTAGAGGGTAGATAAAGTTGAGCGCTTCTAATAGAAAAATGTATTTTTGAGTCTCATTGACGTACTTTTGTGGTCATTCGTTGGACTTTTATAGAAATTATCTTAACTAGAGGGTAGCTAAAGTTGAGCGCTTCTAATAGAAAAATGGCTTAATCAACATAACTCTAGCTTGGAGATTAAGCCAGTTGTCACTCCAACCATGTATATTTTTATGAACTTTTGCCAGGATTAGATCTGAAATAAAACTAAGCACTTCCAGATAGGAAACGTTAGAAAAATAACTTATTCAAGATAACTATAGCTTGAGGAATAACATAGTTGTTACTCCATTGTAGTATCTTTCTCTTAACATCTTCTAGAATTAGATCCCAATCTGATTTAATCTTCTTTCCAAAGCTAACTGTCTACTCTCTAGAAATTCAAGATTTCTTTTATCCCAAAGATTTCCTTCTCAATCGATTGTTAAATTTTGCACTCTGTTACTTTTTTCTTAATTAAGAATTAACGTTTTCTTTATTATTCTTTGGGTATTTTTCAATCTTTTTAAAGACTATTTTTACTTATCACAAATTTCCTTTTTGTATGCACGAGAACATATATACATAATTCTTTGTCTATCTAGCATATGTTGTAACTTTCACTCTCTAATTTGCTCCCAATGACCAGAAACATTCTCCTTTTAGAAGTTTTCTACAATGTCTTTTGTTGCAAACAAATACTAGACATATATTGTCATTGGTTTCATCCATGGAGAAAGACACATCCAATTTATTTTTAATCTAGCATAAGGAACTTACACTAATGCTTTACAACATTGGGCATTGAATAACAGTAGAAAATTGTATCTCTTGCTATGTGAAGCATTGTTATACAGTTGTAGACAATACAAGTAATTCCAAAGTTCAATATAGTTAATAGCTATGGCAGAACCAAATGCTTATGACAGCCATGTTCGACTAGACACAACAATATCAAATAGCATTTTTTAGTAAATTCTGAAGGCCAACTTGAGGAAGAAAATGTACACCTTATTCCACGACTGCTTCCACCCCAATCGCAATACCTTACTACAAGTTTCTGAAGCTGCCATATACCATTAAGAGCCATTGTTGCATACTCCTTGCTTTACCCTGAAAATTGCAAAATGTTTAACAGAAGTTATAAATGAATTCCATAAATCAAATCAAGAATGTCACCAGCAATTAAAGAGGGTTTTTAAGAAATTTGCATATCTTATAAGTCAACAAAGTTCCCAATGCATAAAATATTTTGTGAATGTAAATTGTCATGGTGTAAAGGGATTTTATAGATTATGAAGGCCAAGAAAATATCTTACTATAAAATAAATGCATTACCTCTATCTTGTATTCATTTATTTGACAATGCTTCCAATTAACTCAGCAACAAGTGTGCCCTTCCCTCGTATGAGAACATGATAATGAAATGTAGCCGACTTACAACCCTCGAAAACAACCCTTGGCTAAGGTGTTGTACCAAGGGGGAATCGCACCTAGCCCATATGAAAGCAAGACAACTCGCTTACACAAGCAAGACAACCCATGAGAGGAGAAACATGTTTCTAGTTGATTTGAACCTTGGTGGTGGTTATGAAACACCTATGTTTTACCATCAAATCTATTATCACTCTATAATTTTCCTTGGCTCTGGAAGGAAAACCCAGAGGTAACCACAAACTAACTTGTGGATTCGAAGCTAGCCCTTCCAACCCAGAGGTAACCACAAACTAACTTGTGGATTCGAAGCTAGCCCTTCCAACCCAGAGAGAGCTCTCTCTGATAACTCAGCCACAGAAAAGACAGGTTATTTAATAAGCACAATGGCTAGATCTTCGGTTGAGTGAGGTTTTCAGAATATGGTGGTAGGGTTAAGTGAAACACCCATTGGGCATGGAGTCATAATAAAGCATCAAAGCTTTCAAACTGGTTTAATCTAAACAAATGCACTTCAAAGTCTAGGTAGCTAGCAACCTATCAGACATCAAAGCTAATGTAGTAATGGTGGTGAGAAGAAAGCAACACATCAATTATAACAGAGCACCTGCCAGTGGATGAATTTTGTTACAATATCAGAAGATTAATTTAGGAAGTTGAATGTGAGATAAAGAGCATCAACGATGAATTCTCTATCTATAATTATCCATTCAAAACAGAAGAATAAACATCATGATCAACAAAGATAGGAAACATTCACAAGGAAAACAAATTGCAGATCACTAACACAAGAATCTTCGAGGCAAATATTCCAGTCCTTCAGCTTGAAAGCTTTCATTAATATCAAAAACAAATACAACAACCAAAGAGTCTTTTTTCTCTAGTCCCGAACCCCTAAACTCTTCCTTCCCATTCAATATATAGTCTCACATCCCATATCAACCTAAGGAGGTAGAAATCCTTCTCTAGCTAAAGATGGAAAGAGGTTACAACCGTTTTGGAAAGAAGTAATTACGAAATCTGCTCATTTCCTATTTTATAGAGTTTAGTTATTAATTAAATTTGGCAAAAAACTGTAAAATAGACTGTAAAGATCCATTCAAATCTCCCAAACCATGACACCTGTGCAAAAACTAAGAGAGGTTTTTGTAGGTGAACCCGTGCTCAAGAAAAACCTCTTTCAGTTTGTTGAGATCAATCACCATCTGCTCAGAATCTGAGATTGAAATTAACTGCAAAAACAGTCAGCTACAGAACTTTTGTAGCGTTTTCCCCTGTTTTTCTTCTGTGCTTGTTCAGGTTCCATGGTTGTTGGTGGAAAGTAATATGATGATGGTGGGCGTAGGCGGTAGCACAGTTTAAGCAACGTGTAGGAAATCCTAGAGCGTTAAGGTTTATTTAAGAGACAGGGCTTTAGCATTTCGCAACAAACTAGACAGAAATTTTGCAGCAAACTAAATCTTGAACAGTGAATAAGAGTTTAGCAACAGACAAGGATAGCAAAGTTTTGATAGCATAGGGTAAAGGCAATTGAGAGATCTGTAACAGCAAACAAAGCTTCAATGGCGTCCAAGGATTATACAAAGCTCTAGAATTTAGCAGCAGATTGAACTTTTGCAGCAAATAGGAATTTTCGCAGCAAATTGGAATTTTGATGATTTTTTAAAAAAATGAAATAGCATATGACCCTATAAACCTGATTGACAAGGACAGCACTGACTCCCATGACCTCACTCCCATGATGGCTTACCAGGTGTGTGTCCTCTCCGAGAAGTACTCTTACTGTCAGGGCTGACCATGAAAGCTAGGGTGGGCCTCGTTGCCTTACTATCTTGAGCATTCGGCAGCTATTTGGCAACAGGAGGAGGAGGTTTAAGGTTCAAACACTTAGATAGGGGGAGGACAAATAAAATTGATATAATCTTTAAACAACTCCTAACCACTTAGTCTCCTAGACAATCTTTATTTTGGGTATCTTTGGATGATTGTTTAGAAGTCTATCTTGCAAGTACTTTTATTTTCATCAATCTTTCATGCAATCTTGTGGTTTGAATATCTAAGTGTTTTATTTCTTGAACATTTAGTTTCCAAATATCTACATCTTTATTTTATGCTCTTGTGGTGTGATGCAAGAAGAAGTTGAGTATCCCATTTGGGAGGCATCATCTTCTTGAATCTTGAGTGTTTTAGTGGTTGTCATTGAAGAGAAGTCCAATAGAGTAAGTGCTATCGGGGCATGCTTGGCCTTATGTGATTGGTCTTAACTTTGATTATCTCTTAACACTCACATTTTGGCATCCTTTTTAAATCTTGTCTATTTGTATCTTGTGTATCTCTTGTATAATTGTTGTACCATTTCTCATTCTTTGTGTAAGTAATTGTATCTTTGTTGTGGGATAGTTGTAATATAATTTTACTTGTAATCTTTTGTAATTGAACCCCCCTTAAAACTTAGTTGACCCCTGGCCCAACATTTAGGCACTAGTCTTAGTTGACTTAGGAAAGAGTTTGCTTGTCATTAATTAATCTTGCACTTTGCATTCGCTGCCTTAGCATCATAAGTTAGTTTCCCCCCTTAACCTTTAACAAATTAAAACCAACTCCTAGAACTTCAAAGTTAAATCATATCTAGTAACTAGGGTCTACCCCCCTTGGCTTCCCTAGGAGTAAGCCTAGAAGGAAGAGGTTTCAGTCAAGGTGACAGTGTGCACTGTGAACCTAGGCATTGTGCCTCCAAGGACACACTAAGTGAGCTGGACTTTGCTCACGTTTGCAAGTGTGTATTAGGACGGAAACATGTAGTTTAGAGGAGACATAGGAGTATCGTGAGTCATCTTATGTTTTGTCTCCTCATCTCTTATCATTGAGTCTTTTGCTTTGAGTCGGTCATCCCCCCATCCAACAATAGGGATATAGTACCTGGTTCTTTTATCTTGATCTTCTTGACTTATGACTTCGCGCTGAGGAAAGAGAGACATTATTGCTCTTCTTTTCAGCAGGTCATCTTGTATCGACTTCGACACATTATCTACAGATGACCCAAAATTAGACCACCTTGGTAGTCGTTAGCCACATTGACAGTTATTTTGCATCCGACAAGGCTGAGTATCATTGGGCCTTGATTGGATGATCCTTGTCATTGTTCGACTTCAGAACATCTTACACAGTGTCAGGTTGTGCTCATACCTTAGGACCCATTGACATTGTTGGTGGTGTTCCTTCGCACTTCACAGGTGCTTACATTATTGACATGTGATGAAGTGACTCTCTCCCTTGTGTCGACATCAGCACATTTACCACGGGGAGGAGTGTACATATTGAGTGGTAGCAAGTAGCAGATTTGGATCAGACCCCTTGGGTTACAGTTTTCAGTGGGAGGTTTCTATACTTTGATTCCATGGCCAATTGGACAGGCTTTGGTATCACAGGTCAACTTACAGGGCCTTCTTTCCTTCCACACATTTGCAGGGCCACATTTTGGTACATATCTTTTCAGAGCATCATTGGTACATCTTACAGAATTCTCACAGAGCATCATTTTTACAGACACAGAGATTCATATGGTTCTCGACATCCCACAAAGGCATATTGTCCCCTTGAGTCACTATTGTTAACCCCTAGATTTTCACCCTTAAAAATCTTGAGGGTTAAGAGCCAACATGGACTATTTTTGGCTAGCGTTTTGAGATTCTACCAAAGTCTAGCACTTATGGTTAGCAGATGTTGGTTCCCATCAAAGGCAAGTATATGATCGGTATAGGGTTATTTTGTTCAGAGTTAGAGTTAGTTTGGTTTCCCATGCATTTGAGAGAGATGTTTACATACATCAAATGTCGCTACTTTTTAGGAGACACGGTTTGAGTGGGTATGTTGACAGTTTGGAGCAGTTTTGAGCATACAGGGAAGGTCCTTGCATGACTCTAGGCCTGATAGCACTTTTCGAGGCGACATGCGAGAATTTTCTATTTTTAGCAGTTTGAGCTCCAGGTCCCAAATTCAGATTCTAAGTACATATTATTGATCCTTGAGACATTCCGAGTCTTTTGGGCCTTTTCTAGGATGATTTGGCATAGATTTCTATTTTTAGCAGGTTGAGCACCAGGGTTCACATGTCGATTCTGATTGCGAATTCGGATTCCTTGCGGAAAATTGAATCCAATGAGTATAATATCATGGACATGCAAGGACTTTCTATTTTTAGCAAGGTCTATTTTTAGTAGTTTAGACATGATGGTGGGTCTTCTGAGTCATTCTGAGCATTTGTGGACAGTTTGGGTCAATTTCGATAAGTTTCAAATTTTTGGGACCGGATGGCTATTTTTGGAAATTTATATTTTTAGTGGTCATCGTCATCTCCAGCAGTGACAAGTGGCAAGCCTAGTTTTAAAAACCAGTCAAACCAGAAATGGTCAGTTTGACCAGTTTGATGGCCGACCGATTTATGACAGAATCGTCTGGTTTGGTACCAAGCCAGACGGTTCGGTACCAAACCAGCCGATTTCATCATAAATCATTCGGTTCGGTCCGGACCAGCTATAGTGGACCCACAGACCTCAAAAATTATATTTTTTTCCATTTAAACCTAAAACCTAAGATCCTAAACCTTAATTATAATCTATAAGACACTCTCACTCCCCTCTAAGTGCCTCACACCTCTCTCATTGAGCATTTGGGAGCATTTGGGTTTTGGAGCAACAATGATTCTTGAGGAGCACCATTGAGGAGCTTCTTAGGAAAGTGTTTTGGGTAGTTTGTTGTGGATTTGGCATCTCAACTAGGAGGCTATAGTTCATATTCAAGTTTGAAGGAGTTGGATTAGAGGTATGTTGAAAATTTGCCACTCTTTTTTTTTCCATCTTGATTGTTGAATGTTTGAAACTTAGATAGAATCATAGAAGATAAAGTAAAGAGTCTAAGACAAGGTTCCTTCTTGGCATTTTTAGATTGCTTGCATTGTGCAAATTGCACCTTTGCTTTAGCCTTTGAGTTTGCATTTACAAATTTACAATCGCCCCAAAAGCTAAAGATGTCGCATGGGTTCATGCTGAGGTGATTAAAGGTCTAATGTATTGCAAGTATTGTCAAAAATGCATCAAGGGGTGGGGGAGGGGGGGGCTTTCGTAGGCTGAAAGAACACTTGGTTGGTGTTAGAGGCCAAGTTAAATCATGTGAGGCACCATTAGAGATGTTATTGGGCCTATTAGAGAAGATATGCAAAAAGTACTTAATGACTACCAACAAGAAAAGGCTAGGGAAAAGGCTATACAGGCTAAAATAGGGAGTAAGAGGACTGTAGCACAAATGAGGGCAGCCAAGGAGGGCTCTTCATCTATTCCTTCTACCGGTGTTAGAGACCCCTTTCGTTATGTTCCTCCTCCTCTTGAAAGTGAAAATACTATGCATCAGCCTAAAAGTAAAAAGAGGAATACCGTCCAAAGGTATTTCACACCTCCCCCCACTTCTGGCTCTAACAATGCCAATGTTTCTCAAGGTCAACCTACTCAATTTCAACCCAACTTAGATGACCATTAGAATAAACAATATAGAGAGATTGCTTATGAGTACATATCTAGATGGTGGTATGATGTCGATATCCCCTTCAATGTTGCCCGCTCACCATATTACCAACCTATGTGGGATGTCATTATTGCTTGTGGTAGGGACTTTAAAGGCCCTATTATGCATGATTTGAGATCTCTTTTGCACAAAGAGGTCGCATCCATTGAAGAATACTTGACAGATTTCAAAGAATCATGGGCCAAAACAGGATGTACCATCATATCAAATGAATGGAGTGATGGAAGGAACCGTATTATCATAAATTTCCTTGTCTCTTGCCCACAAGGAACCATGTTTTTGAGATCAATTGATGCATCTGATAGGGTCAAAGATGCAAACTTGCTATCTGAGCTCTTAGATGAAGTTATTATGGAGGTGGGGGTGGCCAATGTTGTTCAGGTCATCATAGATAATGCCTCTAACTATGTTCTTGCTAGGAAGATGTTAGAGGAGAAACACACAACCATATTTTGGACCCTATAATTTGTGTGCCAATTTATGAGCCTATTCGCTCATTTTGTAGCATTATGGCATTTTTGCAGCATAATCACACTTTTGCATCGAACAGGAACTTTTGTAGCGTTATGGCAGTTTTGCAGCAAAAGTGTATTTTCATCATATCTCCCAAACCGTGCATCCGTTTGCCACAAAATTTTGAGGGAAGATGCATCAGGATAAGATAAATAAACTCACTTAATTTTAGGTCAAAATACTCCACAGTTTTCGAGAAATGGGCCACCATCACCCAGAGCCATTTTGGGTTTTTCTCGAAAACCGTGAATTGGGTTTTGCTCAAATTGTTTGTGGACGAGCATTATAATGTTGTTAACTTGCTAACAAAAAATTGGTCCAACCCAGTTTACCATTTGAGAGAAAATTAAAAAATATCAGCTACAGAATTTTAGACAATTTTTGCAACGTAGTTGTCACCAGGACGCTGCGAAATTACACAATCAGCCTAAGACAAAGTCTACTCGACTGCCAGCTGGATGGAGCATGCTAAATCACCATGAAGACTCGAAGAATTATTTATCTTACCTTCAAATAGTGTAATTTGTTGAGATTTGTATGTATAAATTAGTTAAGAAACAAAACCCTAAAATCTAGGAATCAGTTCTAGTTTGTTATAATTTGTTGTAACTCCTAAATTTAGAAAACCTAAAGATTTGGATCCTCTTGAGCTACAATGTAATATTACTCTATATATGATGAAAGAGAGGAGGGTGAAGGGGTTCGAGAGGGAAGAACTGGGAGGACTTTTATTGTATCAAGTTTCCATATTAATGAAAATTTCTCAAGACAGAAGTGCCTGAGCAATTCAAACTCAGAGATTCATGTGCCAATGCTTTCTTGCTCTGTGTTTTCCTTTGTGTATGATTTCCTTTCTTAGTATTCCGTTTATATGTGATGTCTTCAGTATTTGAACGAAATTATATGATTCAGAATTCATCCTCTGTTAGATGCTCTGTTTCAGCACACTCAAATATTTTCATCTATTCTTCTAAAGTTAATGCAGAATTCATCCTTGATAGATGCTCTACTTTAATGGATTGTTTTTCTTAATTCAACCACCACACTATAGCGAGTTAAATGTCTAAGAAAGCATTGTCTATCTTGCCTCCGAGATTGTTTGTTCTATTTACCAATCCTTGGGAATTTTTTGATTAAACACCTATTTATTCGACTCCATGCCCAATGGTTTTCTTCTCAATCAGCCAAATTTCATAAACCCTACCATTATCTGAAGATCTAACCACTGTGCCTATTAGATAACCAGTTAGTTCTTGACTGAGTTGTAACAGAGAGAGCCTTCTCTGGATTGGAAGGGCTAGCTTCCAATCTGCAAGTTGGTTTGTGTTTACCTCTGAGTTTTCCTCTCACAGCCAAGGAAAATTACTGAGTGATAACATTTTGGCACTAGAGCGAAGGTGAAATCTTCCCTGAGAAAGAACGACAAAGATCAGATTTGACTCCTGAGGGTAGACAAAGAGTCAGACACAGAAATTGGCTGTATTTTTTTACCCTAGCAACTCCATTTTCAGAAGAATCCAAATTTCAGAGCTTTCATGGCGACTCCATTATACAAAGAATCTGAAGCTTAAAGAGTTTATTGGCAACTCCACTCTCCGAAAATGAATTCATCTATAAGGTATGCTACTATGAATCATTCACATGTTCCTGGTTTTCCAAATCAAATGCCTTGTATAGACTGGCAAACTTATTTGCCAAAATTTAAAGATGAAAAAGGAGATGATGTTGCTTTGCATTTAATTAAATTCCATATGCATGTACGTAAGCTAAAGGTTAAATTTCATGAAGATTGTTTGATGAAGATGTTCATGGCCACCTTGGAGGGAAATGCAAGATCTTGGTATGAAAAATTACCACCTGCTAGTCTTTATTCTCTTAAAGATTTTCATACAGTATTTTTTGAGAAATATAAAGAGCATTATCCTTCTTTGTTATCGGTTGAAAACTGCTGTGAACATGTTGAGGTTTCATTATCACCTGGAAAATTTTTATGATGATGAAGAGTTTATGGATGAAGAAATTATAGAAGCCTTATATGAAAATCCTTTTCAGCATCAAGAGGAAAAAGTAGAGGGTAGCTGTCAAGATATTCAAGAAAACTTCCAGCAAACAATAGCTTCTCCCTTGGCTGGAAACGAAACTGTCAGGATTTTATTGATGAAAATTATTTTCCATCTCCTTAGAATGATGAGGAAATTAAGCAGCCTTTAGAAGTTTCTAAGGACCAAGAGAGAGATATGGATAATCTAATAGATTTAGAATCATTTCAATCTTCTCCTGAGTTATTTATTCATGAAAACAATGAATTAGTTTGTGACAGTTGTATCTCAGAGCCACAGAGAGGCAGTAAAGAAGAATTTGTTTTCCTAGATTCTTTTGAAAGTCGAGATAATTTCTCTGAAGAAGCACTTTCAAACATTCCTCATATATATGATAAGAATGCTGCACATAAAAAAATTCGAGAATGTTCAGTCCTTTTTCATGATGTGGATGATAATGAAGAATCTATCAAACAAATTGTTGCCTTCCATTTGAGAAGAATCAACCAAATGAAAAACTTCATGAGGTAATAGTCCATGGTTTTGAAGATCCTTTTGCATTTCTATTGGAAACATCAGAAAAAGAGATTTCAGTAGCATTTCTAGAATCGGGCAGTAGTTTTTGTTTCTCAGAATGGATGAGTATGGAAATTGGATTCATACTTCAATTTGAGTTGTCACATCTTCAGTTTTTCTTTCTGTGTTGAGGAGTTGAATGCATGCTTCAGTCAAGTATCCAGCTGCTTGATTGGTTGCATTTGATCTTTCATATCACTTGATCCAACAATTATTTTCAGCAGGTTAAAATAGGATGGTTTGTACATAAATAAGCTTGATGCTTCAAGCATTTCCTTCAGTTTGCACAGAATGGTCAGATTACAGTTTCAGTTTGATTTTAGCAGTGAGCAGTTTGGTTTTATTTTGAATTTCCAGCTTGTATAAAGATGCAGTAGTTTCAGTATGGTGTAGTTTGGTTTCAGTTGAATAACAGGTACAGGTCACAAGTCAGTTTGCAAGTTGCAGGATGTGAAAGGTTTGGGATCAGCCCAATGGACTAGGCACCCAGTCTACGTGTTCTTTGCTACCTCACATGGAGGATAGCATCCCCAGATGGAGCCAATGTTGGCACCCTCTAATTTTTGTGCCAATTTATGAGCCTATTCGCCCATTTTGCAGCGTTCTGGCATTTTTGCAGCATAATAACATTTTTGCAGTGAACACGAACTTCGTTATGGCAGTTTTGCAGCGAAAGTGTATTTTCATCATATCTCCCAAACCGTGCATCCATTTGCCACAAAATTTTGAGGGAAGATGCATCAGGATAAGATGAATAAACTCACTTAATTTCAGGTCAAAATACTTCACGGTTTTCTAGAAATGGGCCACCATCACCTACAGCCATTTTGGGTTTTTCTCGAAAACCATGAACTGGGTTTTGCTCAAATTTTTTGTGGAGGAGCATTATAATGTTGTTAACTTGCTAACAAAAAATTGGCCCGACCCAGTTTACCATTTGAGAGAAAATTAAAAAAAAAATATCAGCTACAGAATTTTAGACAATTTTTGCAGCGAATTGTCACCAGGACGCTGCAAAATTACACAGTCAGCCTAAGACAAAGTCTATTCGACTGCCAACTGGATGGAACATGCTAAATCACCATGAAGACTCGAAGAATTATTTATTTTGCCCTCGGATAGTGTAATTTGTTGAGATTTGTATGTATAAATTAGTTAAGAACAAAACCCTAAAATCTAGGAATCAGTTCTAGTTTGTTATAATTTGTTGCAACTCCTTCTAAATTTAGAAAACCTAAAGATTTCGACCCTCTTGAACTACAATGTAATATTACTCTATATATAATGAAAGAGAGGAGGGTGAAGGGGTTCGAGAGGGAAGAACTGGGAGGACTTTTATTGTATCAGGTTTCCATATTAATGAAAATTTCTCAAGACAGAAGTGCCTGAGCAATTCAAACTCAGAGATTCATGTGCCAATGCTTTCTTGCTCTGTGTTTTCCTTTGTGTATGTTTTCCTTTCTTAGTATTCCATTTATATGTGATGTCTTCAGTATTTGAATGAAATTATATGATTCAGAATTCATCCTCTGTTAGATGCTTTGCTTCAACACACTCGAATATTTTCATCTGTTCTTCTAAAGTTAATGCAGAATTCATCCTTAATAGATGCTCTGCTTTAATGGACTGTTTTTCTTAATTCAACCACCATACTACAGCGAGTTAAATGTCTAAGAGAACATTGTCTATCTTGCCTCTGAGATTGTTTGTTCTATTTACCAATCCTTGGAAATTTTCTGATTAAACACCTATTTATTTGACTCCATGCCCAATGGTTTTCTTCTCAATCAGCCAAATTTCATAAACCCTGCCATTATTTGAAGATCTAGCCATTGTGCCTATTAGATAACCAGTCAGTTCTTGATTGAGTTGTAATAGAGAGAGCCCTCTCTGGATTGGAAGGGCTAGCTTCCAATCTGCAAGTTGGTTTGTGGTTACCTCTGAGTTTTCCTCTCACAGCCAAGGAAAATTAGTAATTACGGAGTGATAACAGACCCCATGTGTTGCACATTGCATAGACCTCATGCTTGAGAACATTGGCAAACAGGAATGGATCAAAAACAATATAGAGCATGCCAAAAGCATCACAAAGTACATCTACAGCCACTCGTGGATTTTGAACCTGATGAGGAAAAACACAGAGAACAAGGAACTTCTTAGGCCTGTCATCACTAGATTTGCAACTCACTTCTTGACATTGCAATCTATGGCTTCCCAATCAAAGAACTTGCAAAAGATGTTTGCATCTGATGAATGGAATGCATCTCAATGGGCCCTCAGACAAGATGGAAAAGACACCAAAAAGAAAGTTCATGATTCCACATTTTGTAAAAAAGCAGCAGAAATTGTGATGGTTTTCACTCCTCTCTAATATATTGGATGGTTTTCATTGGTTATTGGTCGGTTCTTAGCAGCAGCTAGCATAGTGTTTCTCTCTCATTCTTCTCTCTCTCTCTTAGTCTAGTGACTCATTCTTTGAGCAAAGTGATTTTTGTAACGGTTGTGGACTTGCCTATAGTGGTGTAGCCAACCCTCTTGCAAGCCTATTCAATAAAGAAATTAAGTGTTTGTTCTCTAACCTTTTTCTTGTCGGTGTCTTGTGAAATTTGCAATCGGATTTGTTATTTTCTAAATTGTTCATTGTGAATTTTATTAATCTTTTAACTAGTTTTTTGTTCTACTTCTATTCTATATCCACTGTGTTAATCCTGCAAGATCCCTCCAAGTGAAGAAATCATATTTTTCCATCATTTTGGACAGTTTTGACACGTTGTCCAAGACAAACAGCTCATTGTTTTTTGGGTTTAAACATAGAAAATCAGTCCTAAAAGACAACAGCAAGGTACCCAAGGTGCCTAGGGACTCCCCCCATAGGCTAGCAAGCACTAGCCCAAACGGAGAGGGGTTTTGGTCAGTGACCATTTGGGGCCATTACTCCTTGAATTAGCCAAGTTTTCATCGCTGAAATAACAGGTTATATCAGCTCGAATGGAGGGTGGAAATTTGTGCTAACACCCTGTCAGCTAAATGCTTTCATCTTGAAAGTTGAAACCTCTTTTATTCTCATCCAACTCGGTCGCCTCTCAATGCTCCTGTCAACCAAGCTCCCATAATTTCTAATGATTAATCTTTCCACGCCTGGCTGGATAACTGATGATTGATTGCCTACCTCGCTTAATCCACATCATGTTACAGTTGTAATTGAGTCTGTTTGTGTCGCCAACAATTTTCAATACGCATATCATACTAGCATGCACGTTTTGCGCTTCATGATTTTATGACTAACCATGATCATGAAATTGTCGTATATCATCAGATGGGTTAACTACAGCATCTATAGGTCTTGTGTTGGCTCTGAAAAATCATCTTAGAAGGAATTGGTCCTCCCAACTCCTAAATAGTGTTAAACTCTTCGAACTTCAATTGGTTGTTTTCACAGATTTATATTTTTGTGCTACTAACACATTACATCAGCTTCAATGGATAAACTAAAGGCCTACACAGCACAGATGACACAAGAACTGGCGGAATTGGATTCAGGTGAAGCAGCAGCAAGAACGGGACCTCGACTTTCATTAAAAAAATGCCTTTGAGCGCAATTTTTCAGCGTTCGTCAAAGTGAATTTTTTATCCCTAAAATGGGCCAACTATATGATTTACGCAATTATGATTTCAACACCACTGACAAAATCGAAATCTGAGGTCTAGAAGTGCTAGAACAATCGCCAAGGGTTTCTCGTCAAGGAAGCCTCCCTAATCGTGACCTTCATTAAACATGAATCTACTCAAAGACTTGGATGAATTTGTAAGGTCTCTCATTAGAAGCCCCTCCTTTTGTTCTCAGCATTGCAAAAAACGACACCTTAATCGGACATCGCACGAAAAAGTTATGGACTTTTGAACTCAAGCTCTTGTTGTTTCTTGCCGGCAAAAGGACACTTGGAAATTTTCCGATTTGTCCTCCTACATACCGGAGAAGATGATAGGAACATGTCCGGTTCACACCGGAAGAGTTCTTTTGATGATCTTCGTTTCATATCAGAGGAGTTCCTTTGATGAACTCCGGTTCATATCGAAGGAGTTCTTTCAAACTCCTCCGAAAGTTAGTTCAAAATGCTCTGAAAGCAAAGGAGTTAGTTTAAAATGCTCTGAAAGTCAATTCAAAATGCTCCAAAAGCAAAGAAAGAGTTAGTTTAAAATCCTCCAAAAGTTAGTTCATAATGCTCTGAAAGCAAAGGAGGAGTTAGTT
>JZKD02S1672990.1:1110415-1146599 GCA_000966675.3 Picea glauca
TATAAATAAAATTTATATTTATATAAATGTATGTATTTTTTTCCTTGTAATTTCTCGTTTTAAATCTTTAATGAAGATAAACTTCTCCTTGACAATAATACTTCTTTATTATAATGCTTCACCTTTTATCACTTAATAATGGAACCTTTTCACTTAATTTCGAATTGTGCCCTTTAATAAAATCAGTTTGACTTATGCAATGGTGTCTGAACCTTCTAATAGAAATTGGTTTACTTAATAATAAATATTTGTGTGTCACGTCCACTTAAATTTTATAAAGCACACAATTTTTTTCCCTTAGTCGACGTGTCTCCTCTTTACCGTCACGACTTCCTTCCTAGTGGTACCTTGAGCAAATAGACGTGAATGGCAAATTATGGATTGTTGCTTGTCCTCAGTATCCAATGTCCGTGGTAAGGAACACGTGGTATGGATTAATGATTTTTTAATGAATGATTGTACGGATGGACAATGTACGGTGGACGAAAAATTCGAAAATAAAACTTCCAAAAAGATGTATTGACATGAAAACTTTCAAAATACAAAAAGATGTATTGTACGGATGCACAACGTATGGTGGAAATACAAAAAGATGTACTGACATGAAAACTTATAAAATAAGCTAGTTGGGTTAGGTGGGTGGCCACCAATCTCCACCTGGAAGCTCTGTAGGGCTTTAGACAACACCGCAAGTGTAGAACCCACAATTACAAAGAATTATAGAAGAACATGTTGAACTAAAATTGTCAAAAGGATCCAGTTGGAATAGGTGGGAGGCCACCAATATCCACCCGGATCAGTCCTCCCCCCTTGGGAAGCAATGGTCTCCATTATGTTGAGAGCCCCCATCAGGTGAGGACATCTCTGCTGAATTTAGCTCTGGGTGAGCCATTTGCCTTGGTGCAGGAGCTGTCCTGCCTTGACAACCCGATAAAGTTGGATCCTCTACTGGCCAGTGCCCTTGACTTATGTGTCCACTATCTGATCAGTGGATGCTTGCTCCATGCAGTCAGAGTTGAGCTATGTTGGTGTCAATTGTTCTGCGATCTATGAGGTGTCCAATAATGGTGGAAAAAATGGCCGGAGGAGGTACACATGGAACATTTAGTGCAATCCAAGGAAGGGGGGAGTGTTGAGATAAAAAACATTGTCTCCCACAACCTTGGTGATAGTGTAAGGCCCATAGTGAAGTGGACGAAGCTTTCGATGGGGCTCTGTAAGGCGTTCTTTCTCCAAATGTAACCAGACATTGTCTCCCACCTGAAACTTGTGCGGTACCTAGTGTTGATCATGGTGTTGTTTGTATTTAGCATTACCTGTTGAATATGTTGCATGTGTTCCTCCCAAGTTCTGTTGAAGATGAGGATGTCATCCAGATATACCACCACAAAAGAGTTGGTGAAGGGTCTCAATACATCATCCATCAATCTCATGAAAATTATTGATGCATTTATTAGGCCAAAGGGAATGACCAACCATTCGAAGAGACCTTCTTTAGATTTGAAAGTTGTCTTCCATACATCAATCGGTTCGATGGGAACCTAGTGGTAGAAAGAATTCAGGTCAATCTTGCTAAAGAACTTGGCCCCATTGAGTTGGTCAAGTAGGTCATCAATTCAGGGAATTGGGTATCGGTTCATGACTGTGATTTTGTTTAATTCTCTGTAACCAATGCAAAGCCGCTAGGTCCCGTCTTTCTTCTAGTCCCTTTCCTGACACAGGGTGGTCCATCTTGTGTACTGGTCCTAGTAGCTTCCAATAGGGTAGTATTATTCTTTAATGGCATCTCTGAAGGAATCCCATGTGCGGGCGACCACAAATATTGTAGATTCCTCTATGACCCTTTGCTCATAGTAAGTATCCCACCAATCCTTAACACAAGGGACGACCTTGAGGAGTGCAAAAGTGATATTTTTCCTATTGAAAAAATTGTGGATTGAAAAATATCCTTCGAGCATATTCAACCATTTATCTACAACATCCACATATGTCAGTCCTTCAAATAATGGAATATCAAAATTTACTTGTACCTTGAAGGGGGTTGCATGGACGCTTGATGAAGATGTGTCTCTTGTGGGTAGCCGCCGAAGGATATGTGCAAAGTTGTCCATCATTTTGTTCCTTTGTCACGCAAGAGCTTCCTTGAGCAATAGTTTAAAAGGATATCCTACTCCATAATCTTTCTTCTTGTTCCCCGTGAGTTGTTGTCGGGCTCGACGCGACTGATCTTGCAAAGGCTTGATTGGTTCAAGTCCCAACTTCTTGTACCTAGATCTTATTGGGGACGTGCACAAAGAAAATTAAATGAAGAGCAGACCGCTCTGATACCACTGATCCAGATTTATGAGCGGAACGAAATAAATAATAGACTGAATACAATAACACAGAGATACAGATAACAACAACATATATCCAATGAACAATAACTTCTACTGAATAAATAAAATAGGTTGAAACTGTAAAATTGCAGAACCGAAAACAACTTGCTCGAATGGTGGTAGTTATCTTTGAGAAGAGATGTGGTTGTTACGCGCATCCATCTGAGCAGAATGATTACAATGAGGCTCCAGAGGCCTTTTTAACATTACTCATGAATTCCAAAACCCTAGACATCAAAAAACCTAACCCTAGGAGATGAAACGCCAAAAGTTATGTGGGCCCCGATGGATAAGTTGGTAGCTCAACTTCTCGGGGTCGTAACATTTGCACATGACCTCTGTTTTAGGCATGTGATAGCTCGTTGGAAAGGTCTTTTCGAGAACTACACATTATGCCATCAAACTTTGACTCTATATACAATTTGACTATGGCAAGCCAAAAAAACATTGTTTAGGGCCCCAAAATGACCCTGGAAGTACAGAAAGATGTATTGACATGAAAACTTCCAAAATAAGCCAGTTGGATTAGGTGGGTGGCCACCATTCTCCACTTGGAAGTTGTGTAGGGCTTTAGAAAGCCTTGCAAGTGTAGAACCCACAATTACAAAGAATTACAAAAGAATGTGTTGAACTAAAACTGTCAGAAGGATTCAGTTGGAATATGTGGGTGGCCACCAATATCCACCTGGATTAGTCCTCCCCTCTTAAGAATTAATGGTATCCATTGCGTTGAGTTCCCCCATCATGTGAGGAAATATCTGGAGAATTTGGCCCTTGGTGAGCCATTTTCATTAGTGCAGGATTTGTCCTACCTTGACAACTCGATAAAGATGGATCGTTTGCTAGCGAGTGCCCTTGACCCGTGTGTCCACTATCTGATCAGTGAATGCATGTTCCATGTAGTTAGGGTTGAGCTCTGTTGGTGTCAATTGTTCTACGATCTTGGAGGTGTCCAATAATGGTGGAAAGTATGGCTGGAGGAGGTCCACATTGAACACTGGGTGCAAGTCAAGGAAGGGGGGAGTGTTAAGCTCAAAAGCATTGTCTCCCACATCCTTGGTGATAGTGTAAGGCCCATAGCGAACTGGACGAAGCTTACGATGGGGCTATGTAAGGTGTTCTTTCTGCAAATGTAGCCAGACCTTGTCTCCCGCCTAAAACTTGTGTAGTACCCAGTGTTGATCATGGTGTTGCTTGTACTTAGTATTAGCTTTCTGCAAAATCTCATGGACCTATTGGTGGATGTGTTGAATTCGCTCAATGAATCTAGTGGCTTTGTCGGCCTCAAACTGAACATAGGAAGATTTTGTTTGTGTGGTTGCAAGAGGTAATGCAACATCAATGGGATCCAAGGGTTGGAATCCCAACCCCACTTGAAAAGGGCTATGGCCGGTGGAGCTATGGAGAACCCTGTTATAGTTGTTTTGAACATAGGTAAGACTCTCATCCCATGTATGTGGATGCTTAGAGTTATACACGCACAGGATGTGCACAATCATCTGATTGATGACCTCTTTCTGGCTATTGGTTTGAGGGTGGAAGATAGTGGATTTAATGAGCTTGGTGTCCAATAGTGACTAGAGACTCAACCAAGATGTGTTGAGGAACCTGATGTATTGATCATATATGATGATCTATGGTATCCAAAAATGGACCCACACTCGTTCGAAGAAGAGCTTGGCAGTATATGTCGTTGTGATGCTCTTCTTTCAGGCTTTGAGAATGGACATCTTTGAAAATCGATCAACCACCACAAATACACAATCATTTCCTTGCTTGGTGGACGGAAGGCTAGACATGTAATCCATTGAGATGGATTCCCAAGGCCTCTCAAGAGTAGGAAGATGGGTGTATAAACCTTGCTTCTTGATGGATGGCTTGGCAATGGCACATGAAATTACAAAATTTGATATACCTATTGATGTCCTGTCAAAGTTTTGGCCAATAAAAATGTTTTTGTAGAACAACCACAATTTTCTCCATGCCAAAATATCTTGCCATCTGACTATAATGAGCCTCCCAAATCATCTTTGCACACTCACTTGCAGGAACAGAGAGGTGGCCTAGATGGTATAACAATCCGTCCTGAATGTGAAAATCAGTGACATTCACATCTGTACCTAAGAGCTGAGAGGTGGTGGCGAAGTCAGGATCTTGCTAATAAAGTTGGGGCCACTCAGATGCCTCATGCCCACAAAAATGGAGCACGGTGGTGAGTACAGTAAGGGAGGTCGACTGAGGCAGTCAACAACACGATTTGTGCTCCCTGTCTTATACTTGATGTTGAGATGGAACTGCTGCAGGTATGTGGACCACTTTTGATGGCGGTCATTCTGCAACTTCCCCTGTGTCTGTATGAACTACAAAGGCTTGTGATCAGTGTGGATGATTGTCTCCTTTCCTAGAATGTAATGTTTTCATTGACGTTAGGCTTGTACAATGTAATACATTTCCTTGTCATAGGTGGGGTATTTTCGGACAGTATCTGAGAGTGTCTCGCTATGTTATGCTATTGGATGACCGTGCTGAGTGAGAACTATGCCTACAACATAGTCAGATGCATCAGTCTTAGTCTCGAACGGTTGTTTCCCATCGGGTAAGGAGAGTACTGGAGATTAGCATAAGCGATGCTTCATATCATCAAATGCTTGTTGTTGTGCCTTCCCCCACGTGAAATTTTCCTTGCCACCACCCTTGGTCATTTGGTTGAGGGCCCATGCAATATGGGAGAATCCCAACACGAATCGTCGGTAGAAATTGGCAAGTCCCAAGAAGCTTCGAAGCTCGATTAGTGTGGTCGGGTATGGCCAATCACATATGACTTGGATATTAGTTGGATCCACATGTACCCCATGTTCATAAAAAATGTAACCCAAGTATTGTGCCTTGTTCATGCCAAAGGATCATTTTTCCAAGTTGGCATATAGCTTGTGTTGCCGTAGATTGCTCAAATCCTGTTGAATATGCTGCCTGTGCTCCTCCCAAGTTCTGTTGAAGATGAGGATGTCATCCAGATATACCACCACAAAAGAGTTGGTGAAGGGTCTCAATACATCATCCATCAATCTCATGAAATTTTTTGGTGCATTTGTTAGGCTAAAGGGCATGGCCAACTATTTGAAGAGGCCTTCTTTAGATTTGAAAGTTGTCTTCCATACATCAGTCGGTTAAATGCGAACCTGGTGGTAGCCAGACTTCAGGTCAATCTTGCTGAAGAACTTGCCCCCCTTGAGTTGGTCAAGTAGGTCATCAATTCAGGGAATTAGGTACCGGTTCCTCACTGTGATTTTGTTTAATGCTCTTTAATCAATGTAGAGCCGCCAGGTACCATCTTTCTTTTGCACCAGTAAAATTGGGCTTCCACAAGGGGAGGAGTTAGGCCGTATGTGCCCCTTTTGAAGAAGCGCTTGGATTTGACACTTGATTTCGCCATTTTCCATCAGTGAGTGATGATCAACTGGTCCATTAGGCAGAGGTTCACTAGGGGTTAGATCAATTGGATGCTCGACTTGGCAGTGTGTCGGTACTCGAGTGGGTGAAGAGAATACGTCTCTGTACTCTTCCACGATTTCGTCCACTTGTTTCTATTGCAAAGAGAGGCTCTATGTAGAGGTCATAGATGTGGCGACGACCTTCTGCTTACTGTGAGCACGGATCACAAAGAAGATGAACTTCTCGGTCTGTGAAATGACTTTACTGCATTGCTTAGTAGAGATTAAAGAAATAGTAGTAGACGACGCTACCTCTGGTATCTTGTACAATTGTCTACCCAAAGTAAAAATAACACTACAGAGTCTAGACTCATACACAACATATCGCTTCCACAAATATGGATGTCCTAAAAGAACATCACAAACTTCAAGGGGAGCAATATCACACAATATCTCATCTTTGAAGGGCTTGATGTCGTAGGGCAGACAACACTGTTGGGTGATGCAAATATCTCTTCCTTGGTCAAGCTAGCCGATGGTGTAGGGTTGTGGGTGATGTGTCATCGACAGGTTTAGTTGCTTGATGTCCTCTGTTGAGATCAGGTTCTTCCGACTACTACTATTGACAATGAAATGAAGCAGAGCCCCCTTTACCCACTTCTATGAGTGAAATAGGTGTTCCCCTTCCTCCGATTCTTCTGGTTCACTTGGATGGAATTTGGTGGTAGTGACAGTGGCACTGGGTTCAACATCGATAATCAACTTACCTCCTTCTGGATTTGATTCGGAGTAAGAATCTTCCTTTGACACGGAAGATTCCATTTCAACCACCAATGACTGCTTGGAGTGGCATTCTTCGGTGTTGTGCCAGGGGATTTTATGGTATTCACACCACTTTCTCGTGTTCTTCTTCGACTTCTCATTACCATTCTTGTATTATGGCTTGGACTGGTTGTCCTAAGAGTGGCCATATTTTCCCAGTCCCTTGTTTTGTGGGTTGGGGCTGTCTTTGCCCTGCTTCGACTATGAGGAGTTTGCAGATCCAAACTCTTGCATCTTCTGCTTAATTTTTTGCTCGATCTTGACAACATATCTCTAAGCCGTACCTAATGATGCGATGTCCAGAAACTCCATTTATGTTTGTGTGTATCTATGCAGACAACCACAATATTTGAGCACCAAATGTCTTTGAGAGTCTTTGATACCCAATTTGGTGTGCAGGGTATGGAAAATATTGGTGAAATTCGGTACTGTCTAGTCCCTTTCCTGATGCAGGGTGGTCCATCTTGTGTACTGGTCCTCGTAGCTTCCAACATGGTAGTATTGTTCTTTAATGGCATCCCTGAAGGAATCCAATGTGGGGGTGAAAACAAATATTGCAGATTCCTCCATGGCCCTTTGCTCAGACTAAGTATCCCACTAGTCCTTAACATGGGGGATGACCTTGAGGAGTGCAGAAGTAATCTTTTCCCTATCGGAAAATTGTGGACCGAAAAATACCCTTCGAGCAGATTCAACCATTTATCTACAACATTCGTATCTACCAGTCCTTCAAATAATGGAATATCAAAATTTACTTGTACCTTGAAGGGGGTTGCATGACCACTTGATGAAGATGCGTCTCTTGTGGGCAACCGCCGAAGGATCTGTGCAAAGTTGTCCATCATTGCGTTCCTTTGTCGCGCAAGGGATTCCTCGACCAACAGTTTAAAAGGATATCATGCTCCATCATCTTTATTCTTGTCCCCCGTGATTTGTTGTCGGGCTCGGCATGACCAATATTGCAAAGGCTTGACTAGTTCGAGTCCCAAATTCTTGTACCCAGATCTTGTCGGGGACATGCACGAATAAAAATAAATGTAGAGTAGACCGCTTTGATACCACAGATCCGGATTTATGAGTAGAACGAAATAAATAATAGACTGAATACAATAAAAGAGAGATATGGAGAACAACAACAAATATCCATTGAATAATAACTTATATTGAATAAATAAAATAGGCCGAAACTGTAAAATTGCAGAACTAAAAACAACTTTCTCGAATGTTGGTAGCTATCTCTCAGAAGAGATGTGGCTTCTACGTGCATCTGTCTGAGCAAAATGATTACAATGAGGCTCTAGAGGCCTTTTTAACATTACTCATGAATTCCCAAACCCTAGACATCCAAAAACCTAACCCTAGGAGATGAAATGCCAAAAGTTATGTGGGCCCCGATGGGTAAGTTGGTACCTCAACTTCCTGGGGTTGTAACTTTTGCATATGAGCTCCATTTTAGGCACGTGATAGCTCGTTGGAAAGGTATTTTAGAGAACTACACATTATGCCATCAAAATTAGACTCTATCTATAATTTGATTGTGGAAAGCCAAAAAAACATTGTTTAGGACCCCAAAACGACCCTGGAAGTACAAAAAGATGTAATGACATGAAAACTTCCAAAATAAGCCAGTTGGATTAGGTGGGTGGTCACCAATCTCCCCCTGGCAGCTGTGTAAAACTTCAGACAACCCCACAAGTGTAGAACCCACAATTACAAATAATTACAAAAGAACGTGCTGAACTAAAACTGTCAAAAGGAGCCAGTTGGAATAGGTGGGTGGCCACCAATATCCACCTGGATCACTAGTATAACCTATAATTTTCACTTCCAAGGTGTAAAGTTGGAAGGGTCCTTTGGATAGACACACTCTCTCATATCAATATTAGTCATATCTACAACCCTTGGAACAAACCTCAAACAAACAAACTAGTTGGAAAAGACAAATTAGATCAATGACTTATTGCATGTGTCAATCACCTCTCTTGGGTGTAAAATAACACTCGAATCATTTGGGTATCATAATTATCTCACCACAAACTCTTCATAGGTCAAAGTGATTATCTCAGCACATATCACTTCATTCATTAAAGACTGCTGAGAATCACACTTATTGAAATCCTCGAACAACTCCCTCTCACAAGTAGATGATTCTACATGCATGGATTCCTAGAAGGTTTCAAATTCATAGCTATGATACCATGCTAATTTTTCATGACATGGTAAGTATATTTGCCTTGTAAATACAAGAATAACCTAGGAATACGAAAAATAATAATCTCTTATACAAATAATGAAATATGAATGTTATCTCTACAAACATATAAATATGAAAATTGAGTATCAATCTATAGCACTTTGTGACTTCTATCTTCTAATAATTGAAAGAGATAAATCACAATGCAACATCTAAAAAGAAAAAACTATCTAAGCACAATAGTGGTGTACCCTGAGTCTCTTTTATGGAATAAGGGATGAGTGGAAATAGACTGAATGTAGACATGCATGTGATACCCCTCAAGGAAAGGGATAAAAACCCGTTTTGGTTTGCCCTGCTCATGCACGTGATCTCCTAGAATAGAACACCCGTATGCAAGGATATGATAGCCTTGAATTGAATGCACACTAAATTTAATTCCATGCACAAACTCATGCACCAACTTGCATAGTTGTTTTTGCAACCCTCCAAAATCAATGAACCTTCCACATGTCACGCACCCTCCTCGCACAAGGATCTCTACCATCTAAAGATAGCACATGCTTGCACCCTCACTACTCATTATGCCTACATAACTATTGTGTCTTTAGTATATCCTCTACTTCTCCCTCTCTTTGTCCCATGCTACCTACATGAGTATCACGGTGTTGTTGGTGCTTTGGATTTGCTGAAGTGTGCCTATGTTGGGAATACAAACTTTGAGCAACATGTAACAAAAATAACATCACATCCAATAACAAACTAACAAAAAAATAAAACTAACCACAATTTCATCCATTCAAACTTTGTAAGTATTTTAGCTAAATAAAGTGAGTAAATACAACACATTAACTCCAAAACAACATACAAGAAACACTTATTTGTGATATTTATATAATATTGCTACTAGGGAATGATTTACCATGTGGTCATAGGAAATCTTTGTTTGATTTCCACCCCTGAGTCGAGGCTACAAATTAAGATATACATTTGTCTTTACTCTCACATGCCCAATCGACAAATAAATTTAAATGGATTCTTGCACTTGATAACCATAAGCCTAACGCACCATAATGATGAAGGGTAATATCTCAATAATTCATGGAAACAATGCTACAACAATTAGCTGGGTACTGGCTAGCCTTTGTGCTAAATCAACATTTGCTTGCCAATCTTATTGTTGGATAAGAGCCTGCATTCTACCCAACCTACATGTTAGGGGAAAATGCATTAAAACACCTCTCAACCTAATATTATTATGACATTCTCTTCCATCTATCCATGGATGTATGAAATTAACATAGGTAGGATATTGTGTTGTCTCAGTGCTTCCCACTCAACTAGAGAAAGCTAACACGATATCCTCAATCCTTCACATAGAATTATCAATCATTATACACATATTTGAAACAATTATGCCCCATGCTTATTATCTTATGCATGCCCTATGGGCATGGGACATGTTACATTAATCGTGACATGGAGGGGCATGAAGGGCTATCCAATTAATGTGGAAGGAAGAAGAACTATTGCAAAATAGAAAAAAAAAAAAAAAACCATATTTATAGAAGCTTGGGTAATTTTCATGAAAATTCTAGGTATCTGCTAATATTCTCAAGACATACATTCATAAACCACACATCAAACCAAATGGGAGGAGTTAATAGGATGCCACATCACCCTCTCCTCTCCTCATTTCCTTTGTCATTTTTTAAGTCATAGCCCCTTCTTATATTTCCCCTTGGCTATTTCAAGTTTACTTTACACTAATTTCATTGAGGCAATTGCATAACTAAACTTATGCTTCAACTTAGAAAAAAACATGGAATAAACACAACCCACATGCTATTTACATTTTCTAGTGAATCTCGGCCTTTATTCCATTTGAATTTACATGACCACACATGTTATATGCATAGTGTTTGCATGAGCAATACCTTTGACTCAACACCAAGACAAAACGACAAATATATGTAGTATATTTACACATGATTTGTGGTCAAAACAATGATTCCACATTGGGTAATTGCAAACTCCATTGCTAAATGTGGGATACTATTTCTTTGTGGGAAGTCCAGGGTGGAGATTCCCCCCTATGATAGTAAAATCGACACCATACAAATCAATGACTCGCTAGAATGCCTAACTCTTATTATGAGACGAAACAATACATAGTTGCCTTTGAATAGAGATGATTTCCCATGTTTAGAGAATCCATGTGAGAATAGCTAGATGCTTGAAACCACTCAAGCCATTAAACATCACATGATTTCAAAATCATTATTAGGGATAAATTATATCTTATCAATTATTGGAAAGAGAAGCATCAATAGTTGTAGTATTTGAGATAGAAGTCAAATCAATCAACAAATACCAACATTTAAGAACTCAACCATTATATTGCCTCACCTATAGTGATGGGTGAAGAATCAAAGCTGGTTACTAAGTTCAATTGTGGGTTGATTATGCTAGTTCAAAAGGAGCTAATATGTTTGACATCTATACTCTAAAAGATGTCTTTCACAACACAACATTATCATAGGCAAAGAATAGTTGGAGGAAGCCAAATAACGCTATTGATGCTTATTCTAGTTAAATAAAGAAAACCATTGGAAAATAGAACATGCTAAAGAAGCCAATTAGTAAGAGCACAAGGCAGAAGACCAACTCCAAGCCATCAAAGGAAGGACAAAACATTATTTTGAAAAAAAAAAAAAAACCTTTATATAATCATCACAAACACAATATACATCTAAAAGATGATTATTGAAGAATGCATCTCGAGAAATGCTACAAGTATTCCCAAACAAAGTAGGGAGATAAAGAACCATTGACATAAGACCAACTCCAAGCCATCAAAGGAAGGACAAAACATTGTTCTAAAAATCAATAATAAACCTTTATATAATTATCACAAACACAATATACATCTAAAAGATGATTATTGAAGAATGCATCTCAAGAAATGCTACAAGTATTCCCAGACAAAGTAGGGAGATAAAGAGCCATTAGTACATGAATCTACGTCAGAAGGCATTTATGTGATACCAATATTTTGTCTTGGACACATAAATCATGAGAAGGTATTCTCCATTAAGAGGTATAATAAGAAGGAGATCGCAACCACAATTTTTGATACTAGATCATATTTAAAATATCTAGAGAGATGCTATAGAAGTATAATTTTCTTATGATTTACATCCTAAACCTAGCTTCTTGAATTATTTTTCCACATAAAATTGCACTTATATTAATATATAAAGTTTTACATTCGGAAAATTTATAAGTTACACAGTTCATGGAGATATAAATGCTCCTCTCCACCTCCCTCAAAAATATAAAAACAATACTGACCAATACCATAAATATTACTAAGATGTCGAGCAATCCACAAAATACCTCCAGTCAGCTCCAAAACAAAATGTACAGATTGTCTGTAACAAGGCTCAAACTAGACAACTATGATAATAGTGTGACTGTATAGGCTGGCTGATCCACACTAAGGATATATCTTTACTAGAGCTTAAGTGTCGTTGTGGGGCCCAAATACCCATCTACCACATGGTTGTAATTAATTCTACCCTCTTGGAAGTTCAATGCACTTTTAGAAAGTGTATCCGCCTATTGATTAAACTCTCCGAAGACATGGATGAAACATAGGGTCCTGAAACATTCCACCATATCTTTAACCCTCTCTTTCCAACAATGTAGATTAAGGATTTGAGGATTACATCTCCGATTCAACCAGAATATGATGATTCTCGAGTCTCTGAAAACTTGAAGGTCTCGAAGATGTAATCGAGTTGCTACGGTAAGTAGGGCCCAAACTCCCAAAATATCATCTCTATTTTTTGTACCCGATCCCCAATTTAGTGACCATTTGTATTATGCATGCTCGTCAATCCTAATAACACCACCAACACTGCTTTTCAAACCTCGATCCTGAGCAGCTCCGTCAAACCACCTTGCTAGTGATCCCCTAGAGAGCACTGGTGGGTGGCGTGAAGGTCGAATCATATGAACTCTTACCTGTGGAATGCCTATACCACCAAGTATCTTGTGAGAAATCATATTTAAAGAGGGCTGAACAATATAAAAAATTACCCAATTTCGCTCCAACCATACATTCCAACAAAAAATGGCTAGTAAGTGTGGAAAGGATTTACAATTAATTGACCATTCTAGAAACCAGGATTGAAGGGTCGCTCCCATGCGTCTAAAGTTTAATTTAAGTGCGTTTTTCAACTATTACCAAGCTTGCCGGGAGAAACTATAGTGAGTCATAATATGTAAAATCGTCTCTGCCTCATGATGGCATAACCCACAAATGCTTGGCCCAGACCAGCCCCTTCGCTGAAGGTTGTCCCAGGTAAGGACCCTATCTTCCAACAAGAGCCACATAATTTTTTTTATCTTTATCAAAAGATCCCAAGTCTAAAGCCTTCGATGCCACCAACTGCTGTTTTATAACCAATATTTACTGGCTATTGCCTCATATGCATTTTTTGCTGTGATGAAGCCCGATCAGTCTCCCCCAGTCCATATAAGAGTATCTGGTTCGTCGATCAGTTCAATGATGGAATCCATCATGGCTCTACGAAACATATCCCATTTCCCTGCCTTTCCACCTGTGAACCCCAAATCTTCACTTGATTTCCACTGAGCCAGAATGATCCATGTCCTGTCTATTCCTCTTTTCAGAAATAAGTAATGGATGCCTTCCTGATTTAGGATTATGATTAGAGAGGGGGATAACCTAGGAAATTTGTTTATGCCCAGGATGAGATATTCTCCAACGCGAATTGAGTGCCCCATACTAGGACTCTAGGATAACCACTGGGTGATTACCTCCATGGAATTAACCAAGCTTCGCCAAAATATCGAAGCTTTGTAGGTCTGCTTCGGATTGATTCTCAACTAGGACACAACATAAGTAGATGGAAGGTACTTATCCTTTCGAACTTTTTGCCAAAGGCCGTATTTCATCAAGCAACACCATAAAGTATTCACAGCTAAAGCTTTGCTAAACATAGGTAAATTCTTGACCCCCCATCTGCCTTGTGGTTTTGGTTTGGCAATTTTCTCCCAGTTGCAAAGATGAATCCGTTCCTCTGCCCCACCACAAGAATTTGAACATAATTTGTTTGATCCTGGTAAGAACCAATGTCGGAATAATGGAGACCGTCAACCAATAGACTGCCAGGCTCTCCAACATTGATTTAACCAATACATACCGACCTCCCAAGGAAAGTCAGCGGTGGCACCAGAGCTCAATTTGCTTCTCGTACTTATGGATGAGCCAATGCCAATATTGAAATCTGTAATTAGTGGGATTAAGTAAAAAAAACAGGTACCTGAAACCTTTCGAAAGGTCTACAAACTTTTAGGGAAAGAGTGACTTCAATGACTTCAGCTCATCCACTGATAATCTTGAGAAATGAAAGGTAGACTTAAGAGAATTGATAAGGAGTCTAGATGCTCAAAAAAATGTAGAAACTATGGAATCAATGGCCTTCCATTCACTTATACAAGCTCTGGTCATAATGAGGAGATTGTCCATAAAGAAGAGATTGATAATCTTCTAGGAGTGAGAAATCTTAACAACTGTAATAATCCGCTCTATCTAAGCCTTTTTAAGTAGGAGGCAAACTCCTTCCATTACTAAAATAAAAAGCAGTGGTGATAAAGGGCACCCTTTCCTAAGGCCACAATCGCTCTGGAAGAAAGGAGTAGGTCTGTCATTGATCAAAACTGAGAAAGAAGCAGTGGTTACACAACACATAATCTAGTTTGTAAGCACAAGGCCAAATCCAGTCTGGAGAAGGATCAATCTAAGAAAATCCCAATTAACACAGTCACATGCCTTCATCAGATCCAGTTTAAGAATAAGAACCTTCATATTTTTTACTTTAATGTTGTGGAGGCATTCCTGGGTTGTTACCACTGCATCGAGAATGTGTCTGCCTTTTAGATATCCCAATTGATCCTCTGAAACTGCCCTTGAGAGGACATGTTTAATAATGTTTGCTATGACTTTTGCAATAATCTTGTACACCAAGTTACACAGTGCTATAAGTCTGAAGTCCTCGAAAGTGGTTGGCTTGCTCACCTTTGGAATGGGGACTAGAAATGTCAAGTTTAAAAATCTCTCCATAGCACCCTCCCTTCTTGACTCCTCTACTACCTCAAAAATGTCGTCCCATACTAGATCGAATAAGTGGAGGAAGAATTCCACTGTCCACCTATCTGGCCCAGGAATTTTGTCCTTGGCGAATCCCTTGAGAACTCCCTCGATTTCTTCTTTAGTGCAAGGCCCTTCAACGGATAAACTGTTTATCTCCTCAATAAATCAGGTAAAAAGTTGTATTGTGCTCACCTGCTCCAGAATCATATTATGTCCAGTGTTAGTGTAGAACAATTTAAGATGTCTCACTGCTTCTGAAACTAGTGCCTCCTGTCTCGAGTGATAGATTTCGTTTTCATCCTTGATTTCCCAGATAGCTTTACAGTTTTGCGTATGGTTCGTAAAATGGTGAAAATTTGTTGTGTTCTGGTCACCTTTCTGCATCCAAGTTTCTCTACTTCTTTGTCTCCACAATTCCTCTTTTTCCAGGAGAATCTTACTTTGATTTTGCTCTATAATTTTGAGTTGGAAATCAAAGTCCCCTGAATCCGACCTAAGAGCCTTCGCAAGGTAGCACTTACCTAGCTTCTCCTCTATCAAGTCAAGTTCTACATGTTTATTATGCTTCAACTCTTTTCCCTAGGCTTTCAATCTTAGTTTTAAAACTTTTAGTTTCTAGACGAGTCTTTTTTGTACTGAGGATTGTCCCTCAAAAGCAGTAGAGTTCCATACCTCTGAAACTAACTCACTGAAACCCTCTTCCCCCAGCCAACATGGATTCAACTTAAAAGGGAAAATAACCCTTCGTTGGTAATTGTCTAGTTGGATCATAACATGAGCATGGCATGAGATAAAGGGTAGGGATACCCAAGACCTATGTCTACCAACACCCTTGAGCAAGTCCTTAACCATGCAAATCCTGTCTAGTATTTTAGCAATTTCCTCCATCCCACCTTTGCCATTACACCAAGTGGGCCCACATTCAATGGGGATTATATCGACTAATCCCTTTTCTTGGAAAATTTCTTTAAAATACCACACCAAAGGGTTCAACCGAGCTTTGTCACCCCACACTTCACCATCAGACAAAGTGAAATTGAGGTCACATGCAACAATTAAATTTTTATTTTCTAGCAATCCACCATCAACCACCTTATCCCAGAAAAAATTCTGGTCTGTACACGGCCCATAGAAGTTAACCAAGGTAACCGACAAATTAAGTTCATGTAGTATACCTGTCAAAAAAGTGTCACCACAACTTAAAAAGGAAGAAAGAGTAAATTTTAACGGATCTTGTGCTACATAGAGACCCCTAGAGCGACCCTCCAAAATGAGAACACACACCATCCAATTTGGTCGAAGGGCACTAATAGAGGCTCACGCTTTTTTTATTTTTTTATCTTCCACCAATGTTTCTTGGAAAAAAAGAATATCGGGTAATATGTTCGACAATAATCTTCAGAGGGCGACTAACTTGGGAGCCCCTCCAACTCCCCTAAAATTTAGGGAGAGTAGCATCATTATTTTGCCGTGAATAGGAATTTAATACCTCTAAGAGCCCCTTGTTCAGATGAGTGAGTGTCTAGTTGTGTCAAGTACTTTTCCTTTTCTTTGACTTTTCTAGGTACACTTCTGGTCTTTAAAGGAGAGAGATCACTCCCCAGTCCGCTTGAACAGGATAAACATTTTACAACCAACTCTTCTTGAATAAGTGTCCCCCCCTCAAATTGACCCAGGGTAAAACCCTCCTCATGGCTAACCTCAACCCGTCCTTGAAAAATGGGTAGGGGAGTAGGTAACTGCAGACCACAGTAAGTGGGAACCAAGGTGTCAAGGACATCACCTAGAGAACTCTCCCCAACCTCCAACATCCTAACACCCCGAGTATCCCTTCCCTGCCCCTATGATGTGGAATGACTACCCCCCGTGCCCGGTCTGTGCTTAGAAGAAGGCTCAATAGTACCCCCCAATCCCAGACCAGTGGCATCAAACCCTGGGTTCAAATTTTCCCCCAAATTCTTAGCTGGGATAGAATGTAAGGTAGGTGCAGGAGGATGTTCATGAGCCGAAAGAGTGGAAAGTTTTAGTGTATATAAATCTAAGGTAGTCAACGTTGAGAAGGAATATGGATAGAGTTTTTGTAACTTACCGGCTTCGGTATCCAAAGTCGATGTAGAACCCGAGTCTTCAATTGTCAGGTTCACTTCCCCACTCCAAAGTGAGTTGACCCCAAGAGAATCACAATAGGCGGTCTCCTGAAGCATGGAAGACTTTGATTCCTCCTCGTACTAAAAATATGGATAGTTTCTTTACAGGTATCCCATTCTCCGACAAAAAGAACACTTGAAGGGGATGCCAAGATAGTCTAGCTTCTGCCCAATAACTCGCCCACACCATTCAATTTCCAAGGCATCCATGAAGCCCTTGTGAACATCCAGTTCAACAAGGACTCTTCCCATTCGCCTATCAGTCCATTGGAGGGCCTCTTTGTAGAAAACAAGGAAGTGTCCCAGATCATTGCCAATAGCTGTTAAATATTTTGCGTTACACAACTATAAAGGAAGCCTCAAGAGTAATACCCACACATGTCTGTGCTGGAAGTAGTCCAAGGCAGAGTCAAAATGCACCCTCCAACATTTGAGCATAAGGTTGCCTCCCTTAGTGATCCAATTCATGGCTAGAACTTTCTCAGAGTCCTATGGAGTCTTAAAAAGGAAGAAAATCCAACCCCTAGTTAGTGTCACCACCTTCGGAGTATACCCCAGCATCGGGGCCAAGTAATGTGCACCTAGTCCTCTAAATTATGTCTAAACCGTGATCTATACGATAGCCTCCCAACCAGAGCATGAAGAGCCAAGGAGTAGGTCTCTTCCAGACCAATGTCACCCCCTAATACCATCCTACGCTTCGACTTGTTAGATTTCCAAGGTCTCGCCCCAAGGCCTTGCCCTTCACCTGGTTTGCAAGAGCCTGCTAAATTCCTTCGAAGTGTGTTCTGTAAAAATGGGTCTATAAATACTTTAGCCTTGCAATGAGCTTCACCCTGGCTCGTCCTTTCCACTCCTACGCGGGGTGCTACTATCTTCCCCGAAATAACTTCTAGAGCATGAGGTAAGTTCGAGGCATTGTGCTTCCCTCTACCTCCCTTGCATTTGATTTGGAGTTCTTTATCTGTGACAAATAGTCCTTCATTACTCCACATAGCCTCATCCTCAACACTCATCAAAGCGTTGACCTCAACTTCCATCCAGCTACCTAAAATCCCACCACCTCCCTTAAAAGATGTCTCTTCAGTACTTAGGTGTAAGCACATCAGAACAATGTTTGCAGGTTTCTAGGGAAGATGTGACAACAAACCAACTACTTGAAAAAAATAATTAACAACATCCCCCCAGGTACCTACCCACCATTATTTCATTTAAAACAATGCCCTTCCCAAAGCAAGAACCGTGGGTTAAAGTAACAGATCAAGGCGAGGACCATC
The DNA here is from genome assembly GCA_000966675.3 of Picea glauca. NCBI lineage: Eukaryota > Viridiplantae > Streptophyta > Pinopsida > Pinales > Pinaceae > Picea > Picea glauca. Next base: position 1,128,849 of record JZKD02S1672990.1, read on the forward strand.
TTCCATTTTGTTGGTTCCTCTTGCCTTTGTGCAGGACTACAAGGTCCAGCTGCCAAAGTCTGCTCCTAGAACCCTAGTTTACATAGACTTCTCCCACAATTACAACACAGGATGGTTCCACCTTTGTGGAATGGAAATAACTTCTTGAATTAGATTGGCAAGAATAATTACTTTTCATGTTCAACACAACTACAAGGTTAAGTTCATCATATTAAATCAATTACATCTATGAAGTAGAGTTTGATATAATGCCTTTGGATGGCGTGCGTGGGTTAATTTTAATTGCCTGCACCCATGGGATTGTTGTAATTCACTAAAAATCAAGAATTAATATGATCTATTGAAATATGAACAAGCATATATGTTGACATTGTATAAATATCCAAAACCCTTAGTTTTGGTTTTAGTGGCAAAAGATTAGAGACTAATCAAAACCTTAGGATAATTTGTATTGTTTATTTTGCAACTAGAGAAGGAAGAGAAAAATACACTTATGGTGTCAAAACTCCAAGGACTCTTTGTCAAAGGTTTCAATGTGAAAAGAGAATTCACGTGAGTAGATGCATATAGGTGATTTGTTACAATACTATAATTAGTTATTATAGGAACCTCGATGAATGCCTTTAAATTGTACAATCAAATACAATATAACTTGAAATAAGGAGTTATGTCAAAGGAGGCATTACATAGACTTTATTGTTTGAAATGAAGAGATCAAGAAGAATGTTCTCCAAGAACTAATTTAGATTGAGTGTTGATCCTATAAAAATTTCAACCCTAGTTGACTAGTCACTACCAAAGCTGACCTATTTTTACAAAAATAGAGATTACTTCTAAAACCTCATCACACTTTACCCATGTTGTGCACCCACCAAACACATTGAATTGCAACCATCTCTAGTTTAGTCAGGAAGTCACATATTAAAAAACTTGTGAAGAGATCAAGAATGAAGTGGTGACTACTATTATCCTCAAATTGTGTGATACTCAATAGGCCTTTGTGATCAAAGTAAATGATTTAGTGCATCTAATGAGTATAGTTTTATGCAAGATGCAAGACTCATTACATACCACATACACAATTTTAGGCATTGTTATGAATTACTTTGTTTATGATCATAAGATGTAGACAATGGTGTAAGTTTTCAATTGTTGGTGACATCATTTTCTCCATAAAGAGATAATGGTGAAAAATATCCATAAGCATCTCTAATTGCTCCAAACACCCAACACGATCGGGAATGCAAAACACATAAAAGGGATCACTCATATGTTGTTGATCCGTAAAGGGTAGGCCTATGAGTCATGACCTATCTATTTCGTTAACATGGATGCTTTGGGAAAATTAGAGAACTTAATAGAGAGGTGGATGCATTGTCGAAGACAGGGTTGACTCGACCATTGAGAATTTTATAAATAAAAGAATATAGGCTTGGCATCATCACCGAATACTCTCTAGATATTTGATATAGCACCATATTTCTATTTATGTCTCAACTGTGATATAATTACATAATTGGAATAGACTTCGTGGATGAATATAATATTACTTTCTTCTAGATTATATCTGAAATGTAATATGTGACTAGTAAAGAATAGATTTGAGCTCCAATGGAGTAACATTTCTCGGATCTTTGTATATAGCATGAAAGATCATATGAGTCCCTACTTTTCGATTGTATATTTACCCTTTTCTCTGCTCTACGGGGTATTAAAACCTACCTATTATGTAATGTGCAAAATCACTTGAAGAATGTACCTTTTGTTCTACTTTGAATAAAAAGTATGCTTTCTTTTCTTGGAAAAAAACATACATACATACATGTGTGTGTTATTTTTTTCCAAGAAAAAAAATATTTTTATTTGAGATAAACAAAAATACAATGCTCATGTGCTCTAGGCATAGTCCAATCCATTTGGAGAGCTCAAATCTACTTACTCGGTGTGGCCTGTTTTTGTTATCAACAACAACATTCTTCCATGGATGCCAATAAAGAGGGAGGACATAATATTGGCAATGATTGTTCCAGGTATTTGTTTAGAATGATTTTTTTAACACGGTAACATCTCATTTGTCCTATTTGTTTCATAATTATGTCTTATATTTTTTTATTTACTCATATATGCTCAATTATGTCTTATAATTATGTTTGATATTTTTTTATTTACTCATATATGTAGTAATTATGTATTGTATGTTCAATCAATTAGGTAAGTACTAAGTCAAAGATATGAATGTATATATCGAGCCTCTTATCGACGAGTTTCTAGAGTTATGGAAGGGCATCACTATGTATGATATCTCTAGACCAGTAGGTGCGCAAAGGGAATTTAAATTCCATGCAATGCTTGTATGGACAATTCACGATGCCCCAGGGCTAACACATTTTCGTGGTATGTTATAACGTTACATTGCATTTTAATAGTGTTTAATTTTATGAAGTTCATATCATGAATGTTTTTAATATGATCCCTTCATTAAACATACTTCGAATAATTGATATAAAATTTAATCCATATCTTGTAGGTCTTGAAACAAAGGGTAAATTTCCATGTCCAGTTTGTGGCCCTAAGATGAATTCTTGTCATTCAAGAAATTTAGGAAAGGAGGTGTTTGATGAGTATATGCACTTCCTCTCTAAGAACCATAGGTATTGAAGTTCCGAGAAACATATTTTCAATGGGAAAGAAGAGACTGGATTAAAACCATGAAGAATGGCATCTCATCTATGGTAGTTGTAGTATAACGTAAACCGTCAAGGTATATTTGATCAAATCCTCTATGTATCATACATGAAATTTTTAGAATATTTTATATTTTTATTGCATTTTGTTCATTGTACTAATTGGCAAGTATTGTTGTAATATCTTTAATTTATATGATTCTACTTGAAGGTCGTCATGAAGGCATTAATAATGGGGCGCTTCCAAGAGGAATGAAGAGTTGTCCCGTACAATTCAGTAGGCTCCCCTATTATGAGCACCTAGAAATTGTTCATTTGTTTGGTATAATGCATATCGGGAAGAATGTAACATAAATGTTATGATGAATCTTAGATGGAAGGATTGACAGAAAAAATTGTGAAGATTTGTAGACATTAAGGAGGTCAATCATGCAATGCAAAGTGTGATTCATTCAAATAGCAATGCATACGACCAAAATATAAGCGCACTTCCATGGTTATTGACAGAGAAACAAAGCAAGGATGTAAAAGAGGTTATTGAAAAAATTGAATTTCCCACTCGATTTTCTTCAAACATAAAGAATATCCTAACAAAGAAAGGTGAATTAGGTGGGGTAAAAAATCATGATTGGCATACCTTGATTAAGGTAATTATTTTGGTGTATATATTTCTATATTGGTGAAACATCTTGTTTCTGTTTTTTTTCTACTAATTTGAGAATAAATTGTGATTTGTTTTTTTATGTTACACTATGTTCTACCTCTATCTCTCCTAGACAAATTTGACAACAATGTTAAACAAGTTATATATGATCTTGGAAAATACATGAGGTAAGTGGAAATTTATATGCAAAGTGTAATTTGTTCAATTTGTTGTACAACTTATATTTGACTGCGTTTGTTTTACTTGTAATCTAGTACTATATACTTTTTTGTTGAAACCTCTGATTTTCTTGCATCATTTGTAGATGGTTGTCATCTAAAGAAATATATAAAGAAGATATAAAGTATCGGAGGTTACAAATTCCTCGTCTAATGTGTGAAATGAAAAATTATCTACCTCCGAATTTTTCAATGCATAAGAACACTACCTCGAACACCAAGTTGAGGAGATTGAAAAGTGTGGACCTGTACACACAAGGTCAATTTGGATGGTTGAGAGACACTTGAAATCATTGAAGGCTCTGGTTAGAAAAAGAGCATGTCATGAGGGTTCTATGGTAGAGGGATATATGGTATATCAAACCATGGTTTATATTAGTCAATATCTTCCTAAAATAGTTGCAAGTATTAATGTGGATCACATTTGGGATATGAAATCCATCAACAATTTTGAAGGGGAGCACTCATTAGGGAAAGGTAGAATGAGGAAAGTGTCATGTAAGTAGATGGCGGGGATTTATAATACATTTGACTTTTTGTTTTTATGTATATCGAACTTATTTAATTTTTAGTCTTCCTGCATAATCCATTATTATGAAGGTATACCGTGGTAACTGATTATATGTGAATAATTTGATTTTAATACAACTGGTCGAGAGTGGGATGCAATACATTTATACATTGAAAACAATCTTGATTGGATGAAGGTGTGGATTGAATGATGTATACAATCTAATAATTGTAGGTTATCATGGTATGGTGTGGCTACATTGGTCAAAGAAGCTGAACGTAAAGGAGATACCAATCTTATATAAAGGGGAATTGATTCAGCATATGGTTTAATAGATAAACAGGGAAACATATTCACCCATAGTATTTAGTTTTTTTGAATATTATATTGATGTATATGGCGTGTTTTTTTCCTTATAAATTTGCATAATTTCCAAGTATAAATATGTTTATCAATTGAAAATGCAGTTTTTACGTGTCTGGCATATTTCAGTTGAAACACCACAAGGCTATGTGGTGCAATGGCCACAAATTTTGCATCAAAAAGTTGGATGAAAAGACGAAAAATTCTGATAGTGGGATAACTGCAGTATTTTAGGTTACTAATGTTTCCTCTAGAAGTGACAGACATCCAAAAGTCTCTAAAAATCGATACTATGGGTTTTTGGATGATATACTTGAGTGTGACTTTAAATCATTCAAATTAGTTATGTTTGATCTCAAATGGTACATGCTACGAATGAATGAACGTGATCCTGATAGAACCGTTAATCAACATACTAACGGATTTACCATGGTTAATACAAGGAATCTTGAGCCAGGATCAGAGCCCTATGTTCTTCCAAGCCAATGCGAATAGATATTTTACTCAGAGGTTCCAGGTAGAGGGGGTTGGTCATATGTTGTTAGATATGATCCAAGAGGGGTAAAGCATAATGTATTGGAAGAAGATGGTATTGAGGAATAATATAATGTAGAGAAGCAGTTAGTTTATGTGTCAGAAGAAGACGTCGTAGAAGTTCAAGGAGATGTTCTAGACAATGTTCTAGATGAAGCTGATATCGACGTTGTTTTATATGAAGAACTTGAAGAAGTCGAACCAAATGTAGGATACAGTGTTCCTCATGATGATATAGACGATGATATGATTGGAAATTCAACATTGATGATGATGATGTTGATTTGGACAATCCTTACAAAATCAATTCTGAAGCGGATGATACAGATGCTGAGTTGGATGAAGAAGAAGATTAATGATATCGAAATGTTGAAATGTAGAAGGTATGTATTTACATGTTTTCAGTTTATTTGTTCTCTTTCATTTACCTTAAGTTTTTGTTTTCTTAGTTTCTATGCTTGATTCTTACTATGTTGCTTTTAAATATTTTATAGTAGATAAATTGGGTATTGGGGAATTGAGAATGATGTGGGGGGAGGGGCCATATGATCTTCCACCTTCACATGGTTGGCCTTGTTCAATAGAGAATATATTATTCTTGAAACCAAGAGAAGCTCATTCAAGTTTATACCATCATCTCCAATTTTAAATTTGGTTCGTCTAGCAATTTTCAAGGTTGTCCATTAATTACCAATTAGTGAAAATTATTCTTTAATTTGACCCCGCACAAAGTGACCTGTGAATGGGGCCAACGTTGATTTTTGTTTTTTTTTCAGTTTGTGCTTGTATGCACTGAAATTGACATGGTTATAGTGGATGCATGCGTTGACGGTATGGGAGTGTTTCGAGACTCAAATACGACTCACACAAAGAATTCAACAATCAAATGAAAAAAAAAATAGAACTTAACTATGAAGGAGATGAAATTATCCATCATCATATTTGTCATCATCGTTATCAATATAGTATTGCAATGAGGCCATTTCAGTCAACAAGTTCATCATTCCTATAGCATCTTCGTTAGAACTTTCCAGAAACAACGACCAATGAAAGGGGCCAACATTGAGTTTTTTCAAACTATGGTTCTCCAAGTCAGGGACATGGTATGAGGAGAAATTATAAATGTCTTAAGGCATACAATACACTTTTAGGACTCCCAAACCATGCACAGGGTCAAAAACCACCACATATGCCCTGTAAATGAAATCTTTGGCCTATGTGTACTCATGATAATGGCCCCATCCTCTAGAAATATTCATCATTATTGATAATATTCTTTTTTCACTTATGTTAGTCCAACACTTATGGTATTGTGAATAATTTACTTTCTAGCTGAATTCCAAAAGCCAAAGATAGAACGACGAAGTTGCATTGAGCTAAATGAAATGAAGTAAATTATGGAAGAAATTGTTGAAGAGTACGACTAGATATTCCAATATCTATTTCACAGATAAACATACAAAACCTATGACACCTGGCATGATGAAAGGTTTGTTAGTGGACCCCTACCCCTGACTAAGATTCTCCTCTTGCAGGAAAGATAATACATTCAAAGGAATGTTTTGGTGCAATCCATCATAATAAAGTCAATGACTAGGTACCTTGGCAAGATAGGTTCCTAGGTCACACCTAATGCTACTTTCAGTGCAACTCTAGGGATAACACAACTTTAGAACCAACTATCTACCTTAATCAAGTCAAGAAAAATTATGGTACACCATGTGTAACACAAAAGGTCATTTTTCTAATGAGTCCTACCATCGGGAAAGGGGTTACACCTAACCCTACATTGAGTTCCTTCCCTAGGATATCTCTAAGCGATTCATGTAAATTTTATAAAACTTACGCACACCTACCCAAGGTTTGCCCCATCCTCTAGAAATATTCAACATTATCGATACCATTGTTTTGTCACTTATGTTGGTTCAACACTTATGTTATTGTGAATACTTTACTTTCTAGTTGAATTCCAAAAACCAAATATAGAACAACATAGTTGCATTGAGCTAAAGGAAATGAAGTAAATTATGGAAGAAACTATTGAAGAGTACAACTAGAGATTCCAATATCTATTTCACAGATCAACATACAAAATCTATGACACCTAGCATAATAAAAAGTTTTATCAGTGGACCCCTACCCATCACTAAGATCCTCCTCTTGCAGGAAAGATAATACTTTCAAAGGAATGTTTTGGTGCAAGCCATCATAATAAAGTCAATGGCTAAGTACCTTGGTAACATAGGTGCAACTAGGTCACATCTAACACTACTTTCAATGCAACTCTAGCGATAACACAACTTTATAACCAACTATATACCTTAATCAAGTCAAGACAAATTGTGGTGCACCATGTGTAAGACAAAATGCCACTTTTGTAATGAGTCCTACCATAGTGCAAGGAGTTACACCTAACCCTACACTGAGTTCCTTCCCTAGGATATCTTCAAGTTATTCATGTGAAATTTATAAAACTTATGCAGACCTACCCAAGGCGTGTCCCATCCTCTAGAAATATTCATCATTATTGATAACATTATTTTGTCACTTATGTTGGTCCAACACTTATGATACTGTGAATAATTTACTTTCATAGTTGAATTCCAAAATCCAAAGATAGAACAACAAAGTTGCATTGAGCTAAAGTAAATGAAGTAAATTATGGGAGAAACAATTGAAGAGTACGACTAGAGATTCCAATATCTATTTCACATATCAAGGTACAAAATACATGACACCTAACATAATGAAAGGTTTATTAGTGCACCCCTACCCTTGACAAAGATCCTCCTCTTGCAGGAAAGATAATACTTTCAAAGGAATGTTTTGGTGCAAGCCATCATAATCAAGTCAATCACTAGGTATATTGGAAACATAGGTGCCTAGGTCACACCTAATGCTACTTTAAATGCAACTCTAGGGATAACACAACTTTAGAACCAACTATCTACTTTAATCAAGTCAAGAAAAATTGTGGTGCAACATGTGTAACACAAAAAGCCATTTTGATAATGAGTCCTACCTTCGGGAAAGGGGTTACACCTAACCCTATACTAAGTTCCTTTTCTAGGATATCGTAAAGTGATTCATGTGAAATTTATAAAACTTACGCACACCTACCCCAGGTGTGCCCCATCCTCTAGAAATATTCAACATTATTGATAACATTGTTTTGTCACTTATGTTAGTCCAACACTTATGGAATTGTGAATAATTTACTTTCTAGTTGAATTCGAAAAGCCAAAGATAGAACAACAAAGTTGCATTGAGCTAAAGGAAATGAAGTAAATTATGGGAGAAACTGTTTAAGAGTACGACTAGAGATTCCAATATCTATTTCACAGATCAACATACAAAATATATGACACCTAACATAATCAAAGGTTTATCGGTGGACCCCTACCTTGACTAATATCCTCCTCTTGCAGGAAATATAATACTTTAAAAGGAATATTTTGGTGCAAGCCATCATAATAAAGTCAATGACTAGGTACCTTGGTAACATAGGTGCAGCTAGGTCACAACTAATGCTACTTTCAATGAAACTCTAGCGATAACACAACTTTATAACCAACTATCTACCTTAATCAAGTCAAGAAAAATTGTGGTGCACCATGTGTAAGACAAAAGACCATTTGTATAATGAGTCTTTCCATAGGGAAAGGGGTTACAACTAACCCTACACTGAGTTCCTTCCCTAGGAGATCTTCAAGTTATTCATGTGAAATTTATAAAACTTATGCACACCTACCGAAGGTGTGTCCCATCCTCTAGAAAATTTCATAATTATTCATAACATTCTTTTTTCACTTATGTTGGTCCAACACTTATGGTATTGTGAATAATTTACTTGCATAGTTGAATTCCAAAAACCAAAGATAGAACAACAAATTTGCATTGAGCTAAAGGAAATGAAGTAAATTATGGAAGAAACTATTGAAGAGTACGACTAGAGATTCCGATATCTATTTCACATATCAAGGTACAAAACATATGACACCTAGCATAATTAAAGGATTATCAGTGCACCCCTACCCCTGACAAATATCCTCTTGCAGGAAATATAATACTTTCAAAGGAATGTTTTGGTGCAAGCCATCATAATCAAGTCAATGGCTAGGTACCTAATGCTACTTTTAATGAAACTCTATGGATAACACAACTTTAGAACCAACCATCTACCTTAATCAAGTCAATAAAAATTGTGGTGCACCATGTGTAAGACAAAAGGCCATTTTTCTAATGAGTCCTCTAATAGGGAAAGGGGTTACACCTAACCCTACACTGAGTTCATTCCCTAGGAGATCTTCAAGTGATTCATGTGAAATTTATAAAACTTACGCACACCTACCTAAGGTGTGCCCCATACTATAGAAATATTGATCATTATTGATAACATTATTTTGTCACTTATGTTGGTCCAACACTTATGGTATTCTGAACTACAAAGCTTTTCATGCCTTCCATGTCTTCTTTCAAAGTGGAGGAAAGTGGTAATGATAATACTAGTGATGATATCTGCAAGGGAGGAGGTTATACATGTGTTTGAGGGGTAGGACGAATAAGACCTGTTAAATGTTACAATTTTGATGAGATAGGTTATATTCCAAGAATGTTCTCCACCCGAAAAGGCTTAGGTGTGGCCACTACCAAGCCACCACTCACACTACTAAATATTGTCTATAACTTCTAGAGAAATGGGAAGACCGACTCTGTCAAAGGAATTCCAAATTGGTTATTTTTGAGCCCTAACCCATGGGGTATGATGGGGTTACCAACTTGAACATGGTAAGAAGAGGTGGATCATGATAGGTTATTATCAAAGACCTAGTATGATAGGGAAAATTATAAAAGACACCCCTATTGTACTTGACTTTGGTGTTGCTTAGCATAAGTTATATTTCAAGGAGGCTCTCAACCTTGTAGGAGGAATTTATTGCCACCAAATAAAATGATACTTTGGTTTCCCCTATGAATACATTAAGCCCATGATTTGGGAAGTTGCCACTTGCCTCTTCTGAGAAAGGGAAGGATGCCAATGAAGAAGGGTCATTGGAATCCACCATGATTTTCTTAGGTATTTTTTCCAACTATTTGATAATGAAATTTTGTCTTGAAGGTTGTGAATTTTCATTAAGAAGCTGCTTGAAGGAGGCAAAGAAAAAATCAACACCCATCTTCTTGAAATACATACAGACAAGGTGAGGGAGAAGAAGAAGGCATGAGATGACCGAGGGTAAGCTAGAGGATGTTGAATTTAACTTTGTAGGAGTCAAAATAATGGTATATTTTGAAGTAAATTAAATCCTAGATGATAAAATATACCTATTCGACACTATTTGGAATTGAATGGGCATTCAACAACAATGGTATTAACAATATGAATAAATGAAATATGTCATTCAAAGTAGAGGGCATGTGGGTCATGTAGCCCATTAAACCCTTCCGAGGCCCAATATATAACGAGTCAACTGAAGATAATATGAGTAAGTTTGTGATAAACCAAAACTATAATCTAAGTACTAGGAAGATACAATAGAAGAGATTGTAGCATTATTTAGGGAGAATGTTTACATATTCCCTATGAATTTCATTGAGATGAAATGAATGAAAGGAGAGTTAAGACAAATGAAAATAGAACTAAAGTTGAGCACCAAGACTATTATGACAAGAACTTACATATTTAATTGTAGAATCAAACTGAAGATAAAATAAGAAATAGGTCATATGTTGGCAACTAAGCTCATATTCCTATAAGAGGAATTGGATTAGATTAGGCTAGTTGTGATTTAGTAAAAGAAGATACGAGAATGAGAAATTCAAGTATGTGGCAACTTTGGAGGACTCAAAGCCACTTGCATCATGATGTACTCATAACACCCTTTAGTTGTGAGGTACTAGATCATGTTGTGGGAAATGAGGCATAGTGCTTTATAGGTGGATTCTCAAGGTATCTCTAGGCACACTTTTCCAATGAATACAAAAATAAGATGAAGAATGCCCCCATTGTGTTCTCTCATATTGTCCTTGCAACATTTTGGAAATACTTACATTAATTTTTGGAGCTATACTTCGATGAATGGAAAATGTACAACCTATTAAAATATCTTGTTGCAATGATTCCTCTGATGTTTGAAATGTGTTGGAAACCATAAATTTCTCTAGATTTTAAGAAGTGCATATCCCCCCCTTCTGGAATTCTACTAATACATGTGGTTTTTCATTACAATATACGAGTTGATCCCTCTAAGATCATTGTCATGACTAACTTAGAGTCACCGAATACTGTTCATATCTTATGATCGACACTTGGGAGAACTAGTATTATGACCATTTCATCATAGGTTATGAACATTTTTGAAGAATGAGTTGTACATATTAATGTTACATATATGTTATAACATATATAAATTATATGTGTATAAAATATATGTTATATATGTTATAAAAAATGTTATATGTTATAACATATCACATATATCATAACATATAACATATATAACATATATGTTATACACATATATAAATTATATGTGTATAACATATATGTTATAACAATCCCATTCCAACATACCCATGACAGAGAAACCCCGTGACAGCTAACGATCACCCTGTCAAACCCTCAACAAAAAACCTGCGCGGACAAGAGACAGAGTGGCCCCACCAAGGAGCCATAGAGACAGACCGACAAGATCCACAGAGACATATTAAGAGCGTCGACAACGACAAATCAGGATCCCACCTAGACAAAAAATGACATCCAAATCGCTAAATGTTTCGTTTTCTTGCTCTCTTTTATTAGTAGTTCCTTCTTGCTCTCTTTCCATGATTTTTTTTTGTTTTAACTTGTGATCGAGGAAGGTCCAAAATGACATAAAGGAAAAAACCTTGAATCTCGTTGCCTTCATTTCATTTCATGACCTAGTTCACCACGATGATCTAAATTCTATAACATGATGATTCATTCGTTCTTGAGATTGTAATGCTTGAATTCCCTTGGCTATAGTGATACCCAATTTCAAAGCCCAATTATAGGAAAGTTTTGGTGAGGATAACCACAATTTTTTAATTATATGTTTAAGCTTGGCTTTGTGGTTGAGATAAAGCGAAGCTTCAACATTTTGTTTGAATGTGCATTCGTTGTGGTCTTGGCATTAAAACCCCTTTGATAAGTGTGTCTTGGAATTAAAACCCTCCTTGTTAAGGTATTTTATATCTATAGTGTGATGGTGATTTAGCACGAATTGTCACTAAAAACAAGACTTCAATCAATTGTTATTAATATTGCATGAATGGATGTAGGATATCATGTAAAACTTTGCCTCTTTGGGGGTTTGAAGTGCTAGCTATGACAGGTTTAGGATTGCCTTCTTGAAAACATTTGATCCTTGTTTATTGTAGAAGGTAATTATGCCAAGAATGATGGAAGAGCCACTGTATTTATGCCTTAGGTTCATTAACATCATACATTGACAATAGATTATTGGGTATATGGGTTGTTTTAGCTCGTGCTTTGTTAATTGTTGTCATGATAGTTCCCACTTGCACTATATGAGAATTTGATACATAGAAAGAAACGAAACATTTTAGCAATATTTTTGAATAGAAAGAAATGAAAAATCATGAGGTAACAAAGATAAATACACTAAAGTCAGTCAAGAAAAAAAAAAAAAAAAAACCATCAAAGTTTGTTGAGAGAGCTGTCATCATGCTCATGCCATATGGTAAGCAAGCATGCAATCATTTGTTTCTAAACACCATTTGGAAAGACAACTTCTAATATTTCCAAAGTCTTATTTGCAAGCATCCCTGCAACTTCTTGTTCCAAGCATTACTCAAGAGGAAATGATATTGACTGGTAAAGCAAGTAGTTTCCATGCAACCTCCTACACTTGTAAAAAGAATATACTAAGCATGTTCTAGCTATTCCAATTCTATAGTGCATCTCTATGCTCAAGAAAACCCATGAAAACCTCTACAATGAGGTGACCTAGCTAAAATATGAGTAGGATCTACAACTTTGAGACTGGGGAGGAGAGACTTTTAGACCTACTAAGAAATCAATATATATGCATTGCTTGTGTATGATAACAATTTAGTGAAACAAAGGGAGAAAATAACTCTACCTATAACATGCATTTAATGGAAATAAGAAATTCATTGGTTTCCCTTCACGAGGCTTATGAGGATGAAGATTATGTCCATCTAGTAATAGAGATGTGCATAGGTGGAGATTTGTTCCACATAATAATTAATAGAAAGAAAACAATACCCTTCCTTCAAGAAAAGGATCATTAGGTAGGTGGGACAATTACCATGACTATAGCCTCTTGATATGTATATGGTAGGGATATGGCCTGTCCACTTCACCAACACAAACCTTATGTGAAATTAAAATTTTGTTCTTTGTCAATGCTTCTTCAATTGTCGTTCTTTGACCATAATGAATACTCTATTTTCAAATTGGTCTTGGTGTTTCTATGTTGGATTTCTAAGAGATAATGTCAATGCTCAACAATCCAAGAGAATAGAATGGATATGTTTTTAATTGCCAACAATGAAGCCAATAATCTTCTTATTATAGTTCTACATGTCTAGATGGGTTAACACAAATTAAATATAGGCTATAATAGAGAAAAACAAAAGGAGATAATCTCTGTATTAAAACTCCAATGCATCCACATTACAATGCATTAAGTAAAGGGTTGATTTTGCTGAAGACAATGGGCACTGTAATATCCACTATCCATCATGACCAATAGCAAAGACAAACTCAATTGCATACATACACTCCAAGCAACATCTCCTTTGTCCATGAATTGATATTGGCACGTGTTCAAACAATTGGCATGAATATTAACATTTCTCACTGATGATAGAGTGATGTGCATAAATATTTTATTATGTAGTTGGTTGTAAACACATTGAACCGATAAAAAGAGGATAGTTGCAAATGACAACATAATAGTGATTCAGAGTGCATATAATAAGAGGTCATTGGTTGTGGGTGTTACTACTCACCACACATCTGATTAAATGTTTGGGACATTTCCCAATTCTTCCTTGGATGTAATGGAACAAGTTATAACTCAAGATCCAAAAGTATTCAATAAGAGTAGGAGTCTACCCCTTTATATACCACTAACAAATTATATTAATTGATCAAATTTTGTCTACATATAATGATATAATTGTACATCAATATCTCAAAACAATATGAACAAAAACTACACAACATGTCTTAATATTATAATTTTTTTTCTTATTTAAGAAAAAAATACAATAAATTTCTATTCAATCGCCTTTTCCTTTTCCATAGAAAGTGGAAAAAAAACAAGCCTCACTATCATGGACGTGTCATGGGTGAGCTCGCCGCTCAATTAGTTGTGATAATATGGAGCTTTCTAGGTGGCATAAAGCCTATCAATCATTGTAGAGTATTGGAAACTATTAGTTGCAAACTATTGGAAAGTATGCCACGATGTGTGTTTAAGTCTATCATAACAACCTCCATGAAGAAATGGATGGTTTTAGTTTTGAGGTTGCCTATACCAAAAGCAAGGGGTTGTAATTGGGAGATGGAATATGTGATTTTCACATCTTTGAGTATATACAAAATTTTATATTAAGGTTTTCTTGTGACATTTTGAAAGTGATGTAATAATTTCCTTTGTGCTTTGAAGAATGTTTATATTAATAAAATATTGATGTGACATATTACATTTCACACATTTCAATTGATTCTTATCCTTTGATTCCCCTTCACCCTCCCATCCAAGTTTTCACATTGTCTTCATCGTTACCTCTTTCTTGTTCTTTACTTATCAAACAATGTGACTTATTATCTTTTTCTTGTTCTTATCTTATCTAGTACGACACATTGATTATGGGAAGACTCCAAATGTGTGGTTTTATAGGCTTGAAAGATAAAATCCTATTAAATATTTATGGAGGACTTTACAAGATATTGAAAAAACTTGTAACTTTGTTGGATGGGCTCTCCCGAAGTTCAAACAGGTTGATGTGTGCTATATCTAGTGGAATTTTCACAATCTAGCAAATGTGCCATACTTGGTTTCCTCAATATGTTTCATCACAACCCTTCTAAGACTCACTAACTATTTCTCTCATTTGACATAGTGTTATAGGATGTACAACCAAACATGTATTTGTCAGATCTATCTTCGTTGAGTGAGGGAAGTTCAAGTATAATAGAGGAAAGTGAGACATCTAGTAGGTCTAATAGGCGAAGATCTGTTGAAAAGTCAACAAGAAACATGTGTCTAATTTACTTTTCCTTTAATTAAATTAGACAATAAATATAAATCTATTATTTCATTCATAACTGAGTGAGTTGGATTTGTAACAGAATTATAAGTGTAGTTAAGTGAGTTAAGACCAGTTGTACTAGTTGTAACTAAACATGCACTAGTGAGAGTTCAGTTAATTAGTGAACTCACATGCAACTGAAGATTCACCACGGTTAACTACATGCATGTCAGATCCAGTGGAGACCCAGTTGAGATAACAGGTGAAAGGGACAGTTTGGCTATCAGTTGTGATTTGATCACACATGCATTGAATATGCTTATGAGCATGTGCAAACTAGGCAATTTGTGAATGATTCGATTGTGAGAATTCGAATTGTAGAGATTGTGTAGAGGAGGCAAGCTGTCTGGACACAAGAATTAGCACATGTATTTGCTGATTTGTGTATGACAGTGTGAGACGATTGTATTGTACTGAGAGCTCTTGGATTAGAGTTTTGTATGAGATTGTTTCATGATTCATGATATACATAATATATGATCGTGGGGATTTTAGCTTTACGCTTTCCCGGTTAAACTTTTGTGTTATGTGTTCTAGATATTTCACTTTGTGATTGTGGTTTAATTTTCCGCAAGAATAATAGTAGAAGCGATTCTGTATTTAACAGTGGCGTAATTGTTAGATCAGGAGAATCACAAGAAATACTTAATTTGTATTGAAATTTCTACAAGATCAACTAGAGGTGAGAAGATCAGAAGAAAATTCCATAAATGCATGGAATTTTTTCTTGTTAAAGGGGGGTCATGTTCTTATGATGATGAGAACATAGATGACATCAAGGTTCCCTTGAGGTACAACCATATAGTGAAACGATGGGTACCCAAGGATATTCCTCAAATAAACACTGATTTTTGTGTCAACTAAAGGATATATCACATTGCTCCATCGTCATTACATGGTTTGGGGCTATTTTGTTGGTTGTGGAGCCTGATTATCTTCTAGATTTGGAGGTTTTGTTTTCAGCCGTGTTTATACCCCATGAATACTTTACACCCTAGAAGAATGTATACTCTTCCACGCAGGGGTTCAGGGGCGAAGCCCCCGAAGGAAAAATTGCCTTGTAAAAGTATATTGTAATTTCATTGTAAATCTGGACCGTTCATTATAAGGTCACAGATCTAATGGTAGAAATTATGTTAGGTTTTTTTTCTCTAGAAGGAAACCCTTTTTTATGAGGGAAATGTATTGCGGCTATGCATTATGGCGAATATTGTGTTCCGAGATAGGATACCGTGAGAGAAAGAAGAGGAAGTTACGATGGGTTTGTTGTAGGTTGTATCCCTTCATTTGCTGGATAATAATAAAGGAAGGACCTGGCAATTTCTCTGGTGGACGTAGCCCACACTGGGTGAACCACATAAATCTGTGTCTTTATTGTATTGTGTATCTTCTGTGTTTTGTTTCCGCATTTGTTTTATTTTATTTCTCCACAATCTTGTTTTTCTAACAACTGGTATCAGAATGAAAGGTAACTCGCAGGAAAGGAGGGTTCCTGGTTCGAGTGGGAGCAATGTTGGAATATGGAAAGTTTAAGGTCAAAAAATTTAACGGCCAAAACTATGAGTTATGGAAGATGCAGATGGAAGATTATTTATATCAGAAGGATCTATTCCTACCATTGGGCGAAGTAGAAAAGAAGCCGACGGCCATGAAGGACGAAGAGTGGGAGATTATTGACAGAAAGGCTCTAGGAATGATACGACTGAGCCTGGCAGCGTCGGTGGCTTTCAATATTTCAAAAGAAAAGACAACGAAGGCTTTGATGGACGCATTGGATAAATTGTATGAAAAACCCTCGGCATCCAATAAGGTATTTCTAATGAAGAGATTATTTAATATGAAGATGTCAGAAGGTGGGTCTGTTGCAGATCATTTAAAATATTTTAATATGGTTACTAATCAACTAAGTTCTGTAAAAGTGGACTTTGATGATGAGGTCAGGGCTCTTCTAATTTTGTGCTCATTGTCATAAAGTTGGAACGACTTGGTCATGGCTGTAAGTAACTCTGTCTCTGGTTCAAATACTTTAAAATTTGATGATGTTGTTGGTGTTATCCTTAGTGAGGAAATGCGACGAAAAAGCATAGGTGAGACATTAGGTAATGCGTTGAACATGGAGAATAGAGGAAGACAAAAGGATAGAGGAAAGGGCCCAGGGAATCGCGGGAATTCTAGGAAGGGAAGATCCAAATCCATACTTGGAAAGATAGAGTGATGGAAATGTGGGAAGAAAGGACATCTAAAGAAAGACTGCAGAGCTCCAAAGAAACAAAGAGATGGACAACATGAGAGAAATCAAGAAGCAAATGTAACAGGTGATGTGTTACAGGATTCTTTGATTCTTTCTATAGATAATATTTCTGAGTCTTGGGTAGTAGATTCAGGGGCTTCATTTCATGCCACATCCCATAGGAAACATTTTCTAGATTATGTTCAAGGTGATTTTGG
>JZKD02S1672990.1:1153935-1175818 GCA_000966675.3 Picea glauca
GTATGAGACACTTCTAATAATGTAATTATGATGCTTTATCATCAATGTGATATCTAATTACATATTTGAAACTTTTCAGTACAGGATCCCAGACACATCCAAAGTTACCAAGGCCAAAATAGAAAAACATGGGCAACACAAACTTGGCCCGGGTGGTTACTCGAAACTGGGCGTACGAATTGTAAGTATAAAAAAAATCAATTGCATCCAAATAATATATTGTTAAAAATTTTAATTTAATTGCACATAAGAAGAAAAATTAATGTTCTTATGCAAATATGTAGGGATTGGAGTTCAAAGAAGCTCCAACATAGGATGACTTCAATATTGATTTCAAGCACGACTTTCAAGTCATGGTTGAATGTTGAAAAATCTTGAGTGAAACACAACCTTCCGACACTCAAACCGACAGAGGTAAATAAAATCAATGAACATTATTTATAATTAATTACTTGTAAAATCTTCTTTCGACCATAAAGTAATGTGTTTGTTTGTTTTAAGTAGGAAACCAACGAAGAAACAAGTGTCCCCACTAGCGTAAAATATCCTAGTGCCAATAGAGTGCCACCCAATGAAGGTGGTGTGCAACTCGGTACTGGATGTATTTCATGTGTTATAAAAAAATGTAGTATGTATTACAATTAAAAATATTTAATTGCAAATGGTGTATTAATTATAACCTTTCATGTTTCAACTCGAGAGCATCTAGAGGATGAGGTTAGACAAGAACAAGAACATATGGCTGCATATGAAACTGCTCCGCTTGCCTCCGCTACTCAAGCAAGTAAAGAACACTCTAATGCTTTTTTTATTAATGAAATACTTGTAATAATAATAACAAAAAATATCAATTTAACATTTATTTCTTATTGTAAATGATGAACCCCCCCCCCCCCTCCCCTTGCAACAACCTCGACGTCATGAGTACATGATCAGCTCGTCAATAAGACATGCATATACCAGAACAACTAAAGGGGAAGAAGGAACTAACAACCTACTTTCTGAATTCATTTCAAATAGAAAGAAACCAAAAAAGAAATGATTGTACTTAGAAACATCATGTATCATATTGTGAAAACATATTTTTGATGATAAAATTTATTGAGATGAAGTAATTTGTTTCTAAATGAATGAATGAATGTTATATGTTAATGGATGATTGCTATATGTTTCTTTATGAATTTGTTGTTTTGCTTGTGTATATGCATGAATCTTAATGCGTTGCTTTCAACTATTTTCTAGTAGATAGATTGGGTACTGAGGAATTGAGAGTGATGTGAGGGGAGGGGGGGGGTGGCCATAAGAGATTCCACTTTCACGTGGTTGGCCATGTTCAATAGAGAATAAATTAGGATTTGGATAATCTTGGAGCAAACCTCCCTCGATCCAATAAAGCAACGACAAAGTCAATGTTGACTTCACTGCTGCTCTGTCAAATCGAGGGAGGTTTGCTCCAAGATTAGACTACTCCAATAAATTATTCTCGAAACCAAGAGGAGCTCATTCATGTATTCATGCACTCAAGTCTTTTTAATTATTATTTAGTCATAAAAATGTTTGTTAATTTATTTTATTATTTTGCTGATTCTTTAAGTGTTGGTTAAATTATTAGAACAACCACCAGAGGAGATCTATTGGAGCAGTGTTAAACGAAGATCATACATGGAAAACCATCGAATATCTAGGTATTTGAGATATTATTTCATTTCTAATTGCAATTTATTTGTACGATTGACATGATGATTTATATTGTGATTTTGGTTCTTCCCACTCACGTAGATGGAAAAGTGATGTCTTATCCTCAAGCTCTTGCTCCTCCAAAGAGGTAGAATTCCCATTCCCTTTGTATACTATAGGGTACACCTCCTAATGTGCACTTAAGTGATGGGATGATAAGGTCATTGAATTATATCTATTTGGGTGTAATGCTCATGCTTCAGTTTTTCTATGTATTATATAGTGATTATGCTAAGATGTTTTAATGTTGATAATTTTATGACATGCTTCATTTATGATTACTCGTGAATGTGATTATTAATTAAGGTTGCTATGGATACGTTGCACTAACAAATGATAATGTTAGTGTGCAAGCAAATGCACCAATTCCTATTTTAAAGTTACATTGCACTGCTTAAAGTATTCAAGATATAATCTATTTCAACACTTACACTTAATGGAGGATAAAACATATGACCTTGAGTCCGAGCCTCAACTCAAACTAGAACAAAATGGTAATCATGCTAACTATAGACGTGGAAATTATATACTTCGAAGTTTTGGCAATTATGCATTGAGTCTTTTTCATATTTTCATTTGGAGTGTTTGACATGATGGCCTCAATGTAAACCTTCTCATATTGTTCTTGTATTATCTTTATTTTCTACTAGATTTGATGCTTAGGTGCTATAGGGATATATTTGTGCTTCTAGAATTTCATCCATGAGCTATGAAAATTTAGTCATACCTACTATAAATTCTCTACACTTAGGATTTAGTAATCACATGCTTAATGATCAAACCTTTTCTTTTCTTGAGATCTTCTTCCTTAGTGGCTTTCAATCTTGCAAGTTATTTCTTCTTCTCCTATTTACATATTGCCTTTGAGTTTGTGATGGACTCTACCAATCCTTTCCCTTCCTTTACAATATGTTGTAGTGTTGTTGTTACCTTGATTTTGATAGTGGTTTCTTTCTATGTGATTTATAAGGCCTTAGGTAGGTGTGGGAGCACCTCCTCAAAACATGTGGACAACTCTTCTCCTACCTTCATTGCAACTTCATGAATTTTTTCTTAAAGATTTCATGTATTCAATCTTGTTTCTTTAACATAACTAGTGTAATAGTTCTCTACTCCATTTGGTTAGATAAAAATGTGGTGGTTTCCATTCCTTGTTTTCTTAATTGACTCTAATTTGTTGTAGCCTATTTGACTTGTATTTTCAACATTTCTCTTTATTTTTCCCATTGTCTTGTTTGTTCCTTGAGATAGAGATTATGAATCCATAGTTTTCCCATGCAATCATACTTCTCCTTATCTCTTACTTTCATATTTTTTTTCTGATTCTATAATGATCTTGGAAAGTGAGGGTAGAGCTATCTTCCACAATTCAATGACAAGTTGCATTCGGAGCTCATATCCCTCTTCAACTTCTTCCACCATAAGAGTTAATTGTGGTATACTGAATGAGTCCACTCTTCCACTCCCTTATCTTGAATACTCCACCGTAGAATCTTTTTGTTTGATCTAAACACCAAACTAAAATCTAGAACTAGTTGCATGCATTGTGACTATTTGGCTATACACTACACTTGACATGGGTTATAACAATGAGCTGATAATCATCATAGGAGGGGTAGTAATGGAAATTTATAGAGGGACTTCCTTTCTTATGAATTCCAAATGGAGTGGTAAGAAATGCTCTATTAATATAAGTTCCATATGAGGGTGATTTTTTTTTTGATTATATCCTCTTCCTCCTTCTTGCCTAAGATGGTTACCCATCCAAATTGATATCCCATAGATGCCACCATTTCCTTTTCCCTTTCCACTAACATCAATTCCTTGTGGATGTTTATCTATCATATTGAGTATGAAGTCCTAGATTTTATTTTTATCCATAATGGTGGTGACATCTTATCTTGAATGTTCTCAATTCTCAACCCTCCATAGCTCGTGTCTAGTTGAAGTTTCTTTGGTAACAAGCTAATGAATCACATGTCACATGGGAGTGACCTTCCCTCCCCATTTTCTAGTGAGCCTCTACCAAAACCTTCTAAATATAACTCCTCCATGGGTGTCAGTAGGGGGCATTAGTTTTGTTGTACCCAATATAGGTCTAGGAAGTGTGATTGACATCACTAGTTGCAAGGGTGGCTAAGGGATGTCAAGCTACATCGTGATGAGAGTGTACCATTTTCAACTATATGGTGTTGGAGCACTTAGTGCAACTACAACATTGAGAACTTCATATTTTCACTTGCCATAGGTGTGTTTTATACACCTCGATAGAAATTTATCTACCCCTCGTATATGGGGACACTGAAAGGCTACATGATAGAGTTAATTACTAGATATACTTGCTAAGGGAGGAGGGGGTGGTAGGATAGTTTAACTATGGGGTCATAATCCATTCCATGAAAAATAAGCATAACCCTTTTCCTTTGTGTCTCCAATTAATTCCTACCTTCCCAAACGTTGTACCATGATTTCATTACATCCACACCTCCAAAAGGTCATATGTCCCTTTCATTCAATCCATCATTGTATTATCACCATTTCTTTGTCACACATTCACTTTCAATGATGGAGAGAGTGAATGGGAGACATAGAAATAGTCACAAGACAATGATGGATTCAATGAAATGGACATATGACCGTTTGGATGTGTGGAGGTAGTGAAATCATGCAATAACTTTTGGTGAAATCATGGTACAAAGTTCTGGAGCCAACTCCAAATCACATATTTTGAAGAGGTACCAATTTTTAAATTACTTATGGTTTGCTAGTAATTTTTCAACATGAAGTATCTTTGTTTGAGAAAAACACTTTAGATCAAGCCTTCCTCTATTATCTTTCCATAGAAAGAAAAATTAATATATACCATCGTCCTCTTTTTTCTCACCCTCCACCTTCACATCCTCCTTTCAATGGTATGTTGTCACCATATTTTACTATCCCTAACCCTAAATATAACCCTAACCCTAATCTCGGTACACCTTCATGACCCCCTTGCTATTGTCATTTCCACAAATCTATTTTCATAATGCTTCCACTTGTTATGCATGTGAACACCAATATATCCCCAAAACTCTATATACTAATGACCAATTGCTAGAATGCTCAAAAAATGAGCAGTTTTTTACAAGCCACATTACATCACCTAATCCCTCTTCTTCACTAGAAATAGTCTGTCTTACAAAACCTACTATAACAAACTCTTCCTCACTTCTCATGACCAAAGGTACTTGTTCCAATCTCATTTGCACTCAAAATTGTCAAGTAAAATATCAACTATCCATAATCATCCTCAACTATGGTAGCAAAAATACCCTCATATCCTAAGACTTTGTAACATGTCTTCATCTACCTACCATAACTCACCCTTGTCCTTATCATCTAGGCTAGGTACAATAGTCCTCACCTTCTAGTTAATAAATGTTGCATCATAACCTTTTCCATCAACCCTTCCCAATATGTCGTCAAATGCAATGTCTCCCCCCTCAATTGTGTTGACTTACTTATGAGTATCCCCTATCAACAACACCCTAATAAATTATATGATGTCAACCACAACATTCATAAACTCTTTAAAGAAGGAAAATCTTATAAACTTACCTCTACCATAAAACTGTGTCCTTGTAAGACTATAACAGTCCAACCAACTAGTCTGCATGGATTTATTTCTCTTTTTGTTATACCTTGCACCACATCGTTTATCACAGTCATCTATTTCTATGATGCATGCAATGGAACTTATTTCTACTAAGGTCCAATTAACTTATCAAGAAGTATTTGAATTTTGGGTCTTGATAGAATGCAACTTTAACAATAATTTTTATATTTGAAAATATTCTGAGCTTGAATATCAAATTGTATGGGATTAGCTGTTTGACTTTATCTATAACAACTCCATTTGGATCAGTCATCCAAAACTTGTATGGAGCTCTTGTGAGTCCATCCAATTTCCCTTGGGGAATTTATAGGTATTTTATTCTATTTATCCCCTTTCTAAGCTTATCTCTATGCATTGTACCAAGGGATGTCTCCCACTAGGATACCCATCATGGGTTAAAGTTGGTGTTCACCAAATTGAGAGATTATAAAGGATTGAATAGATATAAATTCACCCATGCTCCCTCTTAAATGTGTTTTTCATCTTTTCCATGCTTTCCATTTCCTTTGGAAAACAAAGGAGCCCTTTCAATTAACTAGTTTATGTGTCATCCGCTTCCAACCTTGCTTACCATGGAAGGTTCCTTTTATGAGCACATTTTGATTTTTGTTTCCATAAAAAATTGTAATGGTCCTTTGATCTTGAAGTGCTACACCTAAATGAACTTTTGATATCACTGATCACTGGGCCTAAAATATGTGTACCTAAATCCCATCCAAAATTTCCAAGTTCTTATTGTTTGGAGTGTCTAGGGGTAAAAAATAAGGTTTAGGATCTATACTTACAATCTATAGTTACTTCTCCCAAATTACATAGGGGTATTCAAGTCCCAATGCACCCTATCATCATTGAAATAGCCAGAATACAACCTCAAAATAATTCCTTTCTCTTATTTCTCTCCATCTTTCAGTAAACTTGTTGTTGGCACAGGGGCAAACCCAGGGTTCAACGCTACAAAACCGCACCAAAAAAACCCTAACTACCAACCCTTTCGACAACACCTACGAAGCAGATGAAGTCTGACCCAAGGTAGAGGCAGGGGTGGTTGCAAGACTCATGTGTCTGCAACCTTAGCCGAGACACAGATCTGTGATTATATTGCTTACAAAACACTCAACATCAATATTCAATCCTTGTTGTACTTCACATATAGCACAAAGCATCACATTATTCACTTAGATATAAGGTAATTTAACATTTAGCAACAATAAAATAGGTCAGATATAGTAGATCAACACTAAGAATCTTCATACATATAAGATCTACTATTCATATACATCTATTGAAGCACAAAGCATAAGTAGACCTATCTAAATATATCAAATCACTTAGCCAAAGCAGAGATAAACACATTAAGTCAAAGCATAGAGCATAACACACAGATTTACGTGGTTCACCCCCACCCTGGGGCTATGTCCACCAACTCTTATTCTTTATTAGCTTCAATCAATCCGGTTACAGCACAAAGATATCAAAATCCTACTACACATAGGACAGGAGATCTGCGAGCACCTCGCCAGATCCTCCTTCCTCAAGTAGATCTAGCACAGAGCCTCCTTACAATCTGTGCACTCAACACTTACAACACTTGCCACTGAGAGGTGGTAGGTAAGCTGACAGAATGCGCAAAATAAGCTTGGCGTTTGCAATGTCGTCTCTGTTCTTTGTTCTTGTCTCTGCCGTGGTTCTGGAAGTTCTTGCTCCATGAGCAGTTAAGGGGGAAGCTTGGAATCCTCCAGTTGATGATGCTTGCACACCTGCAGACATCCTTCTTTCCGACATGACTCTCTCAGTCATTAAGTCAATCAAAACTTCTTCGACTACTTTCTTTGCGGTGCTGAGCTCGTCCGACATACAAGCTTGGGGTCAATTCTATCGGGTGTGAGTTGAATTTAGAGATTGAATTGGAGGGTACAGGAACAAGGTGATAATTACAGTGCAAAATAATATTAGGATGTGGGCTCAAATTATTAGTTAGCAAAAGTATTCTCGGTGCGTGGTACAACGGACTAAGTAAGAAACTTAGCAATGGTCTGCTTGCAATGGGTATGAGGCATCATTAACTTATATTTTGTTTGTTATGGCGCGATCTAACGGTCTAGTGGCGAACCATGAATGCTTTTTGACCCATTCGGAGCAGCAGTCAAACGGTTATATCGACTTCCCACGGCTATATTGCTTCGCCTCGGTGAAGTGGTCTATGTCACTGGTCTGATATCTCGGCAAAGTTCAATTTCTGCAAGTTTTCCATTCTGCGAGGTTCCCTCTAGGATATTTTGTAGCCTGTCGATCTTAGCTCTCTTTTTACTTAGCTTCCTAGCCTTATTTCCCATGAGCTTCATCTCAATGATTCTCTTCCCATTCTGATTCTTATTTTCCTTGGACATAGTCACTTCGTGTTGCTGAGATTCTCTCCTAAGACTCAGGGATAATACTTCTTCTATATTTGAGACAGATACTGCAATCTTTTGTGAGTCCTCTAGTGCTCCGGGTGGCAAATAACTTCTATTTGTTCTCCTGTTCTTCAATCAACCGCGCGATCCTTCTGGTCATGAAATCTGTTAACTCTTGTCTCTGCTGTTCTAAAACCTTTTCTTCTTCCTTCTTTTTGGCTTGATATCTCTCAATCCAAGGTTTTCCAAGTAACATCATAAACGGGGCACTGTCCTCAATAAACTTGATAATCTCAAAATCTTCCTCTGTCGAAGTCTCATTAGCATTCTTAGATATCTGAGTGAGCCTTCTACATAGGTTCACCAATTTTCCTCTAAGTATCCCTATTCCTCTTAATGAAGGTATCATAGCAGGCCTTCCTATATCTTCCCAAGTTCTCTCTGGCATAATGTTCACTGGTGTTTCTTCATCAAGAACACAGTCAATGTCGAAGTCGCCTATTCTTACTTCGATGCATTCTTTTTCTTTAAAAATCTCTGATAACCTAAAATGTCGGTGGTCGTTCAAGGTGTCTTTCATTTGTAGTAATACCTTCTCAGATTCTTTCTGGAATTCATCTATTTCTGGAGCTTCCTTAGGGTTATCTTCATTCAAATTCATTCTTTCAAGCTTAGCAATCATTCTAGGGCAATCCAATACTTCATGGTCCAAATATTTGCATCAAAGACAACTAGATATTCCACCAGGGCATTCCTTAGCAAGATGTCCCGGTCTTCTGCAACTGTAACACAGGGTTAATTATCTCTTCCTTTTAAATGATCCCCTACCATTTCTGTACTGCGCACTAGGATCATGGTAACTAGCCTGTAAAAAAATATTTCTAGGATCCTGCATCCATTTGTTAGTCCAAACATTCTTTCTATGCATAGGTATAACATATCTATCACTGTACTTATCAAATCTATTCATATCAAGCTTTCTTTCATCTATTAATGCCCTAGTTTTCAAGCTAGGACATAATCTATCAAACATACCTAGATTCATGCTTTAGAAACAAAAATTTTCACTTATCTTACTTCTACAAAGCACAAAGCTTTAAGATCTAAAAACTTTTAACTATTCTTACCTTTATCAGAACACTGTGCTTATAGATCTTACCTCTTTTCTTCAAAGACTTCCACTTTTACCTTTCTTAGAGCACAAAGCATTTAGATCTCGCTTCTTTTTATTCAGATCTGTCCTTCCTTCTTTAGCACAGAGCTTTTTAGATCAACTGGATTACTATGCACTAGGGCACAGATCCGCACACAGAGCTTCCATAGTTTCAGGATGAATTTTTGCACAAAGATTCTTCTTCCTCAGTTCCCAACAATCACAGTTTCACGTCCCGACAACGGAACCATTTGTTGGCACAGGGGCAGACCTAGGGTTCAATGATACAACAAAGCACCATTAAAAGCCTAACTACTGGCCCTTTCGGCAACACCTGCGAAGCAGATGAAGTCTCACCCGAGGTAGAGGCAGGGGTGGTTGCAAGACTCAGGTGTCTGCAACCTTAGCTGGGACACAGATCTATGATTATATTTCTTACAGAACACTCAACATCAATATTCAATCCTTATTGTACTTCGTAGATAGCACAGAGCATCGTAGAATTCACTTCGATATAAGGTAATTTAACACTTAGCAACAGTAAAATAGGTCAGATATATTAGATCAACACTAAGCATCTTCATACATATCAGATCTACTATTCATATACAGCTATTGAAGCACAAAGAATAAGTAGACCTATCTAAATATATCAAAGCACTTAGCCAAAGCAGAGATAAACACATTAAGTCAAAGAACATAGCATAACACACAGATTTACGTGGTTCATCCCCACCCTGGGGCTACGTCCACCAACTCTTATTCTTTATTAGCTTCAGTCAATCCGGTTACAGCACAGAGCTATCAAAATCCTACTCCGCATAGGACAGGAGATCTGCGTGCACCTCGCCAGATCCTCCTTCCTCGAGTAGATCTAGCACAGAGCCTCCTTACAATCTGTGCACTCAACACTTACAACACTTGCACTTAGCCCTATAGCACTGATTTCTCTTCCTCCCACTTTGCTTGAAGATCTAGTTTTTCTCGTTCTGCATTACTGTGCCATTCTAGCAGATCTTCCTCTGCCTATGCCAAAGCTTGGGTGGCTTGTGCTGTCTCTTCCTGAGCTCGTTGAAGGTGAGCTTCAACTTTATCAACGATCTGGTGCAATTGGGTTGGTGCGTCTCCTGGTTCTTCTGTTCCACTTGTTGAGGGCGCAATAGAAACTGCGCGGTTGGTTTGTAGTGCCTACTGCACCTCTTGAATTTCACCCTTGATTCGGCTGAATACCTCCTCCTGCTTCAATTCTTTCTTTTCTGTGATCTCTAGTGAAGCGTCATTCAACGCAGCGACTAATAAATCGAAGTCGTCTGGGGTGAGGGTAGTCTTAAATGTAGTCCTGGTGGCTTTAGTTTTCTTTCGGGATGAAGGCTCTGGTGGGGTAACCTTTCTTTTCATGGATGGATCCTCCTCCTCTCTAGGCGGAGTAACTTCACCTTTGTTTTGCTCGACTTTTATGCCACCTAGCTCTCTACCATCATCTCCCTACTTAGGTGAGATCGAATTGGTCTTCGTCGATGTGCTATGGACATCATGTACTTCATCATCTTTCTTTGTCTTGCTTGGTCCAAGTGTGTTCGACATAGTGTCAGGACTATCCATGTCGGACATCTCTGTGGGGTTCGCTGGAACAAGGAGGTCCGCTGACCATTCCTTGGTAATCTCCTCCAAGTCATCTTTTGTCAACTTGTAATATGACTAGAGCTACTGTTTATGCTCATTAGCGCGCGTTGTAATATAGATGAAGTGGCGGTCCACGCTGAATTTCATTAAGGGTCTAAACCTGTGAAGTGTGTTCGGGGTGATGCGCGGTGTCGACTGAATTGTGATCTTCAACTGGTTGTAATATGCATGGAAGACGGAATTGGGCTGCCACTGCTTGTTCATGTCGCTGGAATACCACAATGTACAGAACTTCGCGGCCAGTGGTTTGAAGGGTTCAATATTTGGGAAAGTGGTTCCTTCTGGTAGCTCCCAGGCAATGAAAGCGATCAGTATGAGAAGCCAACTAAAGTGGAACTGATACCCTTGGTCTTGCGCTTCTATGCAATCAAGCTCTATTTGATTGACAAGGTACTACACCCAATTCATCTGTAGTCCCTCTGCACACTTCCCTGCGAGGTCGACCACAAATCCGGTTACTTTTGTTGGTCTATTATTGTGAACTAGCTTTCCTGCGATCAACTGATAGGCAAGGCGCACTGCGCCACTCTGGATAGAGGCTACCTTGTAGCCTCACGTACCCTTCTCTACATCGCCATAATTTTCTTTAATTCTCTGTGCTAATGCTTGGTCTGATGTCTTTCTAGGGTAAAAATCCTATGGGTCAGGGCATTGCAAACTAAGCCTTGTGATCCGATTGATCATGGTTAGATCTATAGTGATGCGTTGGTTCATACATAGGTATCCACCGTGATATCACGACAGTAGTAATTTTACACATGCATTCACCTCCTGATGTCATACGAAGTGCGAAATCTTCATCACATTGAGCAGCATGGACTGCGCAAGGTTCTGGGTCCATGACTCTGGGATGATCTTGGAATTCTTGCCTTGGCGAAGTGGCCTATGTCACTGGTCTGATATCTCGATGAAGTTCAATTTCTGCAAGTTTTCCGTTCTACGAGGTTCCCTCTAGGATATTTTGTAACCTGTCAATCTTAGCTCTCTTTTTACTTAGCTTCCTAGCCTTATTTCTAGTGAGCTTCATCTCGGTGATTCTCTTCCCATTCTGATTCTTATTTTCCTTGGACATAGTCACTTCGTGCTGCTGAGATTCTCTCCTAAGACTCAGGGGTAATACTTCTTCTATATTTGATATAGATACTGTAATCTTCTGTGAGTTCTCTGGTGCTCCTGCAACTTTGACATCTGGGCTCCGGGTGGCAAATAACTTCGATTTGTTCTCCTGTTCTTCAATCATTTACGCGATCCTTCTGGTCATGAAATCTATTAACTCTTGTCTCTGTTGTTCTAAAACCTTTTCTTCTTCCTTCTTTTTGGTTTGATCTCTCTCAATCCAAGGTTTTCCAAGTAACATAGTAAACGGGGCGATGTACTTAATAAACTTGATAATCTCAAAATCTTCCTTTGTCGAAGTCTCATTAGCATTCATAGATATCTAAGTGAGCCTTCCACATAGGTTCACCACTTTTCCTCTGAGTAGCCCTATTTATCTTAATGAAGGTATCATAGCAGGCCTTCCTATAGCTTCCCAAGTTCTCTCTGGCATAATGTTCACTAGTGTTTCTTCATCAAGAACACAGTCAATGTCGAAGTTCCCTATTCTTACTTCGATGCATTCTTTTTCTTTAAAGATCTCTGATAACCTAAAATGTTGGTGGTCATTCAAGATGTCTTTCATCTGTAGTAATACCTTCTCAGATTCTTTCTGTAATTCATCTATTTCAAGAGCTGCCTTAGGGTTATCTTCATTCAGATTCATTCTTTCAAGCTTAGCAATCATTCTAGGGAAATCCAATACTTCATGGTCCAAAGCCTTGCAACAAAGACAACTAGATCTTCCACCAGGGCATTCCTTAGCAAGATGTATCGGTCTTTTGCAACTGTAACATAGGGTTAATCCTCTCTTCCTTTTAAATGATCCCCAACCATTTCTATATTGCGCACTAGGATCATGGTAACTAGCCTGCAAAAAAATCTTTCTAGGATCCTGTATCCATTTGTTAGTCCAAACATTCTTTCTATGCATAGGTATAACATATCTATCACTGTACTTATCAAATCTATTCATATCAAGCTTTCTTTCATCTATTAATGCCCTAGTTTTCAATCTAGGACATAATCTATCAAACATACCTAGATTCATGCTTTAGAAACAAAAAAATTCACTTATCTTACTTCTACAGAGCACAAAGCTTTAAGATCTAAAAACTTTTAACTATTCTTACCTTTATCAGAACACTGAGCTTACAGATCTTACCTCTTTTCTCCAGAGACTTCCACTTTTACCTTTCTTAGAGCACAAAGCGTTCAGAGCTCGCTTCTTTTTATTCAGATATGTCCTTCCTTCTTTAGCACAGATATTTTCAGATCAAGTGGATTACTGTGCACTAGGGCACAGATCCGCGCACAGAGCTTCCACAGTTTTAAGACAAATCTTTGCACAAAGCTTCTTCTTCCTCAGTTCCCAACAATCAAAGTTTCATGTCCCGACAATAGAACCATTTGTTGGCACAGGGGCAGACCAAGGGTTCAACGATACAACAACGCGCCAACAAAACCCTAACTACTGGCCCTTTCGACAACACCTGCGAAGTAGATTAAGTGTCACCCGAGGTAGAGGCAGGGGTGGTTGCAAGAATCAAATGTCTGCAACCTTAGCTGGGACACATATATGTGATTACATTTCTTACAGAACACTCAACATCAATATTCAATCCTTATTGTACTTCGTAGATAGCACAAAGCATCGCAATATTCACTTAGATCTAAGGTAATTTAGCACTTAGCAACAGTAAAACAGGTCAGATATAGTAGATTATCACTAAGCATATTCATACATATCATATCTACTACTCATATACATCTATTGAAGCACAAAGCATAAGTAGACCTATCTAAATATATCAAAGCACTTAGCCAAAACATAGATAAACACATTAAGTCAAAGCACAGAGCATAACACACAGATTTACGTGGTTCACCCCCACCCTGGGGCTACGTCCACCAACTCTTATTCTTTATTAGCTTCAGTCAATCCAATTACATCATAGATCTATCAAAATACTACTACGCATAGGACATGAGATATGCTCACACCTCGCCAGATCCTCCTTCCTCGAGTAGATATAGCATAGGGCCTCCTTACAATCTGTGCACTCAACACTTAAAACAATTGCACTCAGCTCTGCAAGTCAATCACCTAGATCAATCCTAGCACTTAGCCCTTGGCTAATCTTCTCCTCTACTTACATCGCTTAGATATCTATTTATACATTACAAAAGTGGGCCTAAGCGTGGGTAAACCCATGGGCCGACATCCCCTTCCCATTACATATTCCCAAAAACCCAAAAAGGACCCAAAGTGGGACGAGATCCCGTGATCTCCGCTTCTTCTGTGCGCCTCCTTCGACAGGCTGTCGAAGTCCCAAAAATGGTCAAATATGACCAAGTAACTTCAAAACTTCGTCAAGAGCCAATAGGCCCACAACACTCACCTGTGACTCGTCTCGAGTCACTCTGGTCTGAGCAATTCTGCTTCAAATGCCTTGAGCTTGGCTCGAGCTGCTTCGACCTGCTGCTGTGCAACAACCTCTTGTTCAGTGAACTAGTGGATGAGTGCATCGTTGACTGGTCCCTCTAGGCTCTGTTCTGCTGTACTCACAACCTGTTCAAGTTCTACTCCTTAATTTTCAACTTCGGTGAACAGTTGGCATGCCTTTTCTTGCACTGGTTGAATTCATTGAGAGACTTCCATTACTTTACTCTGAAGCGTGTGTACATGTTGCTGGGCCGTGCATTTCTCTGGAAACCTCTTCATTCTCTCGACTGGTGACAAGGCCTTCAGCTACGCTTGTAACGTGTCTACCTGCTACTTTGCATGTTGGAGGTGTGACTCTAACGCCTGTAACTTTGGATTTTCCGTGAGGTTTTCATATGTCTGAGTGCTTCTAGAGCTGATATGCTTGCATTCCAAAGCAAAGGATTTTAATCGGTCAACTGCGCTACAGGCAGTTGCCTCTCTTAGATCTCTTATTTCTTGAGGGGTCTCAGGCATAGTGCGAAGTTCCAGGTTTGCGATGCGCTGCTGAAGCTGATGGATCACTCCTTCTAGTTGTGCCACCTGCAGTGGGATTCGTTCTTCTGTCTGGACTTCCATGACTGTCACATAGAAAAGTGCTCTGTGAACCCGTTCCTATAATTCGAGTTGCTCTGCGAGAAATTGTTCCTTGTCTTGCTGTAGCGCTGCTTTGTCTTCCTCCCACTTGGCTTGAAGATCTAGTTTTTCTTGTTCTGCATTATTGCGCTGTTCTAGAAAATCTTCTTGTGCCTGCAACAAATTGGGTGGCTTTCATTGTCTTTTCCTGAGCTCGTTGAAGGCGAGCTTCAAATTTATCAGCGATCTGGTGCAATTGGGTTGGCTCATCTCCTGGTTCTTCTATTCCACTTGTTGAGGGCACAATAGAAACTGCATGACTGGTTTGTAGTGCCTACTGCACCTCTTGAAGTTCACCCTTGATTCGGTTGAATACCTCCTCCTGCTTCACTTCTTTGTTTTCTATGATCTCCAGTGAAGTGTCATTCAACACAACGACTAAGAAGTTGAAGTTGTATGGGGTGAGGGTAGTCTTAAATGTAGTCCTTATGGCTTTAGATTTCTTCTAGGATGAAGGCTTTGGTGGGGTAACCTTCCTTTTCTTGGATGGATCCTCCTCCTCTCTAGGTGGAGTAACTTCTCCTTTGTTTTGCTCGACTTCTGTGCCACCTAGCTCTCCACCATCATCTCCCTTCTCAGGTGAGATCGAATTGGTCTTCGTCGATGTGCTATGGACATCATGTACTTCATCATCTTTCTTTGTCTTGCTTGGTCCAAGTGTGTTCGACATAGTGTCAGGACTATCCACATCGGACATCTCTGTGGGGTTCGCTGGAACAAGGAGGTCCGCTGACCATTCCTTGGTAATCTCCTCCAAGTCATCTTTTTTCAACTTGTAATATGACTAGAGCTACTGTTTATTCTCATTAGCGCGCGTTGTAATATAGATGAAGTGGCGGTCCACGCTAAATTTCATTAAGGGTCTAAACCTGTGAAGTGTGTTCGGGGTGATGCGCGGTGTCGACTGAATTGTGATATTCAACTGGTTGTAATATGCATGGAAGACGGAATTGGGCTGCCACTGCTTGTTCATGTCGCTGGAATACCACAATGCACAGAACTTCGCGGCCAGTGGTTTGAAGGGTTCAATATTTGGGAAAGTGGTTCCTTCTGGTAGCTCCCAGGCAATGAAAGCGATCAGTATGAGAAGCCAACTAAAGTGGAACTCATACCCTTGGTCTTGCACTTCTCTGCAATCAAGATCTAGTTGATTGACAAGGTACCACACCCAATTCATTTGTAGTCCCTTTGCACACTTCCCTGTGAGGTCGACCGCGAATCTGGTTACTTGAGTTGGCCTATTCTTGCGAACTAGCTTTCCTTCCATCAACTGACAGGCAAGGCACACTGCACCACTCTAGATAGAGGCTACCTTGTATCCTCATGTGCCCTTCTATACATTGCCATAAGTTTCTTTAATTCTCTATGCTAATGCTCGGTCTGATGTCTTTCCGGGGTAGAAATTCTGTGGGTCAGGGCCTTGCATACTAAGCCTTGTGATCCAATTGATCATGGTCAGATCTATAGTGATGTGTCAGTTCAGCCATAGGTATCCGTCGTGATAGCATGACAATAGTAATTTTACACATGCATTCACCTCCTGATGTCGTCTGAAGTGCGGAATCTTCATCACGTTGAGTAGCGTGGACTGCGCGAGGTTCTGGGTCCATGACTGCGAGATGATCTTGCAATTCTTGCCTTTAGTCCTAGTTAGATACTTGTGTGGGGAGAGCATGCTGTAAGTCTTTCGGTCTCCAAGGTTGAAGTCGCTAAACTTTAATGCTGCGAGCTTATCTTGGTCGGCACGAACTGTGCTTACCCATTTTGGAAGGTACGCAGTGATCAAAGTATACTCAAAGTCTCAAGGGACACTATCACGGTTGATGGCACTGCTGAGAGGTGGTAGGTAAGACAACATAATGTGCGGAATAATCTTGGCGTTCACAATGTCGTCTCTATGATTTGTTCTTGTCTCTACCGTGGTTCTGGAAGTTCCTACTCTGTGAGAAGTTGAGGGGGAATCTTGGACTCCTCATGTTGATGATACTTGCACACTTGCAGACATCCTTCTTTTCGACATGACTCTCTCAGTCATTAAGTCAATCAAAACTTCTTCAAATACTTTCTCTGCAGTGCTGAGCTCATCTGACATACAAGCATGGGGTCAATTAGATCAAGTGTGAGCTGAATTCAAAGACTGCAATGGAGGTTACTGGAACAAGGTGATGATCACAGTCCAAAATAATCTCAGGCCGTGGGCTCAAATTCTTAGTTAGCAATAGTATTCTCTGTGCATGGCGCGACGGACTAAGTAAGAAACTTAGCAACGGTCTACTTGAAACGGGTATGAAGTGTCATTAACTCATGTTCTATCCATTATGGCACGGTTTGATGGTCTAGTGGCGAACCATCAATGCTTTTCGACATGTTCAGAGCGACAATCGAATGGTTATATCGGCTTCCCACAGCTATATTGCTTCACCTCGACGAAGTGGACTATGTTGTTGGTCTTATATCTCGACGAAATTCAATTTTTGCAAGTTTTCCGTTCTGTGAGGTTCCATATAGGATATTTTGTAGCCTGTCGATCTTAGCTCTCTTTTTACTTAGCTTCCTAGCCTTATTTCCAGTGAGGTTCGTCTCCGTGATTCTCTTTCCATTCTGATTCTTATTTTCCTTGGATATAGTCACTTCGTGCTGCTGAGATTCTCTCTTAAGACTTAAGGGTAATACTTCTTCTCTATTTGAGACAGATATTGCAATTTTTTGTGAGTCCTCTAGTGCTCTTGCAACTTTGACATCTGGGCTCCGGGTGGCAAATAGCTTCGATTTGTTCTCCTGTTCTTCAATCAACTGCGCGATCCTTCTAGTCATGAAATCTATTAACTCTTGTCTCTGCTGTTCTAAAACCTTTTCTTCTTCCTTCTTTTTGGCTTGATCTCTCTCAATCCAAGGTTTTCCAAGTAACATAGTAAACGGGGCGCTGTCCTCAATAAACTTGATAATCTCAAAATCTTCCTTTGTCGAAGTCTCATTAGCATTCATAGATATCTGAGTGGGCCTTCCACATAGGTTCACCAGTTTTCCTTTGAGTATCCCTATTCCTCTTAGTGAAGGTATCATAGCAGGCCTTCTTATAGCTTCCCAATTTCTCTCTGGCATAATGTTCACTGGTGTTTCTTCATCAAGAACATAGTCAATGCCGAAGTCCCCTATTCTTACTTTGATGCATTATTTTTCTTTAAAGATCTCTGATGACCTAAAATGTCGGTGGTCGTTCAAGGTGTCTTTCATTTGTAGTAATACCTTCTCGGATTCTTTCTGTAATTCAACTATTTCTGGAGCTGCCTTAGGGTTATCTTCATTCAGATTCATTCTTTTAAGCTTAACAATCATTCTAGGGAAATCCAATACTTCATGGTCCAAAGATTTACAACAAAGACAACTAGATATTCCACCAGGGCATTCCTTAGCAAGATGTCCCCGTCTTCTGCAACTGTAACATAGGGTTAATCCTCTCTTCCTTTTAAATGATCCCCAACCTTTTCTGTATTGCGCACTAGGATCATGGTAACTAGTCGACAAAAAAATGTTTCTAGGATCCTGCATCCATTTGTTAGTCCAAACATTCTTTCTATGCATAGGTATAACATATCTATTACTGTACTTATCAGTTCTATTCATATCAAGCTTTCTTTCATCTATTAATGCCCTAGTTTTCAAGCTAGGACATAATCTATCAAACATACATAGATTCATGCTTTAGAAACAAAAATGTTCACTTATCTTACTTCTACAAAGCACAAAGCTTTCAGATCTAATTTTTTTAACTATTCTTACCTTTATCAGAACACTGAGCTTACAGATCTTATGTCTTTTCAGCAGAGACTTTCACTTTTACCTTTCTTAGAGCACAAAGCATTCATATCTCGCTTCTTTTTATTCAGATCTGTCCTTCCTTCTTTAGCACAGAGCTTTTCAGATCAAGTGGATTACTGCACACTAGGGAATAGATCCGCGCACAGAGCTTCCACAGTTTCAGGATGAATCTTTGCACAAAGCTTCTTCTTCCTTAGTTCCCAGCAATCACAGTTTCATGTCCCGACAAAAGAACCATTTGTTGGCACAGGGGTAGACCCAGGGTTCAACGCTACAACAACACACCAACAAAACCTTAACTACTGGCCCTTTTGGCAACACCTGCGAAGCAGATGAAGTCTCACTCGAGGTAGAGGCAGGGGTAGTTGCAATATTCAGGTGTTTGCAACCTTAGCTGGGACACAGATATGTGATTATATTTCTTACAGAACACTCAACATCAATATTCAATCCTTATTGTACTTCTTAGATAACACAGAGCATCGCAGTATTCACTTAGATCTAAGGTAATTTAGCACTTAGCAACATTAAAACAGGTCAGATATAGTAGATTAGCACTAAGCATCTTCATACATATCATATCTACTTTTCATATATATCTATTGAAGCACAAAGCATAAGTAGACCTATCTAAATATATCAAAGCACTTAGCCAAAGTAGAGATAAACACATTAAGTCAAAGCACAAAGCATAACACACAGATTTACATGGTTCACCCCCACCCCGGGGCTACGTCCACCAACTCTTCGTCTTTATTAGCTTCAGTCAATCTGGTTACAACACAGAGCTAACAAAATCCTACTCCGCATAGGACAAGAGATTTGCGTGCACCTCACCAGATCCTCCTTCCTCGAGTAGATCTAGCATAGAGCCTCCTTACAATCTATGCAGTCAACACTTACAACACTTGCACTCAGCTCTGCAAGTCAATCACACAGATCAATCCTAGCACTTAGCCCTTGGCTAATCTTCTCCTCTACTTACATCGCCTATATATCTATTTATAACTTACAAAAGTGGGCCTAAGCGTGGGTAAACCCATGGGCCGACATCCCCTTCCCATTACATATTCCCAAAACCCCAAAAAGGACCCAAAGTGGGATGAGATCCCGTGATCTTTGCTTCGTCGTGAACGCCTCCTTCGATAGGATGTCGAAGTCCCAAAAAGCGGTCAAATATGACCAAGTAACTTCAAAACTTGGTCAAGGGCCAACACTTGCAACATAACACTCCCCAGCTACATAAGACATTTTACTACCCTCAATTGTTTCTAAATGATTTGTATATCCTAGAGTAATAGAGTTGCAACATAGGACTAACTCCATTGATTCCTTTGTCTCCAAGCATGTAATGTGGTCATCTATTCTTTTCGGATCATTACAATTAGAAGTTCCCTTGATTACATGGCTTTTATTCTCTACAGTGGGAAGCAAATAGTTCTTTAGCACATGATTTTTTCTCCTAATTTTATTTTATTTTATTTCAGAGTGTTGGATTACTGAGAGGCGGGGTGAATCGGTAATAGAGATTTTTAAACCTTATAAGCACAATATATAAGTGTTATTTATCTTTATGATCAACATACCATTATGATTCATCAAGTGAAGAGTAAATAAATCATGAACAATGAACAATCAAACACATACATAGTACACCAATATTTTTACGTGGAAATCCAATGCAGTAGAAAACCACATAATGAATTTTCTTATACATCTTTAAGAATTAGATTCATTGGAAGCACCAAATTCATTTGTTCTCTAGCTACAACTGGAAGGAGGCTTCGACCCCCTATATTTTCAATCTACAAGCTGAGGGAAGCTCCAAATCCACAATTTTCTGGATACAACCCCCTATGTTCTTCGAATACAACTAGAAGGTGGCTACAACCACCTATCCTTGCCCCTTCCAACCACCCTGAAATATAAGTGTCAAATGATGAAACCACTACCACACTGTCACTATGAGATATACCACTGTAAACCTGTACCAACCTATACCAACAACTTGTAACCAACCCGTGTCACTGACCTGTAACCAACATGTACATGTACTCAGCCTGTAACAACAAAACCCAATAGGTACGTGACCTGTATATGCTCTAGATCACGTATGTATGTGCCTTGTATATACTGCAGTTCACACATGTATGCGGCCTGTCTATACTGCAACCTCCGTACACCTTCAGAAAGCTAGGGTTTTCACCTTTTTTGAAACTTCAAGCACTTTTCTACCTCTATCACATCAACCTGTAACCTATCACTGTGTATTATCTGTAGCTATGCTCTATGCATACATCATATTATACATTCCTTAACTAAATGCATCTATGTGTCTCTAGTCATGTGCCATACATGTTTGTACAATCATGAACAAGTGTAATAATCCTCACATGGACTAGACATCAAACCCTTACTGATATGAAACCTCACACCATACAAACAACTTCACAACCAAAACCCTCAACCATGCACCAAGAAGTACAACTATGTCTCAACACTTGAACCAACAAGATGAACCAATGAATAATACTAACATACTAGTCTTGTATTTTTGTAGATCTAGCTCATACCATAAGTGCCATACAACTAGCATCCTCTCTAGGGACAAACCACAAACTCCCATAACCATATCTCATGGAGACAATAATATCCAACTACACATAAGAATATGACATACCTGATCATTGTAGACCTTCTTGGGAGCTTGCTTTAATACTCTGAGAACCTGACACCCTCAACAAATCAATACTTCATGGATTTTCCCACATGTACGCTTCCTATTATACTTCCATCCCGCATATGTACACACCCTTCTACACTTCATTCTGTGTACACCTCAAAAACTAGGTTTTTGTTTTTGTATTTCTGCAATTTCGAAACTTTCGCCATCAACCTTTTGTGCTACCTCATACTTGTGTAACTTCATATGTATCAATGAGTACCTGCAATAAACCTTACACAACAGTAGATATTCAATGTTCTCAATAGGTGTTAATAAGAGAGCTTTGCTCTCTTATTTATACTTCCATGTAGCTTCCTCAAGGGGTTACCTTCTGAGCAACTTAACCCAATTTCCTTCTTTTAGAGCTAACCCACTTCTAACCACTTTTCCACTTATAACCACTTTATCCACAAATAGTAAACTCTCCACTTCTAGTTGCAACTAATTTATCTTTAATTATTTTCTTATTGCAACAACGTAACCCATGATTAACTCCTAGTTT
>JZKD02S1672990.1:1175828-1194597 GCA_000966675.3 Picea glauca
AATTAGAAGTGGACCCAACCCTAAAATAAGGAAAGTGGGCCAAGTGACCTAGAAGATGTTTTTAAGGAAGCTACTTGGAGAGTATAAATAAGAGGCAAGGCTCTCTCATTTGAAGGTGAATAAAAGAAGGCCGAAATGCAAGGAAGGATAAATTCTTTTGATGGTGCTTTTTAAGGTATGTTATTTACAGGTCATCTCACCATTTTCACTATAAATTTTTTTATATAATGATTCAGACTGCTAAATTGCTAGGAAAGTGAGAAAATATATTCGAGTATCTGTGAAAAAAAATTCAGCTTGTGGGTCGTTTTATTTTTGGAGTTACACTCCATGGAAAATAGGGTTTGTGGTCAGTCCTAAAACTAGTCAAAATCAGGTGTTTCGGGTAAACACGTCATAACTTCTTCATAACAGATCCAAATTTAGTGAGATTAAATGTTTTGTTTATGGTATATTCTATAGTATGTTTTGTAACATTTTCATTTCATTTCATCAAACATTTTGTGCGGGGCATGCTCTACAAGGTCTCTCTCTAGAATAATCCAGAATTCAGCAAGGTATGTCATTTTTGTTATAACTCCTTTTCTGAGAAGTTCCAAGTAGTGAAATTTGGAGGAATTGCATAAAACACATTGAATAACATTATGTATCAGTTTCAAATATTTATACATTACAGGTTCAAAGTTATTATTACTTCAAGTTAGGGTTGTTGACTAATCCAAAACTAGGCATGTGAGACTAAAGAAAAGTTTGATGAAAANAGAATAATTTGACTTCTTTGACCTTCTAGATAACTCATGAGGGTTCTCCAACTTCTCAAGGCCATAAATCTCTAACCGTGAGGATTTATGTGAAGTTCCACATATCATCGTAAATTACATGACATTTACTATCCATCTAGAATTGTCTTACCTGCAAATATACTAATATTCATACCATTATACATCAAACAAGATTAAGTCCCTTAACCATACTGTTCGAGCTACCAGAATTTGTTACTGGAATTTTCTACTGGACTTGCTTCAAGGGTTGACATCAATGACAAAAAACCCAATTAATCAACAATCTCCCCCTTTGGCATTGATGGAAACACTATGAAGCAACATTGAATTTATATCGCTCATGCTCCCCCTGTGACCATCACTCCCCTTGGAAACATGCCTCTGTGCTCTCTCTCCAAGAATCTAACTCTCTATCCATGCATCAGATGAATATCTCCCCCTTTGGAATCAATGGAAAAGGAAAATTCCCATCGGGGCTGCTCCCCCTAACTGAACTATCCTTGGGGATGCTCCCCCTGACTGAACTCTTCCTGAAACTGCTCCCTCAAACTGAACCTTCCTCTTTATGGTGCCTCCTCGTGTAAATATAAGACATATAATATAAGCATTCAAATTAATTCATTTTGGAGTAGAAATTACTCTGAGTCTCTGTCGAATATACTCAAAAGCTTCCCTTGGAAGCGATTTTGTAAAGATATCTGCAACTTGTTATTTTGTTCCCACATATTCAACTCTGATGTTCCTCTTTGCAACCCATTCCTGTAGAAAGTGATACTTGATTGGAATGTGGTTCTCCTTGGAGTGCATCACGGGATTCTTTGAGATAC
Source organism: Picea glauca (assembly GCA_000966675.3). Lineage (NCBI taxonomy): Eukaryota > Viridiplantae > Streptophyta > Pinopsida > Pinales > Pinaceae > Picea > Picea glauca. The sequence continues at coordinate 1,177,438 of JZKD02S1672990.1, forward strand.
TTATGGTGCTTGTATTATCACAATATATTGGAATGAGCTTATCATACTCAACCTGTATATCTGCCAGAGTTTGTTTCATCCATAGAACCCGTGTACAACATGCTGCTGCTACAATATACTCTGCTTCGGCTATAGACAATGATACTGATGATTGTTTCTTGCTTAGCCAAGATACCAAACACTCAGCCAAGTGGAACGCTGCTCCACTTGTATTTCTTTGGTCATCAATGCAACCTACCCAATATGCATCTGTGTAGGCAATAAGTGATAAATCCTTTCCTTTTGGATACCATAATCCAAACTTTATTGTACCCTTGAGATATCTGAATATCCTATTTACTGCTAGAACATGTGATTCCTTTGGTGCTACTTGAAATTGTGCCACATATGGTCTAGATGCTGTCACATAGTGTAAGCTGTCAATCATTGACCTGTACTGCCTTTGATTTGTATACTTTGAATCATCATATTTACTTAACTTGTAACTGGTTTGCATAAGATATTGTCTGGTTTGAAATCTTCCATTCTGAACCTCTTTAACATTTCTATGATATACTTGGTTTGAGAAATAAAAATTCCTTTGTTTCTTTGACATATCTGAAGACCCAGAAATAAGGATAGTTCTCCAAGAAATGACATTTCAAATTCATTCTGCATATCCTTTGCAAATTTCTCGCTCAACCTATCATCATCACTTCCAAAAATAATATCATCAAAATAAACTTAAATTAATAAAATACTATCTTGAGTTACCTTGATGTAGAGGTTGCTATCTACATTTCCTGTTCTGAACCCTTGCTAATGTAGATATCTGTCTAGACCAAAATACCAAGCTCTTGTGATCCGAAAATGATATTTAAAGACTTGGTTAAGTTTTAAGCATGTGTTCAATTACCAATTAGGATTTAAGGAAAGAAGAAGAAGTTAATGAGAGATTATTGCAGCCATCATAAAGAAATGCAGATCAGAATATAAGCATAAATAACAACAAACCATAACAACAAGCTTGTTAATGGAGTTCAACAAGATTTCCTACGTCTCCGGGCCTTTGTCTCAGTGGGTGAGGCTTTCTTATTTCTCTTCAATGATTCAAAAGTACATGATAAATGTATCAAAAGGATTACAAACTAGTTTGGTTGTTTTTTGCTTGACCTCAAGAATCCAACACAACTGATGACACTAAAAAAGGTTGAGCATAGCTGTCAGAATCAGTCTCCAAAGTTTGCTTCCTCAATGGCTTCCCTACATAAAAATGGGTTCAAGCTTCATAAAATCATCATCATTCTGCAATTTTAAAGCTCTTGGTCTGTCAAAAACCTCTTATTTATATAGGATTTGAGTTGGTGATCCTATCCCAACTTCCTCTCAAGATTTGGCCTCAAATCGGGCTACAGATCCCCCCAAAATAGGCAAAATCTCCCAAAATCAACATAAAAAACCCAAAAAATAATATATTATAGTTATAAAATGCAATATTGGAAAAATTTGGCATGCAACCCCCTTTACCTGGGCTGCTATTCATATGGGAAGCACCATATGTCCTCGGTCTAAGGGCGCCCATGGTATTTAGCCCTTGGTCTTCGTTGTGCTGGTCGTATGCATGGCCATGTGGCCCGTGGCTAGGCCTCTCCTGTGCCCTTGTCAAAGGATAAGCCCATGTCCTTAGCCCCCAGTCGCGTGGGGTGCCAAGTGGCCTCACGTTACCCCCCTTCGACCAGGGCTTAGCCCAAAAAAACCGCCAACTGCAATTTTAAATAAAATTCCACCACTTGTATTAATAAGAACCAAACACGCCCAAGTGGGCAACGCATGTGGTGAGTCTGTTGCTCGTCTCGGAGGTCAGGGTTCAAAACCCTCAGAGTAGGATTTTTTTTTGACCCCAACCAATATTGGAAAAATCCAGGCTACCACGTGGTGCCCTCTGATTCCACCACGTGTCACCCTATGATTGGCCCGTACGGTACAATCAACACACAGTCAGAAACCCAGTCAGCTTCCACGTCACCTGCCATGTCACTGTCGTATATCCACGTGTCATGCCATGTCAACATTCGTACTTCCAAGTCACCTACCATGTCAACATCTGTAATGTTTGGCTTCTTCAAAACTGTTTGGTTCAATCAAAGATAAGAGTGCTAGGTGCAGTTGTTCTAGTGAACAAATTCTTCTTGTAGTCTCAACTCTTGCATCTTTGTTCCCGATAATCTGAGCTAGGGGGATGATTCTTCTTTATTTGTTCGCTGGGTGTCTTTGGAGGTACTTTTTGTTCTTTCTCTTCTACATCTATCTGATCTTCTTCATCTTCCCCTTCTGCTACTTCTTCATCCTTTGCTTCTTCTTTGTGAACCTGTTCCACTGACTCATTTTCTTCTTCCTTTATTTTTCGTCCACCTGTCTTATCAACCGTCACATTGATACTTTCCACAACTTTGTTGATCTTTAGATTGAAACATTTGTATGCTTTCCTTGTACTCGAGTACCCAAAAAGTATGCCTTTGTCCACACGAGAATCAAGCTTTCCCATTCTGCCATTTTCTCTTTTGATGTAGCATTTGCTTCCAAAAACTCTGAAGTGCTTCACATTCGCTGGTATTCCTTTCTATAGCTCGTAGAGAGTTTTATCACTCTTGTTTCTGAGCATTACTCTTTTTTGAATGTGAACTGCTGTATGCACTACATGTGCCCAAAATACATCTGTCAACCTAGAATCCATTAACATTGTTTGAGCCATTTCTTATACTGTCTTCTTCTTCCTTTCAACAACTCCATTATGTTGATGTGTCCTAGCAACTGAGAATTGCCTTTTTATTCCATGCTTGTTGCATAAATCCATAAATTCCTTTGAGGTAAACTCTCCTCCATTATCAGATCTCAAACATTTGATTTTTGAATCCATTTTATTTTCAACCATTTCCTTGTATACCTTGAAGTTATCAAATGCTTCTAAATTCTTCTTGAGAAAACAAACTGCAGTCATCCTTGTATAATCATCAACCAATAACATAAAATATTACTCACCTTTTAAACCCTTTGTTCTAGTTAGTCCAACTAGATCAATATGCACAATTTCTAGCGGTCTTGTTGTGGAGTATTCCTTTGATTTGAATTTGTTCTTTGTTTTCTTTCCTTGTTGACAATGTTTGCATAAGGTGTTGGTTGGCTTTGTGATCTAGGGCATTTCTCCGACTACTTCATTTTTTCCGACTTTGGCTAGGTTGTCAAAATTTATGTGACCCATCCTTCTATGCCATAGCCAAACTTCATATTCCTTTCCTAGACAACACTTTTCATTTCCAATTTCACTTAATACATATATGTTTCTTGAAGTTATTACATCTGTTGCAACCAATCTGCTTCAACCTGATTTTCTTATCTCACACTTATGTGAATAAAACACAAGTTTGTGACCTTGGTCACACATTTGAATTACACTTAGAATATTATGTTTCATATCTTCCACTAATAGAACATTTTCTGCCTTGGTATCTTTGATTCCAATTATGATTATGCCTCTTCCAATGATTCTAGACGAGTCATCGTTTTCGAAAGAGACTGATCCATCTCTCTCCTTTCTCAATGTTAGAAACCTATCCTCATCACCTTTCATGTGCTTTGAGCAACCACTGTCAACATACCAACCACGTTTCTTGTGTTTATCTTGTAGAGCGAGTGTGCATTCTTCATTTTTATACTGATTCTGCTTTCTTATCCATATTCTCTGCTGAGGTTCCTGTCTATTATTGTTGTTATTCTGTTGTGATTCTCTAGGAGGGACTGTCATTCTACAATCTTGGGCCATGTGTCCAAATTTGTTGCACTTGTATCATTCCACTTCAATGCTCAAGGATTCAAACTTGTTGTAGCTTCTTCTCTGTGTTTCACTAGGCCTTCTTGGATAACCATTTTGTGCATGACTTTCAAAGTTGTTTCTGTTTCTGCTACTTGCTCTACAATTTACGACTTTATGTCCAAATTATTACATGCATAACATAAACCAAAAAATATAGTTTGATACATGGGAGTTGAAGATCTTCTGAAATGAGTCACTTTTCTGAATCCTTCTTCTTCGTGAGGCTTGCTTGTTTATAACTGTCATTGATTCTAAAATCTGAATCTTTTGGGTGGAGGGGTGTCCCTGTGATCTTTCTTGCATCCTCTGACTGTCTCTGCATAGCTTCTTGGATGTGTTTCTTGATCTGTTTTTTTGGATCTTGATCCCTTTTCTATCTGATTGTATCCAAGTCCAGACTTGTCATGATTTGGCCTTTGACTACTGATAATATCGTCCAAAACTTTTGAACTATTCTGCATGCTTTTCTTTTGAATATCTTTTCTCAATGTGACAATCTATGCTTCCAAATTTCCAATGACCCTATCTCTTTATCCTAACCATTATTTGAGTGATTCTTCAATTCTTTTGTCTTCTTCAACTTGAAATTTTAATTTGGTGATCATCTGTTCTAGTTCTTCACAGTTGGAACTTTGAGATTCCTCTTTTCTTTTTAGTTCTACCTGTAGTGACTTGTTTTTCTTATTTTCCCTTTTTATAACTTCTATGGCGCTCATCAATTCTTCTCTATAGTCAACTTCTGCCTCTTCATATTCTTCTTTCGTGCCTTGTTCATCATGATATTCTACTACCATGAATAGAACCCTTTCTGTCCAACTTCTGCTGTCTTCATCTTCGTCTGATGAGGTGCTATCTTCTTTTGTGCAAAATCTTTTCTTGAAGAATTTCTTTGTGGTTTTCTTGCCTTTGTACATTTGTTTTCTATTTGAATCTTCTTCTTCATTTATTTTCTTTTTCTTATGGGGACATTTGTTAGCAAAATGACCAATACCATCACAATTAAAACAAATCAATGGAAACTTACCTCTATATTTGTCGCCGGTTCCCTTTTTTAGTCTTCTGACAAAGTTGGCTACATATTCATCGTCTTCTAAGATGTCACTACTGTTGCTATCTTCTTTTACCTTTTGCTTTCCCTTTTTCTTTGACTTCTTGGATGCTTTGAATGCTACTTCTTTTGTAACTGGATTCTCCTGTTTAGTTCTCATTTCATAGGCTGTGAAAATTCCACGTAGTTCATCCATGCTTATTGAATCCAGATCTGTTCTTTCTTCTAGTGCTGAGATCTTAGGATCAAATGTCATTGGAAGAGATATTAGTACCTTTTGAACGATTATAGGTTCATCAAATTCTTCTTCCAATCCTCTGATTTCATTCACTATTTCATCAACTTGTAAGAAGTAAGCTGCAATATTCTCATATTCCTTCATCTTTAACTGTTCAAATTGACCTCTGTAAGTTTGAAGCTTCGCTACCTTGACTTTTTCATCTCATTTATAAACATTCTGAAGTTTGTCCCCAATTTCCTTTGCGGATATGCAATGCATAAATTTGACATATACCGAATCACCAAGACCATTTAGAAGTGAATTTTTGGCTTTTGAGTTATTTAGATTGAGTTTCCTTCCGTTGTCATTTGTTGGAGGAAATATTGGTTCTCTATATCCATCTACAACTAATTGCCAAACCTCAAATCCATGTGCTTGTACATATGTTTTCATCCTTCTACTCTATAATACATAGTTCTGTCGATCAAACTGTGGTATTCCATTTTTAAATATACTGTTGCTCTCCATGATCTACCTTTCAGTGGTTAAACTGATTTCTGAAAGAACCTTCTTTGATACCAATTTTTGGATTACCGAGAGGAGGGGTGAATCAATAATAGATATTTTTAAACCTTTTAACCACATTATATAAGTGTTATTTATATTTATGATCAATATACCATTATCATTCTATTAGCACTGAAAGTCACACTTTGACTGCTAAAATGTAAGCTCAACACCCATCAGAATGTAAAAGATAACTTTGGTTTTGAATAGGTAGATCAACGAGATGGATAAATAAAGAGAGAGTGCAATAAACTGCAGATTAATAGGCTACACCAATGGGCAATGGAGTCACAAACATCCCACCCATCTAAGGCACAAAAGATGCTTAACAAAAAACAAGATTATATGCTGATAGGTAGAAGAAATGAAGAAGGAAAGCATAAGATAGAATGTTCACTAAACAAAGATCCTCTCAATTTAATGAATCAACAGATACTTGAATATAAACAATGACTGATGGGCAAAATACAACAAATCCTCTGCTGCTTAGGGATCCATAAATCATTGACATCCTTTGATCCTCAAATATGCAATATATTCAAATAAGAAGAAATATAAAAGAAGAGTTACAATCTGAAATCACAGCTCTCATGAGTCTCCAATAGCAGTAATGCTTACAATCATGAAATGCCCACAGGCTTACAAATGAACACACACAAGAAACTGCCTATTCCTACTCTCTCTAGCCTCTCTTGGCTCATCCTTGCCTTCTCCAAGAGATCTCTTCTTCCTTAAATAGAAAATAACATCCAAATAACCTAAGGAGGTCGAATCCCATTTCCTCCATTGGATTCTAAGCCTAGGAGATAGGTGGCAACAATCAAAGAGACAAAATCCAACAAACTGCTGATTTTCAGGAATTTGTTGGAAGTCATTAATGAAATGTCTCCACCTCATTGCATGAGGCCTTTGCTGGAGCTAAATATTAGGTGCAGGTGTCCCTTGACATCTAAATGATCCTTGAGAAGTCATTCTAACTCTCCTTGACATGTGGTAACCTCCCAACAAGGTGAATATCAAAACTGTGACCGCTACAGGAAATTAGTACGCAGTGCCACTGTGCAGAGTACGCAATGCCTACTTCTATATCCAATATATCTCAAACAAAAACACATTTTGAAAAAATGAGAGAGGTTTTTGTTATTTGGAATGTTATGAACAAAAACCTCCTCCAGTTTTCAAAAATACATCCTCAACTTATCATAACCCAAATTTTAAATTAGTGACTCAAAACTGGCAGATTAACTCTGCACAATTTAGCCTCTGCCATAATATTATGCAGCGCCTCAGTGTGTTTCTGCATGCAATTCGGTCGCATAAATCCGTGGGTGATTTGATGCTTAAACTTGGATATTGGGAATAACTCAATATAATTTTAATTTTCCCCAAAACAAATAAAAATCCCATAATAATTGTATTCATTTGCCAAAATGAATAATGAAATGCAGATTCTGTTCTCTATGAAATATTAGGTAGCGCCTATAGGTAGTGCCACTTATGCAACGCTGAGGCATAAACCAATCTTGTACTAACATAGTCTCCATGGGGGATAGAGTCCTCCCTGTGAGGCTCTAAGAACTGTTGTAGTTTCAGTGCCTTATCCTTTGGGCTTGTGGCATCATGCTCTTCAACCTTTAACCTTTGCAATCTGCTTTGATCTGTGACCTTCAGATGAAACTAAATGAAAATGAAAACAAAAACTGACAAAATGATGAAAATGATGCTTGTCCAGCAAGATTATTGCACACACCTACTCTAATTATTGGGAAAATGAAGCTTTCAAGTTACATCAAACAATCAATGAAGCCATTTCATCATTTTTTCAACTGTTTGAAGCTTTGAAATGTGCTTCCTTAAGCACCAGAGATAATTCTTACTTGAAGGCATGTCAAAGAAACCTCTGGAAATACACTTTCCATTGAATAAATCAATGAGCCTAGGCCCACTTTCTTCTTGCAGACAAGATGCAAATGGATCCTGAAAAACATCATCAATACTTGCCCCTGCAACATTGCTTTGTGTAAAAAGGAAAAGTATTGTATTAGGTCCTTCCTCCACTGTTCTTGGTTGTTGTATGGCTTACTGATTTTCTGATTCATCCTCAATGCATATGGCCTTGGTCCACTCCTGGTCATGAGGTGTACTAGGAAAAAGGCTTAGTGATGCTTGTCTTTCTTTAATTTCAACCTTTCTCATCTGATCACATGGCAATTGATCTTGGCTGCTTGATGAAACTAAGCATGTGTCTTCAAGAGGAATAGGGGGTTGATAGGGCAGTTCATCACAATTAGAAGTGCTTGGGAAACTAAATTCTTCTATATTATCTTTTGATTGTGAGGGATATTCATCATAGCTTGGCTTGTGGTCCCAATTTCTCAGTTTTTCACCTTCTAAACTTAGATTGTCATCTTTTTCTTCTTTTTCAGCATAACAAAAATATGACATGAGGGTTGAAACAAGCTATTGTTGCTTTGATGGAAAGGGTACTTCTCTAATATAATGTATTCAACAGACTACTCATGGAAATCATCTTCATAATCATCATACAAAGGTGAATCAATGACCATTTGACTATTAATGGCTGAGGGGATTAGTGCAATAGCTGGGACATCTGGTTGTTCAAGGAAAACATCCTCATAGTCATCAAAACTTGGCAAATCATGGCACATTGGTTCATTAACAATAGGAGGGACTGGTAAGCTATGAATTCGGTCATGAAAAGCTACAACACTATGCTCATGATGAAATAAATCTAAATATAAGACGACCTCTTGACTTAAAGAATCAAGAAAAGGAGGAGATAAGGAAATGATGTATTGTCCATATTGATCTTTCTCTTGGGGACCTAGATTTTGACTTGAATGATGCATTTGTTCTTCAAATTTAGGAAAATCATTATGAAACTCATCATCTAAGTCCCGATCTCTATAATCATCCCCTTCATCATCACTACTAGAGGAATCACTTGCTGAATCTTGAATATATGATGCATACCCCTCACAACAATTCTCAAAAAGTCTTTCGACTGGATAAATTATCTTGCAATGAGAATAAAAAACATCATGAAAGTCCTTCAAAGAGGAAATACTAGAAGCAGGGAGTGTTCTATACCATTGCCTCGCATCTCCTTCCAATGAATACATGAACATTTTCATCAATATATCTTCATGATGGATGTCAAGCTGCTGCATTAAAGCATGAAATTCATGAACATTCTCAAAAGGGTTGTCATCATCACCTTCATAAAATCTGGGCAACAGTTCTTGCCATTCATCAATCTGAGGCACAAGATGTGGATAACCATCTATGGCTGAGAAATTGAGTGGGGCAAACCTCCTGGCCAGGATAGCCTTCATAGCCATTTGATTTTTCTCATCCCCAGTGGAGTCACCAACATATTCTGAACAATGGAGTCACCATGGTGAATGTGCAGTCTTGAAGGTGTCCAACTTGAGTCACCATCTAAAGATGGAGCTGTGCAATGTCGTTCTTCCCATGGAGCTTTTCAATCTGCTCAAATCCGTCCCTGACAACGATGCCAAAAATGTTAGCGCTAGAAGTTTCTCTTGGATTGCTCAAGTGAAAGCCTAGCACACCATGAATAAAAATGTTTGATTGGATAACTTGGGTTTTAGGAAATTATGAGAGTGGTTAAATTAATCAAGAAGGCAATGAAGCCATTGGGCATGGATTCCAAGAAAAGAAACTGTAATCCTGAACTAACATTCTATGTGCAGCAAATCAGGTCAACAAAGCTAAGATCAGTTAAAATGCTTAAAAAGAGATGGAAAGACGAAATAAGAAAAACAAAACTGAGAATGATCAAAGAGCATCCATATCTTCAATGCATATAACAACAAGAGGAAGAACTCGGTTTTCAGAAATCCTTTCTAAGACCGAATCAAAACTTAGATAAGCATGTGGAAAGGGATAGAGCATATCCTATACAATAACCCTCTCAGCACATAAATTGCAGACATATAACCTATAGCAGCAACACATATCCAAGAAGATGAAAGATGGAAAAATGACTTACACAGAAAAGAGAAAACAAATTGATACATAACTTCATTGTCAGCTGAGGTCTATTACATTAAAAAGCAACACAGGTCTGCAACTTAAAAATCAGATAATTTTCATGCCTATCTAGCTCCCTCACGGATCTTGAAATTTTACCCAGACCTCCCAGGCCTCTTTCCTCCTCTTTTCCTCATTTGGATCTTGAATTTATAACAGAAAGGGGAGGCAGCAGCTGGAGGTGTGTGCTGGCCTCCTCCCCATGAAAATCTCTAAGACTTTATTCCATCTAACAACTTGACTAACAACCTATGCTATAAAAAAGGAAAATGCTGGTGACTAATCCAACAATCTTCAAGATGACTTGATTCTTTCTTGCTACGCAGCTCCTTGTTTGCCATGTGTCTTTTAAAATCATGTGGTTGTCCTCATGATGCCAGCTATTGTTTCTGTCTATCTTCCACATCATCTATCCAAGAAGTTGTTAGCTCGACCCTCTTGGATTCCTGGTACCAATAGGTAGCGCCATTTTGGTTTATCTTTGTGCAAATTCAGTCTCTGCCAGAAATTAGGTAGCGTATGCCTAAAAGTTCGGTAGCACTCTGTGCAATGCCCGTCGTTACACCGCTCCCAGGAGAAAACGCAGTGCCCAGGAAATTTGGCAGCGCATAGGAGAAAACACAGCGCCCAGGAGATTTGGTAGCGCATAGGATAAAACACAACACCCAGGAGATTTGGCAGCGCACTGCACTCTGCACATCCATGCATGAAAATGGTGGAATGAGCGAGAAATTGGGAACATAATCATATATATCATGGCTACCCTTAGTTCTTCAATACCTGCAATCGATTGCTTTCACCTAGCAATGAGTGTTAATTTCTTCATGGAGTTTTGGCACTATTACATAACGTGGCTTTGAATTGCATGTCACTGGTAACCCGTAACAAGTGCTTGACATGTGGAAGCTAAATTTCTATGCGACCTCGACTTTGAACATTTGGGCACTGTAGTGCTAAGTGTTTTGGCTTAATGCTTGGGCACTGTAGTGCTAAGTGTTTTGGCTTAATGCTAACCCCTGTATTGGCTTGTGGTAATGACAAATGGGGTGCGTGACAAGTAGACTTGGAGGTTGGCATATGTGCCCATGTAATTCGATGTGTGGACTTTAGGATATGGATTATATATGTGGTATGGGCTAGGGTAGTACACTTTCAAGCACACATCACTTTAGTAAAAATAAATCAAAATCAAAATATAAATTTTTATTTGATTATATGAAAAGTGAAGGCTTAATATAAAAGTGATTTTTGTCATGCAGGTAAAAAGGAAATCATAAGGATCTGGGCCAAAGGACCTCAAATGTGAGCTCCCTCAAGGCTAGATTAAAAAACTGAATGTTATGATAATGGCACATGATCAAAGGAATGGGGATTTTTGGCAGATTTTGACAATTATGGCGAAGAAATAAAAATGAGATGAGGTGCTGCGGGAATTTCCAGTAACAATGCTGAGATTTTAGCAAATGCAAATTTTGGTACTAACACTAATGACAGGTTAAGCCAAAAATTTTCAAAGGATATGCAGAATGAATTTGAAATGTCATTACTTGGAGAACTATCCTTCTTTCTGGGTCTTCAGATATGTCAAAGCAACCAAAGAATTTTTATTTCTCAAACTAAGTATATCAGAGAAATGATAAAGAGGTTCGGAATGGAAGATTGCAAACTAGTTACCACTCCTATGAAAACCAGTTGCAAGTTGAGAAAAGATGATGATTCAAAGTCTACAGACCAGAGGGAATACAGGTCAATGATTGGTAGCTTACTATATGTGACAACATCCAGACTAGATGTAATGCAGGCAGTTGGACATGTAGCACGATTTCAAGAAACACCAAAGGAATCACATATATTAGCAGTGAAGAGGTTTTTCAGATATCTCAAAGGAACAAAAGAGTTTGGATTATGGTATCTAAAAGGAAAGGATATATCACTTATTGCCTACACAAATGTAGATTGGGCAGGTTGCATTGATGACTGATGAAGCACCGATGGAGCAACGTTCTACTTGGGTGAGTGTTTGGTATCATGGCTAAGCAAGAAACAATCATAAATATATTTTTCTACAACTGAGGTAGAGTATATTGTTGCAACACCATGGTGTACATAGGTTCTATGGATGAAACAAACTCTGACAGATATACAGGTTGAGTATGATGAGCCCATTCCAATCTATTGTGATAATACAAGTGCCATCAGTATCTCAAAGAACCCAGTGATGCACTCCAAAATGAAGCACAATCCAATCAAGTATCACTTTCTACGAGAACAGGTTGCAGAGAAGAACATGAGAGTTGAATATGTGGGCACAAAATAACAAGTGGCATACATCTTTACAAAACCGCTTCCATGGGAAGCCTTTGAGTATCTTCGCCAGAGACTCAGAGTAATTTCTACTCCAAAATGAATGCTTTTGAATACTTATCTTATATGTCTTAGATTTACATGAGGAAGCACCATAAAGAGGACAATTCAGGTTGGGAGATCAGTTTCAGGAAGAGCTCAGTCAGGGGGAGTATCCCCAAGGACAGTTCCATTAGGGGAAGCAACCCTGAATGGAAATATAACTTTGCCATTGATAGCAAAGGGGGAGATATTTATCAGATGTAGGATAGAAATTCTTGGAGAGAGAGAACAGAGGCATGTAGACAAGGGAGAAGCCAAAGGAGATTTCAGTTAGGGGGACCGGCCCCAAAGGAAGATACCCTTTGCCATTGATTTCAAAGGGGGAGAGATAGAAACATTGATTAAGAGTATAATCATGAATGTTATCATGACTAAGTGTTGCCATCAATGCCAAAGGGGGATATTGTCAGACAATTGACTTAGGTTGATGGATAGTTGGTATGGATTGTTGGTTGTCATTGATGTCAACCATTGGAGAGTGATATTGTATATTGATGTCAACCCTTAGTGATTGATGTCAACCCTTGGAGAAAGTCCGGTAGCACAAAGGTTTGGGTAATGAACCCAAGTTTGTTTGATTTATAATGGTATCGGTTTTAATACATTTGAAGGTAATACTATTCTATATGGGTAGTACATGTCATGCCATTTCCGGTGGTATGTGTAACATCACATAACTCCTCACGGTTAGAGAGTTATGGCCATGTGAAGTTGGAGAACCCAGGTTTGGGTAATGGAACCAAGTTTGTTTGATGTATAATGGTATGAGTTTTTATATATTTACAGGTAATACTATTCTAGATGGATTGTGCATGTCATTCCATTTCTGGTGGTATGTGGAACGTCGCATAACTCCTCACGGTTTAAGAGTTATGGCCTTACGAATTTGGAGAACCCTCATGAGTCATCTAGAATCCCCAAAAGGTCAAAGTAGTCAAAGTGGTTTAAGAGATTTTTAGAAGGTAAATAGTAAAGTGAAGTGATTAGTGTACTATAATTCAAATTAAATACAAAATAAATTATTTAAATAATAAAATTAATGGAGAAATTACTAAGTTGACAAGTGGTTAGAAGTGGGTTAGCCCTAAAAAAAGGAAAGTGGTTTAATATGGTTAGAAGGTAACCCATTGAGGTAAAGTGAACTGATGAGTGTACTATAAGTCAAAGTGGATAGAAAATAAATTATTTAAATAATAATGGATAAATTACTAATTGGACAAGTGGTTAGAAGTTGGTTAACCCTAAAATAAGGAAAGTGGGTTAAGATGGTTAAAAGGTAACCCCTTGAGGAAGCTACACGAAAGTATAAATAAGAGGCAAGGCTCTCTCATTTTAAATCACACTTGAGAATATTGAATATCTATAGGTGACTGAGGTAACCAAAGGATATCTATGCCGAATTTCAGAGAGAAGTTGTAGTAAATAAGGCCGAAATTCAAGGGAGGATAAATTCTTTTGATGATGCTTTCTAAGGTATGTTATTTCACCATTTTCGCAATAACTTTTTTTCTAGAATGATTCAGACCATGAAATTGATAGGTCATTTATAAAACATATACACGTAGCCGTGGTACAAATTTTAGCTTGTGGGTCGTTTTATTTTTGGAGTTATACTTCGTGGAAAATAGGGTTTGTGGATAGTCCTGAAACTAGTCTAAAACAAATGTTTCGGGTAAAAAAATCATAACGTATTCATAAACGATCCAAATTAAGTAAGACAACATGTGTTGGTTAGAGTACAATATGTAGTATTCTCTATAAAACTTTCATATCCATACAACAAATATTCCGTGTGGGGCACACTCTACAAGTTCACTCTCTAGAATAAGCCAAAATTCAACAAGGTATGCCATTTTTGCTATAACTCCTTTTTTGAGAGGTTCCAAGTAGTGACACCTGGAGGAATTACATAAAACACACTGAAGAATATTTTGTACTATTTTCAGATCTTTATTCACTACAGGTACATAGTTATGATTATTTCAAGTTAGGGTTGTTGACTAATCCAAAACTAGTCATGTGAGATTAAAGAAAAGTTTGATGAAAATGCCAGTCTCTTGTTGTTAAAGTTAAGGAAGGTTTGTAGGTATGTGATCATATACACAAGGTCTATTATAGAGTTACAAATAAGATTTGGATGATGAAATTGATGAGGGCTTTTGGTTGAGGTACATGTTGGGTACATGGTTGAGACAAGTAGTTGATGAGTTGGCACATACATGAGGTGTATAGTTGATGATGTTGGTACATATTGATGAGTCATAGTTGCTGAGTAGTTGATACATGATTGGTACATACTTGGTACATGGTTGGAGGAACTTGTTAGTATTATTGTTGACACATGGTTTATGGATGATGTAGCATACTTGTATTAGTATATTATTAGAAGCATATATTGATCTTGGTGATGATTATGAGTTGTTGTGTTATGCTTGGTTGATGCACATCTTTGAGAGTTGTCTTGGTGATTGATATTGGTGAGTATATAGGATTTGGTTGATAATATTGATGAGACAGGTTATTGTGATAGGTTGTTTGGACATGTTGTTGTGACATGTTATTTGTACAGGTTTGGTGCATGGTTGATGCTCTTGTTCATGGTATAGGTTGAGGTACATGTTTGGTACATGGTTGATGCACTTGTTCATGGTACAGGTTGGTGCATGGTTAATGCACTTGTTTATGGTACATGTTGATTACAGGTTGAGGTACATGTTGATGCATGGTTGATGCATGGTTCATGTTATTGGTACAGGTTGTTTGGTGCAGGTTGATTGGTACATGTTTACAATAGTATATCTCACAGTGATAGTGTGACAATGGTTCCATCATTATACTTCTACGTCAGGACGGTTGGACGGGGCAAGGACAGGTGGTTGTAGCCACCTTCAGGTTGTAGCCAGAGAACATAGGGGGTTGTAGCCTCCTTCTGGTTGTAGCCAAAGAATTAGGGAGTTGGAGCTTCCTTCAGGTTGTAGCCTGAGAATCTAGGGGGTTGGAGCCTCCTTCCTGTTGCAACTGGAAAACAAAGGAAGTTGGTGCTTCCAATGAATGTAATTCATAAATACATATAAGAAAAAACATTCTGTGGTTTTCTCCCTCTTTGCGTTTCCACGTAAAACACTGATGTACTATGTTTGTGTGTGATTTCTCATTTGTTCATTGTTTATTTACTCTGCAACTATTGGATGATAATGCTACATTGATATAACACTTGCATTTTATGGTGAAAAAGGATTAAATTGCTCTATTACTAATTCACCCCCCCTCTCAGTAATCCAACATGTAACACCCTAAATAATGACGAGAAAATGACAGTCATCTCGTAGAAGCAAGTTCACCTAAGTAACAAGTTGTACTCAAGAGGTGCGTCAACTACCTCCATGACAACAGAGACAATATTACCACCTAACTTGATGGGTAAGGGGGTGATGATTCCATGAGGCCATAACATGTGTCCCTCGAATGATTTCAGCAGTGTTGTAGATGTGTCAAGCTTAGGAGAGTTGAGGGCCTTCTAACAAGAAATATACATTATGCAAGTCGAGGCTCCTTCATCCACCATCGTTCGGTAGATGTTTTTCCCAGTCAATCGCACTATGATCTAAAAGGCAACTTGATGCGAGGGCCTATGAGTAACCTAAGAAGAATTTAAGGTCATGAAACTCGACTCTGAGGGATCAACCCAACCTATGGAAGAGAACAAGGCTTTATGTTGTACTGGGAAACTTTGAAGGACTTCAAGCGTAGACATGGCACATGGTGCCTAGGCTAAGTCTTCCACAACGCTATAGTTTTGGGCAGCCCGTGTCTTGTGATTATGTGTCATGCGTTGAAGAAATCCCTTCGAGGGGTGAAGCGGTGTGTCAAAATATGGTTTGTCAATCTAAAGAGGGCCACCGATATGGAAAGAAGATGTCACTTCTGGTGCAACATGTGAAGGCTCGAAAATGTCATAGTTTTTATCCCGAGAATGCAAATTAACCATTTGGTCACACACAAAAATGGCACCATTTAAGGAAGAACCCTCATTATGAGGGGTACCTGCCATGCCCCCTTGCAGAGGGGCATGATTTGTTGCAACCATATGTTGAGGTTGATGAGGGAAAGGATGCGTTAAGACATCATGATGTTGGGGGGACTTTTGCTATGCTAAATAGCGACGAATCTCATCCTTCCAAGGACACTGATGAGTAGGGTGGTCCTACCAATAAATCATGCAGGGAAATTGATTATTTTTCTTCTCTTTACTTCCATCCTCTTGATAGTTTTGTGTGGGAACAATCCCTTTCTTAGAATTGGAATTTTTTTTCTTGTTCATTTTCTTCTTTCCTCCAAGTTTCTAAGGATTATTTGATTGCATGCACTTAACCAAATTCACCTCAAAGGTCTGAGTAGGGACCACAAAAATTTGAGCACTAGTTCCAAAAGATGTCTTAAGAGACAATCGAGCCATCTGATCAACTAACTGGGTTACAGAGGCATGGGATACAAAACCAACCACACCATCAACATGAGGTGTTGGGGTTGGCTTCCTTGGATCTCTTAATGACCGAGGAGAATTTGGGATGATGTCATAAAGTGTACCCAAATGTGAATAAATCAAGTTTAAGTGTTGGGCACACTGAATGGCCTGCTCATCAGTGGCCTCCCTGACCGTCGCTACGTCTCGGGAAATGGGTGGTAGGAGATATTTTTTGAACCACTCCATTAAGAGTTTGTCCGGAATTTAGGTCTTAATCATTCTATGTCTTCATCTCCACTCATGTATATGATTGGATATGTGAGTGGCATTATCTTGACATAGTGAATTCAAGATCTCAGTCTGTATCTCCTATTGTATGGGAAATTGGTAATGCGTTAAGAATGCCATTGCCAAGTGTAATGTCCCCCACCTCTTAGAGAGGTAATGAGGAGACTCAGTGGCCTGGGCACCCCCACTAGGTCATAGTCTCACACTGAAGGGGGGAAAAAGTCAAGAAGTTAAAAGTT
>JZKD02S1672990.1:1202235-1224099 GCA_000966675.3 Picea glauca
CTTGAATATATTGTGATCTCCATGTGTTGATGAATCTTGTATGCACTTAATAACTCAATAAATTAGTAGTAGTTAGTGATTCCAAGAAAGAATTTGGTTTGGGATCATTACACCAAGTCGTTAAAGCGTTTGAAGGAATTACCTTTGAATTAAATGTACCATTTTACAACAACTCTGGTCAAGGATCTCTAGAAAAGACGTGGCCTCACATTGTCATCCATCAACGAGTTAGATGAGCACCGTAAGTGGTATTTCATGATGTGTGTGGAGGGTCCTCTTCCGGATTTACATCGAACTTCAGGATATTATATGGTAGCTTGGAAGGAATTTTTGACCATAAAGGGTCATGGGAAATACAATAATTCATCAACCGTGACAAATTAGGTAAGTCTAATGTTGCTAGGAAAGACAATGTCACAAATGGATAATGGGAGGGATACATAGTCTCTAATGTACTATATGAACCTTGTGGTCCCCCTATATTTGTACTACTGGAGGGTTGAGGAGCTCCTAAAGAGTGAGTGCCCCCAGGAATGGTGGCACTTCCAGGAGCATGACTACTCCCAAAACCAAACATGCTCCAAGGGGTAAGTGTGGACCCCACAGTAAAAACATTCCCAAAATTAGTCCCACAGAAGAAACCCCCAGGACCATATGTGTTAACAAAGGGAAAGCCTTCCCATTGTGAAAAATTTCCCCCGAGAGATGGGCCCCTAGGTAAAGGTGCACTAATCGAAGGAAAATTGAAACCTCCTAACGTACTACCACCCCCAGCCTGACTAGGGACAACCCCAAAACCACTAGAAATATTCCACCCAAAAGGTACACCCGCACCTGATGATGCCAATGCACTCATAGGATTGGCGAAGGTGGAAGGATTTCCAGATCCCATGCTGAAACTAAGGCTTGTCCATGCTAAAACCAAGGCTTGCCCCCCCACTGGAAAAGGATATGGAATTTTTCATCGAAATGGATGGGATGGGAATATGAATGATAGGTATACTAATAGATGGAAAGGATGACACAGTCGGTGTCCCCTAGATCAAGGGGCCTATATAAAAAGGCATGGACGGTGTAGGTATAATGGTGATAAAGGATGGTAATGTTGACATCAAGGGGATTCCCCTAGTCCCACTTGATGATGCTCTTGATGGCTCAACTACACTAGAAGAAACACTTGGTCCTAACATGGTGGGAGGATGACTAAACAAAGAAAAAGGATCACTAAAAATTTCTCTTTCTTGGACAAGTAGAGGTGCGTTTGGATCGGTCAAAGGAGTGTTAAAATTTGGTGGTGGACATTTGTCTATCACTTCCACTTTGACCAAAATAGTCTCTTTAAACCAAAGATAAGACCCTTTGAATTCTTTGTCACTTGTCTCACGCTACTTTAGAGGCATTTGTACCTCTATGATTGACTCAAGTCCTCATAGTCGATGGGACCGATGCAATGACTCAACCACAGTGAATGTAATATGTATAAATCCAAACACAATTCAACCTAAGGCCACCATGGACTCATAATCAAAGAGAAAACCCCTAATCAATCTAGGAAAATAGCAAGAAAACCATTTGGATAAGGATGCCTTCCGAAAACCAACCCTACGGGGGGGATTAAGTCCCCACAAGATTGGCTAGTGAAGGTATGAGGAGCAATTATGATGATCTACATGAAACAAACCTGACCAATGCAAGTAACCTTTATTGAGGTGGGTACCCTTTGGGGGAACTGAGACCATGAATGAATGTATGCCCCATGTACTATAGAGACGTCCCACCTACAGTCACCTTTGTAATTACCTAGGAATGGTCACTAAGTCTACCACCTCACAATCAATGACCAGAAAAATAGTCGTGGGTCCGACTGCCCGTAAGGGCAGGGTAACTTAGCCTAAAGCTTTGAAGGTGTGGCACCAATGAAACCCCCTTATATATATCAATCAAAGCGGTATTGCAAACACCAAAACAAGCAGAGATGGGTAATATCCCTACTTGCCTTGAAGCAACCTCATGCTTAACTCATGTGTTAGAGGAGGCTTTGGACACACTAGTTGCAATAATGGATTTATCACTCTCTAATGACTCCTAAGTTTCGTTTTCGTGGCCTTGGAGAGTTTACTCTCCAAACCTATTCCAAGGCCCTAATCATATCTAATGCATGTTCACTATGAAAGAAAAGTGTCTAATAAATTTTAGATTACATGCTTCTTTTTATGGATGTTGCTTAAGTCAAAGGGTGATGGATGAAACTTTTGTGATGTTATGACTCTTGATACAACCAAGAAAATGAAATTCATTATCTTCAATGATGTAATGTCCCTAATCTGAAACCCTTTGTAATTGTACATATAGGCTGGTGATCCGTTGGTACCAATTGTAAATGTAAATGCACATATAGGTTGGTGAGCCGTTGGCACCAAGTATTGGTTTTTCATGCACCTGAGTAGTGCGCGAGAATTATTATCAAAGAAAGGGTGCACACATTTCACAGTGATGCATGTACCTGGTAAGTGCGCGTGGTTGCACATCAAAGGAAGGGTCTGCACATTTCACAGTGTTGTGTGCACTTGAGTAAGTGCATAGGGATTACCTAGAAGTGTGCATTGAGCCAAGTTATACATATATGGATGCATATGTATTTGAGGCCAAAGAGCCTATGTGGTTATGAGGCTAGTGATCTGGGACGCAAATAGGCCAATGCGCCTATCTATGTAAAAGTAATCACACTCAAGTTATTAATATTATCACATAGCTGCGCACAAACAAATCAAATGAAAAGATACAGGGGGCTAACTCCATCGGAAAAGGACAAAGGAGAGGGACTTAAGTCCTAGGGAATATTTTATTAATATTTTTGAAAAGTGTAGTTTATGGATATTTATTTATCCTAAGTTCCCAAGGGATGGGAACAGGTCACCAAGTGGTTAAATCTACATTTGAAGCTGACAAATATCCATTTTAAGACATGCAATATATATTGTTGGCCTTAGTGTATTTCAAAGGGAGATCTCATTCGGAGAGTTAGTCCTTCATTTTCTCGTGTGCAGAGGGGGTCAAACCATCTGAGAAGGATGACTATTACCTTATCTGCAAAGAAAATATTGTAAGTGTTTTCTATATTATAACCAAAGTTTTTCTATCGAAGAGGTGGGTTGTTAGGCTCATGAGCATTCTCTCTAGGTGAAAGATTTGCTGCAAAAGAGGCGGGTTTTCAGGCCCGTGAGCATTCTCTCCAGGTGAGAGTTTTGCTAGGAATTATTCCCTGATGTGTTGGGAATTAGTTGCAGGTCTCTACGACTTCCTGTATGGCTTGTTTTTGGAACCCTAGAAGGGAAGTAGGGCAACCGGGGGACTGTTGAGAAGAGAAGGGGAACAATTTCTTGGGTGTGACAGGCATGTGGGGAATGAGAGGCTATAGACTAGTTGTAGTAGTGGCACCTTGGATTGAGTAATTCTATTGATTCTCAGGCCTTATCCTAAAATTAGGAACCCTTTTTCCTTGGTGGAGTTAGGCCCTAGCTTGAGGGTGACCTGTTGCTCAAGGTATATCAACAATAAAGTCTATGGATGGGAGGAACGTCTAAGTTCTGTGCGTAGTTGGTGACTTTTCATAAAAGGTAAGTGTCTTTATGTGCTTGTCTCATTTACTGTGTGCTTAATTATCTGTGTTTAATATGGATTTAATTCTTGTATGTTGTTGCATATAAGTAATTGTTGTTATTTTGTATTATTTTTCTTATACATGTAAGTGTGGTGCAGATAGACAGTATTTGTAGTCATGCATGAGTATGCAAATTGTTCGACGAGCCTCTCTTCTCTCTTGAGTGCTCCTCCTGATGATGATCCCTGGAGGGATCGAAACGCGTCGAATATCTTGTTTCAACACAGAGTTCCTTTATTTATTTATTTTGCTCCTGGGTCTTCACAATGTTTAGCCAAATTGTTATTTGTTTTCATGTA
Organism: Picea glauca; assembly: GCA_000966675.3. Classification (NCBI taxonomy): domain Eukaryota; kingdom Viridiplantae; phylum Streptophyta; class Pinopsida; order Pinales; family Pinaceae; genus Picea; species Picea glauca. The sequence goes on from JZKD02S1672990.1 coordinate 1,206,196, forward strand.
ATTTAACCTTATGATTTTGGTTATGAGTCTTCAAGACGAGGTTATAATGGTCGTGCATGCAGAGAATACTCTGTGTGCACCAAAGGCTAGATTTACTTATGCGCACATGGAAGCAATCTGTTCGCATAAGGAGGACATAATTGGCGTGTGATGCTAGAGTGGTTGCACACACAGTAGTGATCTCATGTTCGGTATGGAATACATCTTCAATAAAGTGACGTACTGAGTATGCTTGGGCACACAATTGCATTGTGTTACTTCCGTTGTTTTAAGTTGTGTAAAAAGAGGAAAGCTTGTGTAGTGCGTCTCAGCTTGGGGATTAGCACGTTACTTCAAGTATTACTACGTAGACTTATGTTGTAGAGTAGAATCCGTGCACTAGATTTTGGAGTAGCATTGTTTAGTAGTAGGTTGGGTAAGGTTAAATTATGGTACCAGAGTAGTTTGATAGGTAACATGGATGTTACATTGTGGTATCATAGAAGTTTGGTAACAAGGATGTTACATATTGATATCAGAGTAGTTTGGTAATGGGGATGTTACAGATTGGTATCTTAGAAGTTTGGTAATGGGGATGCTACAGATTGGTATAAGAGTAGTTTAGTAACGAGGATGTTACATATGAAGTCTAGCTACGAGAGGGAAAGAAATTTTTTCTTTTTCTTTGCAACTTTTTAAAATGAAACCTTACACCCCAAGCAACCAACAAGAAATTCGGATATGAAAATTTTCTAGAATTTGAAACCAAACAATGAAACTAATGTACTATTTTCACTAATGCTTCAAAAGCAGTCAAGCATGTAATTTTTTTTGTCTTTTTATTTTTTCCAATTTGATGCAAAAAGTTTCTTGATCTAAGCAAGAATGTGAATGCAAAAGGTAAAATAGCAACAACAACAAGCAAAGGCATTATAGGAAATTGGAAATGATGCTAGATCAACCCACTCCAATGTCTCTACCAAGATCACACCCCAAAACTCACCTAGGAGGATGGATATAGCAATGGATAACAATTACACAAGGATAAACCAATGAAAACAATGTCAAGCACTATCATATCTTCTCATATATATTAGGTTCTCTACCCAACTTCACTGAATCACTCATAAAAAAAATAAACCTATCTAAGAAATGAAAATAGGCCACACAAATGCACCCAAAACACCTCTTGAAAGAAAATCACGTGACAAAATAACTCAAACAAAGGTAATATCACTATAAGAATAGACCAATAAAATACTCAATGGATCAAAAGAACCAATCCAATTTCAAAAGCCTGGGTATTTCTACAATTTTGCAGTTTTCATAGATCGTCGCGGGACATAGGCTAGTCAACCAACAACGATCATCGCGTGACTATTTCACTACAACCCGCGATGATGCGATTTTTTTTTTTTTTTTAAGAAAGGATGTGTTTATTCTAGATCTGAGAGATCTAGACTCTGGAGGAGTCTATGGAAGAAAAACAAAACAAAATCACAAACAAGCAGAGGAAAGTATTTGCAAAGAGACTCAAACTAGAGAAGATTCTTCCCCATTATGGTCACCAATTTTGTTATGTGACAAAATATCAGATGGATCTCATTGAATAAACAACAAGATCTCACTAGGACCTTCCTATTGATCATAGATAGAAAAGGGTAGATTTCTATGGTTTCCTAGATCTAGGACAAGTAATCTCTTTTACACCAAGAAAGGGTAGATTAACATACCTTGTATCTGAAGTTTGTTCCTGTGTATATTGGTTTTTGCATCTCCTAAAATGCAACTCCAACTTATGCATCTTGATCCCTTCACACAAGCAACAAACAATGCCAATCATCTCCTTCTCCTAGTGTTAGAAATTGCTAAGATATCTCATATCTAACTTGATTTATCATTTTTAAATTCAAATCCAAACCATTCATCAATCCAACATAACTAATTTGGGAGGAAACCAATGATCCATTAGATTATCAGAGAGAACTCACATCAAGCTCATACCTTTGATTATGATGTCATTCTCCTTCGACTCCTTTCTCCTTTCTCCTCTTTAGCTTCTTGATCAGGTTAGGCACTTCTGCTTTCTAGTTGTGATGGATAGGAAGAGATCCTATGCAAATGGAAAACATAACAATACTCTTGATTCCTCCTCTATTTCTCAAGATTTTCCTTTGTTATATAGATCCTTGGAAGAGGCTTGGGAGAGCTTCTAGATCTTCTAGAGACCACTAGAGACTTGAATTCAGTGAGTTCATTGGCTCATGCCACGAAGATACAAATCATCCCTCGCCTATCTCTTCGTGAATACAAAAATATAGAAGTTTTGACAGTTCATCGCTTGTTGCATTACTGCTGATGTGTGATGATCATCGCGTGTTGTACCCTAGTAGACCCACAATGACCTCCAAAAAAGGCTCAAATCTCAAGAAAAACATGCATTTTGGCTGTCATCTTCTTGTGAACTCCCTTCTAGCCTGTAGGGTGGAAATTAAGGCAATAAAACATCCCTTATTACTAATGAATATAATTTGGCCCTTATATAATCAATTTCTAAAGCTGAAATCTTTACTTCCATGTGGAGTTTGGGGCCGGATAAAGCCCTGGGATTGGATGGTTTTTCAATTTTTTTCTACAAGCATTTTTGGGACTTAATCAAGTATGATATGAAATGTATGTTTCATTATACGCATCAAAGATTAAGATTAGGGGGGAACACTAATTCTTCTTTTCTTGCCTTAGTTCCTAAAGAAGCTAAACCCACTTCCTTTTCTATATTTAGGCCCATCTCTTTGTGCAATTCATCTGATAAAATTATCACCAAAATCATAGATTCCCGGTTAGAAAAATCATTTCCAAAGTCATCTCTTCCAATCAAGGAGGTTTCATGCATGATAGGAAAATCATGGAAAATATTGTACCAGTTCAAGAAGAAATTCATTCAAGCATTAATGAAAAAAAAAGGTGTCGTCATTAAATTGGATAAGGATAATGCGGTTAATCATGTCCAACATGCTTTTCTTTTTCAGGTTTTAGACCATTTTGGTTTCAGCTCAAATTTTGTAAAATGGGTGTCTTCATGCATAAGTGTCCCTTGGACAAAACCTTTAATGAATGGACAACCAACATAGTTTTTTCAAATCAGTAGAGGACTTTGCCAAGTTTTTCCTCTCTCTCCTCTTCTCTTCATTATTATGGCCGAATCTTTAAGCAGGAAATTAGAATACAAAATATTCGTCAGGAATATTCCAGGACTACAAATAGCTCGAGGAGTCAAAAACCTAAATCATTCCCAATTTGTAGATGACACCCTATTGTTGGGTGGAGCTTCGATGATCATTGCCTCTTGTTTTAAAGTGGTTATGGACTCATTTCTTGATGCTTCAGGGGGAGTAGTTAACAATATAAAATGTCAGGTTATGGGATAAAATACTTTGCCTCAGGAGTTGGGTGCAATTTTTAGAATTTTCCAATTTCTGGTTGTTGAAATATTGGCCACTTTTCACTACCTTGGTATCCCTATCTCTTTGAAAAACTCCACATCTCAGGAATGGTTTCCAATTGTTGAAAATATCAATTTGAATTTTATCGAATGGGGAACTCAATGATTAAATCTTGTTGGTAGAGTTATACTCATTAAAGCAGTTCTGTTAGCTCTTCCGCTTTATCAATGCTTTGTTGTACTAGCTCCACGAGGGATAGTCAATAAAATTTATATGAAAATAAGAGAATTTATTTGGAAAGGAGGGAAAGGTAATAAAAAAAACTTCATATTGTGAACTGGAACCAAGTTATTAGTCCAAATAATACGGGATGATTGGGAATAAGAAATCACGAGCTTATGAATAAGGCTATGGGGGAAAAAATGTTGTGGATGTTTGTTATAGGGAAAGAAACATGGTGGACAAGGGAAATAATAAAAAACATTTCTATGGTTCAAGGAAACAATGCTTATATAATCCTCCAAAATTCACTCACGGATCTCCAATATTTAGGCTTCTTCTTACAACAAAACCCACATTTTGTGAAAAAATGTCTGGGATACCAGGGAATGGTCGACATATAAGCATCTAGGAAAAAAAAATAATGGACAAATACTACCTCTCTTCACGACAAGAATTGGATCCTTTATAGTTTTGGATGAGTGGATGAGGGCTTCTTACTCTTTCCGACATATCAATTTGGTGTGAAATTTCTAGGACTTGGCTGGGCTGGAAATCACTTCCTCTTCCTGCTCCCCCAGTTCCTTTATATAAGTCACACCTCTTCTCCTTGCATGGATGTGCTCCTTGGAAAAAAATCATGTCGATGCTCGTGGATGGAATGACTCTAATTTCTTTGTGAACAAAGGATATCATGCTTTGCTTGAGGCTTCCATCTCCCTCCCCCGATCCAGCTCATGGGAGACCATTTGGCATAGTGATGGGTTGCCCAAAATTAAATTTTTTTGTTGGTTACTTGCTCATAGAAAAGTTCTAACATCTAAAACATTTATGTAAATGTGGAATTGCAAGACCCTCTCATTGTTCCCTCTGTCTAAATAAGGAGGAAACCATTCAACACTTGTTTGTGGAATGTTTTTATGTGAAGGAAGTATGGTCTCGGGTTTTAGATGGTTTGGAGCATAGGTTTGTTTCACACAATCATGCTCATATTTCTTTTCTCAGTGGTGGAAAATATATTGAGGAAGATTCAATCAAAAAGCTCAATTTAAATGATTTTGGGATGCCCTTCCTAAGCATGTTTGTTGGAGTATTTGACTATCTTGCAACAATTTTTTTTTCTAGGATGAATTGATGCAACCCAGTAAAATGATGATGAAATCCCTCTCTTTACTGTCAAAATATATGAAATTTCATCTAAGATGGAAAACCTAGGATTTAGATGATTGAATAAGTTCAAATTGGGGACTTATCAATCTATTCATAAAAGTCTGGGCAATAAATTACCTAAATGGGATATCAGGTTTTCTGATCATGAATTCAAGGAGTGGCTCTCATAACAACCCAGGGGTGACATGTGCGGGGTGGGGGGTAATTTTTGATCTTGGAGGAAATAATGTTGTCCATTATTCTTGGGGATTATGTACTGTCTCTAACAACATGACAAAGGATTATGCCTTTTGGCAAGCTATCAAGCTTGCAAAAGAAAAAGGAATTTAGAAGATTACTATACTAGTTGACTCCATGCTTGTGATGAGAGATATTATCAAACACAGTATCATCAAGAACAATGATTTCATTGGGGTAATATCAAATTCCCTTGGCCTTCTTACTTAGTTTGAAAATTATAGTGCCTTCCATATTAGGCAAGAGCATAATAGTGAAGAGGATCGTTGGGCAAGGTATGGTTCTAGATTGGGAGAAGGTGAAAATTTTATAAATGGTGAGAGTAATGTTTTGCATATACCATAATTTAATGATGGGTTCATTCAATACGAGGGACATGTGGTATTTTTTGGGCTTGTATACCAATGTGAACGTCCACCTGATACAATTTCATCAATCTGTAGTAAATGTATTCATTCAATTTGGTTTGTGTGGGCATTGGTATTTTCGTGAGTTGGGTGCAACCATGAGTCTCATTCCTTTCCGCAACTCCGAAGCTTGGTGTGGTATGCAGTGAGAGAATTGGAGTGAGTTGGCGTGGTTATTGGGTGACCTATGTTCAATGATGGGCATCAGTATTCAACTGGATAGATTCCCTCTAGTCCTCAGGTTCCTTGTTTAAAATTTCTCTTATTATAGATTTATGGACTTTGTTAATTTGAGCCTTGAACTTACATACCCTTCCTTTCTCATTGGGTTTATTGTCTTTGGATGTGGTGTTGATTTTGGGAATGGAAATTTGGATTGTATTTTATTTTCACTTGTTTATAATCTGGAAGGTGAGATAGATGAATGTAAGTGGTCTGATAACTCTAGCTATTTTTTGCTCTTGGGTTTAGCCATTTCAAGGTCTGGGAGTAAAGATAAATTGTGGCTAAGAGGTTATGGTGTTGTTTCTTTGAGATTTGGAGATACTCATTATAGATATTTGAACATTTTATTCTTGAGCATTTAATTTGCAAACTTCCCTTTCCTCTCTAAGTTTTTTTTATCCTTGGCTGGGGTTTTGATTTGGGGGCTGGAAATATGGAATGTCTTATACCCGTTCTTGTTAATACTATGCAAAGTGTGTTAGAAGATTACAGGTGGAGTGGTAGTTCAAGAAGTTTCTTTCTCTCTAGTTTGGATATTTGGGGTTTTGAGATTAATGATAGTATGTGGTTGGGGGGCCCTGGTGTTGCTGCTCTTGAAGTTTCTTCTGGCAGTGGGTTTTCTACAGGGATTTGTAACTCTGTTTTCTATTATGGTAATTGGTTTTCTTACGGGCCTTTCGATTATGAATTCCATACCTGCATAATTGATTTAAACTTTGGAAATGGGATACTGGAATGTCTGTGGATTGTTGGTATTGAATGTTTTCTTGCCTCTATTTCGGTCAATTCCGGCAGTGGAGAAATTTATGGAGTGAGGCTTGGATATAGTAACGCCCTGCTTGGTTTAAAAATGGAACCTTCTTGGAGTGAAGTTAAATATATCCTCCATCTACATGAGGAAATTTCTAAAGCTAATTGTTCTTCCCTTCATTAATTATCAGTAAAAATGGGGAATCTGGAACAAACCTTCACTAAGCGCGTCGAGATTCTAGAAACATAATGTCAATTTTTGAGATCGTTGGTACTACCATAACATACTCAGTCAATATCCATCAATCAAGTGTCAACTGCTTCTCACCATGGAAACACAGAGGAAGAACATGGGGTTCACGCCAATGGAAGTAGAAGAATAATATATGTTATCCTCGATTTCTAGGGATAACTAGGAGATCATGTCTCGAGGTCCACAAGTATTAGACATGGAGTATCGAGAGCAGGATTGACCTGAGCATGGCCCTGGAGGGCCCATCTTTCTTCTCTTTCATCAAACTCATCTTCTCAACAGTAGCAACATCCATCACCTTCAGCTTGGTCTTGTATCGGAGAAGGTTATTGCCCCATGAGGTAATTGGTACAGGTATCATGGTATGTGTCACTTTTGATCATTATAACCTTTAGATATATACATCTTACTCCTTTTATTTCTGACAACTGCTTGGATCTTACATTAACCCACTTGACCATGGTTAGGGGAATTGATAGGGTGTCCTAGCAATCCTGTACCCATAGGTTTTGGTTTGCCACTGGGGGGATTTCTGAAGAGCCATCGTCCACTCCCATCATATCATCACTTTTACATCTTATCTCCCACTCATCTATCCCATTCCCCTAGTCTAGGCATTAGGATGATCTATTTGTGGGGTTGCACCTTATCTCATGGGAAGAAGGGGCTAAAGGCCCAGAAGGTAAAAGCAGCTGGTAAAAGATAAAAGACATAAAATAAAACCTAGAGATGCCTCGCCCAGGGATCCCCGAGAAGGCAATAAAAGGCCTCTCAGCAAGAAACAAGAGGGACCCGAAGAAAAATAACAAAAACAAGACCTAGCCAAGAGGATAGGGGGTCTCATCACGAGCCAACCTATTGTGTTCATGGGTACCTGACATTGCCACTATCTGGTTACCACGCCAGGGAAGTGACCTTTGGTTGCATGGCCAAGGGAAAGGGGGCCTCATCACGAGCCAGCCTTATCATCTCTGTGAAAGTGCTTGTGGGTAACACTGTCAGCTCTAGTCACCACGCCAAGGCAATATCCTCTAGTTAGTCCTTAAAATAAAAAAAGAAAAAAGCAAATAAAGAAAAGAAAAGAATAAAGGCAATAAAGGGCTTGGAAATAATTGCATCCGTGACGGGTACAACTCGCCTTCTACAACGACACCCACAGGTAATATCATGCATTCCTGTCTTTCACTCTACCCGTATGTCTGGACATCCCTTGACCACATCACCTCATTTTACATGGTTTGGATGATACCCCTTGGAGACTTTCCTTTCCTTATGGATACTAGCCCAATAGGGTGTTTTGTCTTTTCTTCGGCTTTGTATTGTAGGTCTTTGTAGTATCTTTGAGCTATTGAATGATGTATCAGGGTTTTTATGCATATGTTTGATAACGTTAATGATGAAACGTGATTGACATCACTATGATCCCTGTGACTAATGAGCCCATGGAGGGCGAAGTTTTTGATGTGCAGGTCTATGCCCGATGGACAGGTACCAGTTGGACCAGTATAAATGGGGAGATGATTAGTTCAGACCTCCATGGGGCTGAAGAGCCCATCAGATGGTTGCTGGGACCCCATCAGGGGTAGAGACAGGACAATGCTTGATTGAGATTTTTCACCTGAGAAGAAGAAGGACGTTCCATCCAGGACACTTTGGCTGAGCCCAGCCCAGGGGGGTTGACCCACTTCAAGTGGAATGTTTCCCTTTGATGGCCCATGACATCACTTAGGAGCCATTGACATCATCTTGAGAGTGTGGCAGTTTGACAGGGCAGGTGGCATGTGTGGCATGGTTTGGAGGCCCAAAGAGGGCCAACGTTTGTCATTTTGTGCTGCATTTGCCCTAAAAATGGGCCAACGTCTCCCTCAGAAGGGCTTGACGTCTTTCTTATGCTCAGTTAGGGCTTTGAAATGACAATTTAATGTAAAAACAATATAATTTTGGTTTGCAGCCTTGTCGACTATTTTTAATGACCTAGATTTAATTAAAGGTCATGATACAATATATATTGAGGAGTTTTTCCCTCATTTTGATAATAACACAACTCACTCTCTTGTGAGATCTGATTTTTTCACCCTAGTTGGGGTATTTCATCTTTTAAGTGAGGCGCACTTGTTGAAGGAAGGATTTTCTTGGCATATTTGGCATTTCTCTTGAAGGAAGGTTTACAACTAGGGTTTGCATTGCTATTTCTTCATGATATGTAAGTGTATTTTCTGCAAAACTTCTTAATTGAATGGTTGTAGGCTTGTATTCTTGCATTTATTATAAATTTTCTGATTTAAAACCCTAGGTGAGAAGCACACAAGTAGGTCCTTGTTTCATGTCCCCTAAAAGAGAAATATTCAGCCATTGAAGAAGGAAGGAAGAGCCTAGCCTTTGCTACACTCTTTTCACTTTTTCCCTTGAGCTAGCTGTGATTTTTAAAGGTTAAGAAGGAGGGGACGTCCCAAGCCTAGGTTATCTACACCTAGGGTCGTCCATCTTCTAGGGTTTGGTGATAGAGCCTTGCCATTGCAACACTCTCCCTCACCTCATTCTCTTGTTTTAACTTATCTTTTATGCTATACGTTTTGCTAAGTTTGACCTAAGGAAGGAGGAAAGAGCACGAGGCCTTGCTTAAGAAACACCGTAGTGAGCCTCTTTCCCTTAGAGTTTTGATTCTAGGGCCCTACCATTGCAGCACTTTAGAACCCTTCCCTCTTATCCTTAGCCTTTTATCCCTTCAACTTTGCGTCCTCTCCTTAATTGACTCCATCTACCCCTAGGCACTGATCTTAGATCCACAACATTGAAGTGATAGTGCTCAAATAACCTCTTAAAACTTTTAAATTTGAAACCCTAACTAACTAGCTAACTCTAATTAGGTTGACGTCATACTTGGATATTCCATCTTGACGCAACATATGTCTTTGATGAGCAATTAGATGATGATTAAGAGCATTTATTGAGTAAAGGATTGATTAAATACATTGTTGGCTACATCATCTCAATATTTATTGATGAATTGATATTACTCTATTGCTATATTGATAAACGTTGATCTCATTGATATCTATTGTTCTAACTGCTTACATATTGATGTCAGATAGTTATATGAAGTACTAACCCACTGAATTATAGCCTGCATATATTATTTTGCTATTGTCTTGTTCCAGGTAGGTGTTCTCATTTGGGGCTACACTTCATTATTGGCTGATTAGCCGAACTATCCGACCTTGGTGGTAACTTGTGAGGAGGAACTTTTGCTTTGAACTTTATACTTTGGTCTCTTCAAAACCCCAGGTTACCGGGGATGTCTCCCCTGGGATAACCTCCCTGAATAGAAAGAACCTCCCCATTGTGGTGACATTGGGTGGGGTAGGTTCCTGTTACACCAGTTTGGCCCCTATCCTCTAGCCATTTGACCTAGCTACAAACTGTGCGATAACATTTTGGTGATGTTGCCGGGGAACACTGAGTCAATTCTCCTCGAACAACAAACCTTTTCGGTAAGCCTTTTCTCAAAGACCTTTTTTTACAAGCTTACCTGGTGACTCCACTAGGGTGTTTTTCCCCCTTTTCTTTGATAGTTTCAAGTAAATTATCTGGCGACTCCACCAATGATGACCTGTAGTGGGCGACAATACTCAAATCCCCCTACTGTGGCCACTGTCACCCTAAGAAGCTCTGCACCCCTGATTAATCTTGATCCTCACAAATGGTCTTACTCGAAGAGCTTCAACTATTTCGACTTTAGTAACATCCAAGGGGGGCTGCATGACTTACCCAAGGATGCAAATTCTTGGCCACCACTTTTCTCAGGAAAAGGTATCCCTGGAAACTCACATTGGACCCAGTTCTGTGATAGTTTTGATTTTCATTTGGCTGGTCAAGAACACCCTGATGTCTTCATGAGGCTCCTTGCAAGCTCCCTTGTAGGGGATGCTAAAGTTTGGATCCATAGGTGCCCTAAAGGAAGCATAAAAAACCCTGAAGAACTACAAAAGGCCTTCAGAATAAGGTGGTGCAATAGTGAGCATTCACAGGATTCATTCTCCCAATACCTTGGCATTTGTAGAGGATCTTGTGAAGGTGTTAGGGATTTCAGTGATAGGTTCAACTTTCTCCTCAAAAAGGTCCGATCAAAGGTAGGCTTAGAACAAGCTATTCTCGGTCATTTCTTGTCCTCCTTGGAAGGGGATTTACAATTCAAAATCAGGGACCGGTCACCTGCAACTTTAGAGGAAGCACAAGACCTAGCCTTTCATATTGAGAAGAACCTTGAGTTCGAAGACTACATTCATCAGATGGTTTTTTCACAGAATTTTGACCTATGGGACCTTGGTAATAAACTTGTCATGGAACCTGAGTCTCCAAGAATTCTCCAAGTCAAACCTGTTCCCACTAAAATAAAATGGAGCCTTTCCCGTGAAAGCATTATCCCTTCCCAAGAACCCCCTTTGAAAAGGACCCATATTGAGGATGAAGTTGAAGTTATCTTACCTGAAAACGTTGAGCAAAATCTTTTGAAAGACTTCTCTCTTTTTATCCACCAAGTGTGACATCCTTTATCCAAAATTGGTGAGTTCACACCTTTTTGTATCACTCTCCAAGTCAAAGACTCTCTCCTTCACAACTGTCTCCTGCACCCAAGTGCCACAACCAACATGATGACAGAGGAATTTATGTATCAATTGGGTCTGACCCTCTCACAAACAAATACCGGAGGTGACTTTGCAAGAGGGATCATTAACAATCTCGAGGTGGCCTTTAATTCATGCCCCACTGCTCCTTTCTTGATAAATGTGGTCATCATAGATGCTGTAAATAATTTAGGGGTTATTCTTCATAAAGATCTCATAGATCATTTGAATGGAAGTATTCATAAACAACAGTCCAAAGAAACCATCCCTCATCCTGAAGGGGGATTCTTTACCATCTACAATGAGCCTCTCGATGGCTCTCCGGTTGAGACCTCTAATGAGCCAAGTGACCAAATTTTATGCATCGATAGTGGCCTTGATAATTGGTTCATCCAAGAAGGGAAGTTAGATGTGGATTTCGTCGAAGAAATTGAAGGAATCTAGACCTTAGAATTCAATGGATCACACTCAAGCTCTGGATTGGGCGCTGGAGTAGTTTTAACAACCCCTTTGGGAGAATTCTTTTACCATTCATATAGGTTGGAATTCTGTTGCACCAACAATGTTGCCGAGTATGAAGCTTTGATTTTGGGTCTTAATTTAGCAATTGACAAAGGTGTTACAATCCTAGAAGTAAAAGGGGACTCAGACCTCATTGTGTCGCAAGTTTTGATGAGATTTGCCACTAAAAATGAAAAGTTGAAAAAGTATCGAGATGTGGCTCAAACCCTTTCAAAATCCTTCAGAAAAGTGTCAATCGAAGCCATTCCTCGAGAAGAAAACCACGTGGCTGATGCTTTGGCTGCCTCTGCTTCTACCTTACAACCATGTGAAGGACCTTTTCACGACCTATGCAATATGGAGGTTCTTTTTAGGCCTTCTATTCCCGACAATTTGGAACATTGGCAGGTGTTCGAGGATGATGATCAAATTATCAGATTCATGGAGAGCAAAAAAGAGTTTACCGATTCACAAGTTGCTTTCCTGGCCAATTTTATGGATTTGGAAGTCATTAACCTGCAAAGCAATACCTTTCCAAAGGGTTGTGTTCCCCTAGAAAACCTTTTTGACATGCATGATGTTTTTAAGGGAAAGAGAACCAACAAGCAAGCTGAAGAAGCCCTAGAATTCAATATCGGTACAGAGATGGACCCAAGGATGGTCAAAATAGGAAAGGGGACCATCGAGAAAGAAAGAAAGGAAATACTAGCACTCATTAGAGAATTCAGAGATACCTTTGCTTGGAACTATGATGATTTGAAAGCCTATAGAGGGGATGTCATCCAACACGCCATACCTTTGGTAGAAGGGGCCAAACCATTCCGACAAAAGCTAAGGCATATCAACCCAAAGTTGGCAAGCCAAATACAAAAGGAGCTCCAAAAAATGGTCGATGCTGGTATCATAGCCCCTATCAGGTACTCTTCTTGGATGTCAAACTTGGTGGTTGTTCGGAAGAAAAATGGTGATATCCGCCTGTGTGTTGATTTTCGCAACCTCAACCAATTGTCATTAAAGGATAATTATCCCCTCCCAAACATGGAACATTTGCTTCAACGAGTCACAGGGGCAGGAATGATGTCTATGCTAGATGGGTTCTTAGGGTACAACTAAGTCTTACTCAAAAGGGAAGACCAACTCAAAACTGCATTCACTACACCTTGGGGAACTTTTATGTACTTAAGGATGCCGTTTGGTATTATGAACGCTAGTGCCACTTTTCAAATAGCAATGGACTTTGCCTTTAGAGACCTCATACAAAAGATCATATAAATTTACCAATATGACCTTACAGTTGTGTCCAAGGATAGGAAAGACCATCTCTCTCACCTTAGGATTGTTTTTGAGCAATGCAGAAAGTATGGTATCTCACTGAATCCCAAGAAATCTGTCTTTAGGATTGACGAAGGGAAATTATTAGGACACGTGGCCTCATAAGGAGGAGTCTCCATTGATCCTGAGAGAGTCCAATTGATAAAGGATGTCCACCATCTGGCCAACAAGAAATCTTTGCAATCTTTTCTCGGAAAAATCAACTTCATCCGTAGATTTGTACCAAATTTTGCTGAAAGGATAAAACATTTGAGCGCTTTGCTAAAAAAGGATGTTGCTTTCAGGTGGGGAGATGAAACCAACAAATCCTTTGAAGACATAAAACATGCTATCTCCCAAGCCCCCATCTTGATTAGTCCTAATTTCTCGCGGGATTACATAATATTCTCATTTGCATCCCAGGATACTATTGCAGGTGTTCTGATGCAAAAAGATGCTGATAACTATGAACACCGCGTGGCCTTTATGAGCAAGTCCTAAGAGACTCAGAGTTAAACTACTCCATCATAGAGAAACAATCCTATGCCTTGGTCAAGTCCCTCAAACACTTCAGGAACTGCATCGGTTACAATAAAATCAAGGCTTATGACCCATACCCAGCTGTGAAGGACGTCTTATCACAACAAGACTGCATGGGTACTCGAGGGAAGTGGGTTTCCAAAATCCAGGAGTATGACTTAGAAATAAAACCCACCAAGATAATAAATGGACAAGGTTTAGCCCAAATGCTAACCGAGAGCAACCAAGAATCCATACAGATGGGTGAGAGTGAGCAAGTAAATATAATAATCAGTGAACTAGAACATGACGAGTGGTATTCCGATATCATTTATTATCTAAAGAACTTGTCTTTCCTTGATCACTTAGTGTACTACAAGAGAAGGGATTTGAGATTGAGAGCTATGAAATACTGCTTGACTGAAGATGGACTTGGGTGGAAAAATCTTGATGGTGTTATACTTCGATGTGTGAACAAGGAAGAGGCAAAGAAGATACTGGAAGAATTGCACTCTAGGCATTGTGGTGGACATTTTGCTGCTCGTACTACTGCCCATAAGATTTTGAGGGCCGACTATTATTTTCCAACACTTTTTTCAGACACTTACCAGCACGTCCAATCTTGCCAACCTTGCCAGTACTTCTCCGACAAATTGAGACTCCTAGCACAACCCTTAAAACCGGTGGTAGTAGAGGCACCTTTTCAACAATGGGGTTTGGATTTTGTTGGTGAATTCAAAGACAATTCGAGTAATGGCTATTGGTGGATCCTAACAGCTACAAAATATTTCACCAGATGGGTCAAATCTATTCCTACAAAAAAGGCCACCAAGGAAGTAGTCATGAATTTCTTGGAAGACCAGATCATAACTAGGTTCGGTTCCCCTTCCAAGATCACTACAGATAATGCCAAAGCTTTAAGCTCTTATGCTCTGGCAGAATTTTGTTTCAAATATGGCATTACCCTATCCCATTCCTCCAACTACTACCCACAAGGAAACATATTAGCATAATCAACCAATAAGAACCTCATGAATATTCTGAAGAAGGTTGTTGGAGAGAATAAAAAGTCATGGGATAGCAAAATAAAATATGCAGTATGGGCGGACCGAATAACAAAAAAAAATTCCACAGGAAAAACTCCTTTTGAGCTGGTATAGGGACTTGAAGCAAAGCTTCCTGTGAACCTCCAGATCCCTATCCTTTGTTTTTCTCAACAATACACCACAGATGCAGAAGAAATCCAAGGAAGGATCAATCAACTGATAGAGCTAGATGAGATGAGGAGAAGTGTCTTGGGTCAAATGACGAGAAATCAAGAAAAGATAAAGAACACCTTTGATCATAAAGCCAAGGAAAGAAACTTCGCTAAAGGAGATCTTGTGCTGCTGTGGGATAAGAGAAAGGAAAAACCTGGTATGCACAAAAAATTCGACAGTCTATGGGGAGGACTTTATAAAATCATGAGTTGTGCAGGTACAAATTCTTTCAACTTAGAGACCATGGAAGGAGAAATCCTGAAGCTGCTAGTAAACGCTTTACATATCAAGCGTTACTACCCCCCAGAGACTTGAATCCGTAGGTAAGTGCAGGTAAGTAGGCATTCTTCGTGTATTATACCATTTGCATTTCATGTTAGTTTGCTTCCACACTTGCATATTGATTGTTTTGTTTTGGTATATATATATGTCTATATATGTGGGGTGGCAATACCACCCCATCTTTATTACTGATGCCCCTATCAAGTTGAGCAGGTTTGCAGGTTATGCCAGAGATGCTGAGGTTCTCATGCGCTCTACAGTGAGCACATGTCCCCGAGTTGGAGCTAGATGTTATCCCCGATTTCTAGGGATAACTAGGAGATCATGTCTCGAGGCCCACAGGTCCTAGACATGGAGTACCGAGAGCAGGATTGACCTGAGCATGGCACTGGAGAGCCCATCTTTCTTCTCTTTCGTCAGACTTGTCTTGTCAGCAATAGCAACATCCATCACCTTCGGCTTGGTCTTGTATCGAAGAAGGCTCTTGCTCCATGAGGTAATTGGTCCAGGTATCATGGTATGTGTCACTTTTGATCATTATAACCTTTAGATATATGCATCTTACTCCTTTTATTTATGACAATGAATTGGATCTTACATTAACCCACTTGACCATGGTTGGGGGAATTGACAGGGTGTCCTAGCAAGCCTGTACCCATAGGTTTTGGTTTGCCACTGGGGGGATTTCTGAAGAGACATCGTCCACTCCCATCATATCATCACTTTTACATCTTATCTTCCACACATCTGTCCCATTCCCCTAGTCTGGGCATTAGGATGATCTGTTTGTGGGGTTGTACTTTATCTCATGGGAAGAAGGGGCTAAAGGCCCAGAAGGTAAAATCAGCTGGTAAAAGATAAAAGCCATAAAATGAAACCTAGAGATGCCTCGCCCAAGGATCCCCGAGAAGGCAATAAAAGGCCTCTCAGCAAGAAACAAGAGGGACCCAAAGAAAAATGATAAAAACAAGACCTAGCCAAGAGGATAGGGGGTCTCATCACGAGCCAACCTATTATGTTCATGGGTACCTAACAATATGACATTGCCACTATTTGGTTACCACGCTAGGGAAGTGACCTTTGGTTGCATGGCCAAGGGAAAGGGGGTCTCATCACGAGCGAGCCTTATCATCTCTGTGAAAGTGCTTGTGGGTAACACTGTCAGCTCTGGTCACCACGCAAAGGCAATGTCCTCTAGTTAGTCCTTGAAATAAAAAAGGAAAAAAACAAATAAAGAAAAGAAAAGAATAAAGGCAATAAAGGGCTTGGAAAGTATTGCATCCGTGACGGGTACAACTCGCCTTCTACAAAGGCACCCATAGGTAATACCATGCATCCCTATATTTCACTCTACCCATATGTCTTGACATCCCTTGACCACATCACCTCATTTTACATGGCTTGGATGATACCCCTTGGAGACTTTCCTTTCCTTATGGATACTAGCCCAATAGGGTGCTTTGTCTTTTCTTCGACTTTGTATTATAGGTCTTTGTAGTATCTTTGAGCTATTGAATGATATATCAGGGTTTTTATGCATATGTTTGATAACATTAATGATGAAATGTGATTGACATTGCTATGATCTCTGTGACTAATGAGCCCATGGAGGGCGAAGTTTTTGATGTGCAGGACCATGCCCAACAGACAGGTACCAGTTGGACCAATACACATGGGGAGATGATTAGTTCGGACCTCCATGGGGCTGAAGAGCCCATTATATGGTTGCTGGGACCCCATCAGGGGCAGAGACAGGACAATTCTTGATTGAGCTTTTACACCTGAGAAGAAGAAGGACGTTCCATCTGGGACACTTTGGCTGAGCCCAACCCAGGGGGGTCGACCCACTTTAGGTGGAACGTTTCCCTTTGATGGCCCAGGATGTCACCTAGGAGCCATTGACGTCATCTTGAGAGTGTGGCAGTTTGACAGGGCATCTGACATGTGTGGCAGGGTTTGGAGGCCCAAAGAGGGCCAACGTTTGTCATTTTGTGCTGCATTTTCCCTAAAAAGTGGCCAACGTCTCCCTCAGTAGAGCTTGACGTCTTGCTTATGCTCAACTAGAGATTTGACATGACAATTTAATGTAAAAACAATATAATTTTGGTTTGTAGCCTTGTCGGCTATTTTTAATGGCCTAAATTTAATTAAAGGT
This sequence comes from Picea glauca, assembly GCA_000966675.3. Taxonomy (NCBI): domain Eukaryota; kingdom Viridiplantae; phylum Streptophyta; class Pinopsida; order Pinales; family Pinaceae; genus Picea; species Picea glauca. Next base: position 1,223,531 of record JZKD02S1672990.1, read on the forward strand.
CATGATACAGTATATATTGAGGAGTTTTCCCCTCATTTTGATAATAACACAACTCACTCTCTTGTGAGATCTGATTTTTGCGCCCTAGTTGGGGTATTTCATCTTTTAAGTGAGGTGCACTTGTTGAAGGAAGGATTTTCTTGGCATATTTGGCATTTCTCTTGAAGGAAGGTTTACAACTAGGGTTTGCATTGCTATTTCTTCATGATATGTAAGTGTATTTTCTGCAAAACTTCTTAATTGAATGGTTGTAGGCTTGTATTCTTGCATTTATTATAAATTTGCTGATTAAAAACCCTAGGTGACAAGCACACAAGTAGGTCCTTGTTTCATGTCCCCTAAAAGAGAAATATTTAGCCATTGAAGAAAGAAGGAAGAGCCTAGCCTTTGCTGCACTCTTTTCAATTTTTCCCTTGTGCTAGCTGTGATTTTTAAAGGTTAAGAAGGAGGGGAAGTCCCAGGCCTAGGTTATCTACACCTAGGGCCGTCCATCTTCTAGGGTTTGGTGATAGAGCCTTGCCATTGCAACACTCTCCCTCACCTCATTCTCTTGTTTTAACTTATCTTTT
>JZKD02S1672990.1:1231586-1242218 GCA_000966675.3 Picea glauca
AATAAATGTTGAATGCTAATTGATGAGTTTTTGTGCAAGAGGGCAGTTTTGGGAAAAAGAGCCCCACACTCATTCACCCCCCCTCTAAGTGTGGTAGGTGTGTCCAACACCATTGTGGTGACATTGGGTGGGGTAGGTTCCTGTTACGCCAGTTTGGCCCCTATCCTCTAGCCATTTGACCTAGCTACAAACCGTGCGATAACAATATCCACTCCAAAGTGGAGCATAGGTGATCCCAGACTATGAATCAATTTGCGCAGGCAGTCCCAGACTATGAATCAATTTACAATTAATCTACTTCAAAATTGTGTTTTTGTTGGGGCAGTTTGTTAATTTTTGTTGTTGTCAGACAATATGGAATTTTCTAAGATATGTATGTTCTACAGTATGATAGTAGTCGAAGGCATATTGGCTATAAGCCAAAATGTTATAAAAGACCTTTTTGATACTGTTTTTTTTCTCCACACAACTGTTTATATAATATAAAGCTTAAGTTTCTTAAAAACGAAAATAGTGACTATAACTTATAAAGGTTTTAGTAGAGTTTAATAGTTGATATTAACATTGATTTATTTTTTTATTTGTTTTATAAGAATTGGCATATTTTGTATTAAAAAATTGTTGCAATTGAATTGGTCAGCATGATAATACAAAAATAAGATATCTATCCAAAAATATATCATTAAAATTGTACAAAATTTGAGGCTTACTATTTAGAGAAACAAAAAAATCATTCACAAAGTATTTTGGAAAGAAACTATCTGTACAAATTTTGTAAAAAACACCTAAAATCGAGAAAAAAATGAAAAACATCAAACACTAGTACTAGATAAAAACATGGTGGTTGTAAGCTTCCTCTTAGTTCTTTGTGTTGGCATCGAAGTTATAATCTACAACCAACATTTACACATATTCCTGCTAGTGCTGATATCCTCATCTTCCTTATACAAACCCAACATACAACCTGTAATTTGAGGCAATTGAAGTAGAATTTATGATGAGACTCACAACCAATTGTTGATGATCTATAAACTGCAATGGATATTCCACTGGAATAGTTTGTCACAACAGATCTAATAAAATACTGGAATTTTTATTATTAAGGTTATTTTTCCTTTAGATTTCTAGAATATTTAGTTACTGATTTTTTTTCTTATGCTCAAAATAGATAAGAGTAGAATACAATCACACCATCCATAAATAAACACAAGATATGATCTGGGAAACCCAATACGAGAGAAAACCCAACTATAAGGTGGGGTTGCTTTGCTCTCTTTTCTCTGGTATAGAAATAATGCTAGTACAAAGAAAGAGGCACACTCTGTGGAGTTTCCTTTGACCTGTGGCATGTATGGCTACTGCATAATCTCTCCTCCTCTGTTATTCTCATAGAATACCACTCTCCAATGTTTTGATTAGCTATGGAACAAGATACAATGCAAAATAATGGAACCCCTTCTCCTCCTAGTGGCCTAATATTTAACATAGCCTGATAGCCATCTAGGTACATTTTTGACTTCCCCAACCCTCAATTGTGATAAGGTTTTGGACCTTCTAGAATCCTATTGAAATTACATACGTGGATATCCCCTTATGCACGAGTAACGGGGGCTAGCGTGGCATCCTCTCGTACCATGGTGGTCAACACGGTAGGTCAACTTGCGGGAGGCATAACTTTTGCATCGTTGGAAAGGTCTCGATGTGTAGAATAGTGTCATGGGGTCCAAGCTATGTTGGGAAAGTTTTAACCCCCAAAAATGTCGTTTGATGCCTCAAAATTACCCCAAAACATTCCAGACCCCAATTTTCTAAACTAGGACTTTCCACTAAAATGACCCTGCAAGCTTATTCCTCCATTTTTTCCACTCTGAAAGGACCGAGATTGATGAAAAACAATATAATGATCCAATATGGATCAATCGAAGAGAAACACACTCATCTTGAAGAGCTTCTATTTGTCTCTTTTGAGTGTGTAAGGTTTATAGAATGAAGGCATATTCATTGTTTCTCGTTTCTTCTTGGGAATTCATCCTACCAATGATAGAGCAAATCAATTTCCTATTATTAGTAATGAAATATTCATGCCTCCTTAGTGCTATGTGAATATCAGTGGTCTCACATAATAAACATTTAACATAGTTTCCAACTTGACAAGAACCATCCAAAATTCTAATTTTTTTAGAGGCCACATTTAGTGACTATTTTTACATTCATTTCATAAAGTGGTGCTACCAATAATACCTAATTTTTTCAAGGTTAAATTTACAAAATTTTGTAACCATGATTTGTAATGCTTTTAACAAAAACCCTAAAATTGATCGCCAAATCAAAAATTGATGCTCCTAGAATCATCCCCTTTTTTCGAGGTTAAAATTACAATTTGTTTGAAACTATCGCTTTGGAAACTAGTACTATTATGAACAAAAAACTTAAAATCAACCCTCAAATCAAAAAGTGGTGCTAGTAGCAACACCATTTTTTTTAGGATTAGAATTACAACTTGTTGAAATCATAGTCTTAACAACTAGTACTGTTGCAAATCAAAACCTTAAAATCAATCCCTGAATTGAAAAGTGTTGTTATGAATAACTAGGTGGGAAGATGGCAACGAAGGACATACTTCAACGATAAATCTCTGATCGAGCTTCAGTTTTTTGGGCTGCTGATTACATGGGACAGACATCGGTCTCAGCTGTCTTGCCTCTCATAGATCTTGCATGGACTATTAGAAAAACATGCTCCAAAGTCACCTTCTTTTTTCTTTGTATGGTCTTATCTCCGTATATCGGGCATTGTACAATCTTATACTCTTTTGAATATAAAGCGTATCTTTTTCGTTGAAAAAAAAAGAATAACACTCTTTTTTGTTTTGAAGTTAAAATTGTAAACAAAAGGATATAGGAAACAAATCACAAAACTAAGTAAAAAAATATAATTTTTAAAAAATAAAAATGGTTCTCTTAAATTTCAAAAAAACATAGGATAGTTAAAAAAAATTCCAAAAAATTAAAAAAACAAAATAAAAGGAAGCTTGACTTAAAAAAATAAAAATAAAACAAGTTTTAAAAAACAAAAATAAAAATAAAAAACACGTTTTAAAAAACAAAAATAAAAATAAAAAATGAAAATGAGACGAAAATCAATAAAAAATAATTTAGAAATAAAATAAACCAAAAATATAATATGAAATATAAATTTAAAAATAAAAAATTTAAAAATATTATATTAAAAACCAAAATTAAAAAAATAAACTAATTAAAAAAATAAAAGTTTATAAATAAGAAACTTAACAAAACCAAAACCAAAATTTTAAAACAATTACAAAACATTAAATTAAAAAAAAAAACAAAAAAACAACAACGCACACTTAAAAACAAATCATTTTTGGGGCAGGGATATTCTTTGAATCACCCCTCTCTACCACTAACCTCTATTTCTCACCTCATATTCCCTCCACTCAACCCATCGCTTAAAGATGTGCATGGGGGCAGAGGGAGAGTCACGAGGGTTAGAGGGAAGAGGGCAAATGGACAGGGGTTAGAGGGAAGGGAATCTTCAAACTGCACATAGGGATAGAGGGAGGGACGAAGGGATAGGTGATGGAAATTGGGGAAAGAAGATAATGAATAAAACCAAGAAAGATCAAGAAACAAGGAGATGGTGGTAAAATGCATGTCATTAATTTCCACACTAATGTATTCACAAAGTACATATATATAGTACAATGATCAATAAAAACTGTTAAATTTCCATATAACTAACACAAGTTAACAAGGTGATATTAGGAATATGATTAAGAGAAATAATGCTAACAATCCCCCCTTAATAATTAGTTCGTACAAAAGTACCAGCTAGCAAAAAAAACCAGTGCAAAAGCTAATAACATATCCAAGTCTTCAATCTGTAACTCATGGTATGAAACCTCATGAGTGTTGATGAATATCTTCCTGAAAAAACCGCCAAACATGGATGCTGAAAACTAAATCTAGAAAGCTCATTGTGCATGAAATGAGCCATATATCCTCCCAATGGTCATTGAAATGAACCCAAACCAATGAGAGAAAATCCTAATGAGAAGTGAATTAGCTGCAAGTCTAACACATCCCATATCTTGAAAAACCATGGCAATCCAATGTGCCAAGAGAAAAGAGCAGAAGAATCGTATGTCCTCTGCAAGGTCAAAAGATAATTCCTGAGAATTCTTAATACTATGAAGCTCTCACATATCGACACATAAAAAACTATCAAAAATCCCGCGGATAGAAAAAAGTGTCGAACAACATCCAAAACTTGTATATGAAAATATTGTAGCCAAAAAACCTCTGAGTAGTAAACCAGGTAAATTGTTGGTACTTCTCTAAATCCTGAACCTAAATGTCCATGAAACATGTCAGACAATCCATCGAATGAAAAAACATGTGACAAGTCATCCATCGATCCAATATCCATCAAAATCCCAAATGCCAAGTGCTAAACTATCTCAGAGAAAAATCCTTTGAAGGTCAAACTGACCAATCCAAATCCATCATCCAATCAGGAAACAAAAATCATGTCTCGAAATAATCATCGATCATCCATCATCCAAAAAACATAAATTCATTTGTAATCCCAAATCTTGAATCCATAATTAATCATCATAAACCACAATCATCTAAGTTAGACCTTGAAACTTGAAAATTGACATATCAATATTTCCCCCCTTGTCGACTGAAAAGTCAGAAGTCTAGATAATGATATATACCCCCTTAAAAGTGGAAAAGGGCAATCAAACCATCCTCAAGTAAATTCTAGAGACTCGATCTTCAAATCATAAGACTACATCAAGTGAGCCCTGATCATGCCCTGTATCATCCAATCCTGAAAAACATTCATGTCCATCAACTATAGAAATATCTCCAATCAAGTATGATTGTACATGTGTATAAACTCGTCGATAATATGGTTCCAATAAATTATCTTCTGAACTCCAATGCCAAGTACCTAACCATTCAAAATTTCCATGTTTCCTATGAATCTTTAGTTGCTTCCAATACCTTTCTGAGACATGGTTTTTCTTCCCACAAAAAACACATGGGTGTATATCAAAATAGTTTATATCAACATGGCCAACTTGGTAACAATGTCAACACAATACAAGTTCTTTGTTCAACTGAGCATAATCAATCAACAAATACTCAATACCTGTATTGTCATCAATATCCTCAACAATAATGTCTATATCAACATCCTATACATGTTCCTTATTAAGTTCTTCCTTCCTATCAACATTAACCAAAAAATCACTGTTCACAAATGTAATTGGTTACAAGAATTAGAAATATGAAAAAGGTTATCATGATCCTTTTCATATCCTAAGCCATATCTGTTTTGTTTAAACTAAAATTCTTCCCATGGTCTAACAACTTTATCTATATTTTCAATCTGATCCTCAAGTTGAACCTTCAAATTATCCACTTTGTTTTCAGTGTCATTAGTTAAGTATACACTGATTTCATCAAAGGAAAAAGACTGCAACTCACAATCAACAAGTGCGAGTTTGTTTTCTTGTTCCTTAGTGTCAAAAACTCTGTTTGTGTTTGAAATATATGTACCTTTTTGTGTAGTGTGTGAAAACAAATAAGAACATTAGCGAGAGTTCCTTTTTGCATAGAAAATGTAGATTCCAGAGTCTTGCTAATCAATGTGTGCAACATATTAAACATTTTGTCGATTCCTTCCATTTTGAAGTGCTTCAAATATGTCTAATGTGCAAAATCTAAGGCCTCCTTTTGAACCCTCTTATTCAATTTCAGGTGGTTTTAAGAAAAAACTTTCATTGAGTTACAATTGTCCTTTTAGATCCCATTACAAAATATACAAAATATAAACCACCTTATTACTTATTACTCCTTTTACAAATGCCCTTATGTCTTCAAAGAAACTACTTCCAAATAACTACTTTATATCTTAAAAAAAATACTTATAACACCTTTATAAAAAATATGAACCCTTATGCATATAGCTCCGTAATACAACACAAACCCAACTAACCACTTTATATTATTAATGGTGAACTGAAAGGGTCTTGCTAAATCCACAAACCCGGACTCCGCTTAGGTACGTCTGGTCTTAGTCGACTGACTAAAGAGAATTATAAAATACTCCAACATACTGATCTTAAGTCAAAATGTTGCCAAACAAATTCAACATTAGAATAATATATGTAGCAAAATGATTAATGTTATAAGAAATTATTTCAAAACCACTACAAAAAGAATGCTCAAGTTTGAAACCATGCTCAAGTGGATTGCATGGACCAATGACGAGGTTATGAAATTAATGATTCACTTATTTTCAATTGTTGACCACACTAGGTGTGGCCCTTCTTGGTGATAGGTTATTCAACCAATGTGTGAGCATAATATTTTCTCTCTCTTACTTTCCTCACCACTGTTCACGATCATTTTCTTCTTTAGGGTTAGGTGGCACTGCCATACCACAATCACACAGATGCTCCAAATGGATTGGGGTTGATGCTTATGAGGTTGTGGATCTGAATGGTTCTTGTGTGGGCGTTGTAAACGTCACCAGGTCAGATTCTCTATCCTGGGTGGAGGCAGGTCGGACCTGTCACACAATTTTCACCAGGTCAGACCTACCACACAATGTTCACCGTTAATACACCCTTCTCTTTCTGCATTCCGATGCGTCCGCTGCGAGCAAAGATCAAATTCATGTATATTGTGATTGGATTATTATGTATTGTGGTAGTATTACTATGAAACAAATGTAAGTGAGAATGCAAGCGAGGAGAGTAATGTAAGTTAGAATTCAAGTTAGGATATCAAGGAAAATGAGCTCTGCGCGGTTTCACGTACATATACGATCACAATCTCCTTCTCTATGTGGCCTCCTCCAGCCTCTTATGTGTGAGTAAAGAAGTGTGTGGGTTCTCCTCTACTCATCCTCCTTTGCTCAAATATTCATGCCGGTGGTTGATAGAAATATCCCTGATCCAGCTGATCTGGATATCTACTATGGATCTAGTGTTCTGTCTCACAGATCTGATACTCTGGGGGTTTCTGGATGTGTTTTAGTTATGTGCTTGAGATGTTTGTGGTTTTTGCATGTGCATGTTATACATTATGGTTTAAATAATATATATATGATGCATGCGGAAATAATGAACATCAACTGCCCAGTAATATGTATTATGAGATTCAAGCATGGAAATACAATGAAATACTGAAAATGTAGAAGACAATCATCAGTTAGATCTCATGGATCGTCACTGGAATACAAGAAAATAACATAAAATACCCGTGATCAGAAGATGAAGGCAGATCTGATGCATGCACGGATAGATCGACAAAATCGATGGTTCCAGAGAAGCATGGTAACCGCTACAAACTGGAAAACTCGTCCGGAAGGATATACTTGTCAGAATGAGCTGGAAACTGTCCCAATAGAAGCGCCCTAGCCTCTAGAATGATCTTGGTGACTTTCGAATGGCAGATCTATCCTCTGATGCTCCAGATCTCATCCAGTGGGGGTCTTCACACCTCCTGGGCTCTCTGGATGTGTCTAAATGATTCCACCAAGAAAATCGACTGATATAGGACTCAAAACGTTCGCCTCGACAAATGCGGAATTGGGTCAGAAGGTTTACCCCAGATCTGCTCTGATGATCTGTTTATAACCCCAATTGTCCATCCAAAATAACTGCGCCCTAGATGGCTGAATGATGTTCTCTGAAGGATTCAACCATTTGAATCCAATGGGAAGTGTCTCAATCTATGTGCCCTGGCTGGATCTCAACTGGGTCGGAAGGAAACTGCGATCCGAGCTATGATCTCATGCAGCTATACAACCCCTCTATATGACCTTTCACCCTCACCGACTAAGCTATGCAACACTGCAACTGGATACTCCTGAATAGAACGGTGAAATACCTGGATGGTATCTCCAATGGGATAGGGTGTGTCTCTCAACACCGAAACCTATCAATGGTGGTGGTTTCCTCTAGAAGTCCACAAAACAATAGAAGTTGAATCTCTTCCTCCTCTAGGAACTCTCAACATCAAATCATAACAATGCATAATGAAGAATTAGGTTGAATTCCTCCCTTTATACTCTTCCCGATCTAATTCACCATTGACCTCACTTAAGCTAGGCACTTTTCCTCCTAAGGTGAGTAATTAATTAATTAAATCCCCCTTAACACCTTTTCATTCTAATTCTTTGTTGACTTAGGCTTAAGTGACTTTTCCTTTGTTTTTTGGCTTAGTTCATCATTTATCCACCAAATCACCCTTATTTCTCCCTTTTTTCCTTGCTTGTGCCCGACTATAGTCTACGGGAACACATAGATTACTAAGTCACTCCCTATTGGCCTACTCTTGGGAACGGGACATCACAGTCCTCCCTTCTCGAGATTGCTTGTCCTCAAGCAACATCAATCCTGGGTGTTGCAAAATATGCTCTCCCTCGCATGTGGCATCCTCCACTGGAAGACCCCTCCATATAACCAAGCACTCCCTGATGACTCTGCTCCTCAACCTATGCTCTTTCTGCTCCAGTATCTCCTCCGACACTAGTTCCAACTGGCCCTCCTCATCCAAGGGTGGAAACTCCTCTGAAATGATAATCTGTTGTCCCATGACCTTTTTAAGGCAAGAGACGTGAAAGAAGTTATGAATATTGCTACCCTCCGGTAGCTCTAGCTCGTATGCCACCTCTCTTATCCTCCTGATGACTCTGTATGGCCCATAAAAATTTAGCTTCAACTTCTTTTCTCTGCTCCTCTTCAAGGAGGACTGTCTATATGGCTGTAATCGCAGAAAAACCAAATCCCCTACCTCAAAACTGCGCTCAAATCTCTATCAGTCTGCATAGATCTTTTGCTGGTTCTGAGCCATCTGCAAGTTCTCCCTCACTGCCTGTAGAATCCTCTGACTCTCCTCCACCCAGTCTTTGGCCCTCGGGACCCTGTTGTCTCCAAACACAGTCTCCATAAAGGAGGGTTCATCGTATCCATACAATTGCATGAACGGTGACATCCTGATAGACATATGGTAAGTTGTGTTGTAGCAATACTCACCCATGTCTAACTATCTCACCCATGTGTGTTGCTGCCCCCCTACATAGTTCCTCAGATACCCCTCCACCTATTTTTTGATGATCTTTGTCTGTCCATCTGTCTATGGGTGGTAGTTGGTACTCGTTGCTAGCTCTGTGCCTATCAACCTGAAAATCTCCTGCCAAAATGCGCTGATGAAGCGCCCATCTCTATCACTGACTATCTGCCTAGGTAAACCATGCAACCAGAATACCTCCCTAAAAAAAAACTCTGCTACCTGTATGGCTTTGTAGTCCATGGGTATGGTGAAGAAATGTGCAAATTTTTTCATCCTGTCGACCACCACAAATATACAGTCTCTTCCCTACACTCGAGGAAGGCCTGTAATGAAATCCATAGAAATGCTCTCCCATTTTTTATTTGGAATGGGTAGAGGCCGTAGAAACCCTGTGGGGTGTGTCTGCTCGGACTTGTTCTGCTGACAAGTCATGCACTCCCGGATGTGTTTCATCACATCATCCTTGAGACCCTTCCATGAGAATATCTCCCTGATCTGCCTATACGTTTTGAAGTACCCCTGATGCCCTGTTGTAGGTGAATCATGACACACCTTCAGAATTTTCCCCTTCAGGGTAGATTCTGGAACCAAATAGATCTAGTACTTGTAGAAAATGATGTCATCAAGAGCCCAATATCTATCATCAACCACCTGTCCATCCATCACCTCACAAGAAAATTTGTTTTTGGATTACTCCAACAACAAATGAGCTTTCCAATATGTACAAACGTCCATCATCGAACACCCTGCTGTCCTCCTGGACAAGGCATCTGCTACGATTGATCCAGGTGGATATTGGTGGCCACCCACCTATTCCACTTGGACCCCCACCATTGCTTCTTTCAGTTTTTCAGTTTCCTCACAGTTTACTATTTTTAGTAGTTTTTCGGGTCCTGAACTTACGGAGTCGTTTTGAGGCCTTAAATGACATTTTTTTGGGAAAACGGGGAGCAACATGAATCATATATCATGTTTCTCACCCAACAGTTGTAGTCCTCGGATAGATCTTTCTAACGAGGTATGGAACGCATCAAACGAAGATCGTATGCCAAATTTACGTCCCCAGGAAGTTGATGTACCAACTTACCCAAACGGGGCCCATAGTCTTGGCGTTTCATCTCCTAGGGTTAGGTCTTTGGATGTTTAGGGTTTTCCATTGTTTCTCAATAATAATAGGCCTTCGAGCCTCATTGTAACATAGTTCAGAGGCCAGTAGCCACCACATCTCTTCTAAGAGATAAGCTACCAGTGCCCTAGCTAGTTTATTTCCATTCTGTCTGTAAGCATATTTCAGTCATTTGTTATTAGTGAAATGAAGTCTTATTTCCGCTGCATCTCGGTGTTTATGTGTATTTCTGTATTTGATTGTGTTCCTACATAAATCCGGATCAGTGGTATCAAAGCGGTCTGCTCATTCTCGATCCTTCTTTGCATGTCCCCAATGAGGTCGGGGTATAAGGAGTTGGGGCTCGATCTGGTTGAACCTTTGCAAGATCAGCCTCGCAAACCCCGACGA
>JZKD02S1672990.1:1265379-1282057 GCA_000966675.3 Picea glauca
CAGACCCCCCATAAAACCACTTACCACTCTACCCCCCATGAAAACCACCTTTCCCTCTCTGAAAACCACTTTTCCCAATTTAAAAACCGTTTTTTGCCCATTTCGACCAGTCATCTTCCGAGGCGATTTTTGAGCAAACCAGGATGAATATTGAGAAACCGAAAGAGGTTTTTCTCAACATGGGTTAAATAACAATAAAATCTCCCATATTTCTCATATCTGTTATAGGTGGGGATAATTAAGAGCATTTTTGAGCCCTATTTGTCGGGATTCAAGATTTTCTTGTTTGAGACATCTATTTCAAACCCAGATCCCGAACAACTGGAGATGAATTTAAAAAAACCGAGAGAGGTTTTTTCTAAGAACAAGATGATATACAAAAACCTCCCCCATATTTTACACAACTATCTTAGAGTGGGAGAATCAAAGACTTCCTTAGACCCTATTTTTCAGAATTTCGGGAGGCGAATAATTCAAAAGAGATAGATGGCAAAGGGGTCAAATTGATTGGGCAAAGAACAAACATTGAAGATACAGATATATCAACAACCTCCATCAAATCAACAACCATAAACCTGTGCAGATTGAAAATCCCTTTATTTTTGTAATTAGAGATACAATTAGTTTACATATCCCTGAAATAAATCATGATCAATTATGACAACATCATTTGTAATAAGTTTATAAATACTTCTCATTTTTAAGTATGAAGGGTGGAAAATTTGTAAGAAGGAAGATGATCATTTGATGTAAATTATTTCACTGAGGTCAAGGGACCTTTTGCAGTAATACAAGACAAGTTTTTTGTGGATGATTGCAGCTATGTGAGACATTCTCCATCTTGCAAACATGTGAGGTGTGGATCATTGCAGCTATGTAAGTCTTTCTCTCAACTTACAAACTTGAGATAAATCCCCTAAGAAGGGTACATGGTTCCTGCCTAATATAGAGCTAGGAATGTAGAGATGACCTCCTCCATTCAGAGAGTTGAGAAGAACTCCAGATGATTATCCAGTGGGAAAGGCGATCTGTTGAGTTAAGACGTGCCTGTGGCTGATCACAAGGTGAATGTGTAAAATCCCAAAGTGTTGGGTGCATTTTCATGTGAACATAAATGAAGATGATATATTAGCCTCCTATGAGCAATAGACTTGACGATAATACTCCATATGATTCTTCTGTGTGTGACAATGAGAAAGAATATCTGTAGAGTGGACATGCCTATGGATGAACACATGTGAACGTGTGAAGATCTGGTTCTTTTGTGTAATGCAGTGAACCCGAGATATGACATCCCTATGGATGCGCCCCTAGTGGATGAGAACTAATGAGTTTATCATATCTTTTGCTATATATTGTTCAAAAGTCAAACCTGCATGTAACCCTAATTGCTATGTAAAGGGTACAGGTCGACCCTACCTTAATAATAAATGTAAAACATAATTAATCTGGATAATATTAATTATAATAATAATAATAATAATAACAACAATAATAATAATTATAATTATAAAGTGAATTAGATAGGTCAGTCCTGTTGAGCCAATAGACACTTCAGTTGATAGGACAAGTCTAATATAAGTAAGGGAAGATTGCCCATTGTGGAATCATATCTTTCTTGTGAGTTTGGAAATTTCAGCAAGTACACTTCTTTGGAAAAAGGTGCGCACCTCTCTTGGGCGCTAGAGTTCTAGGGTTTGAGAACCCTCTTGTGTGCTAGGTATTTCTTGGTGGTGAAGGTATTTCTCTTGAAGAATATAGCAAAGGATTTGGAAGGGTTTTCTTCCCTTATTGAGAAGGGTTTCCCAGGATACATTTTGTGTTCTTGTGCATGGTGCTTCTTCTTGTGATCTTGGTTGCTGCAACATTTATGGTTATGTTTAAATGATAAAATGGAATGAACTACATGCTTAACATAGCCTATGAAAAATCAACATGGTATTAGAGCGTAGGTCTTGAAGAACCCATTGCACAAGCTACAAGCCTTTAGCAATCATCCCTCCTCTTCTACAGAACTGTACGACCCTCCTAGGGTTTCCAGAAAATTTCGTACGACCTCCTTTGCAGTGGTGATTCAACCCTTAATACTTGGAAGTTGGGGCTAATTTTGGCATATAAGAGTATGGCCTCTTCCAGGACATCTCCAGAAGCTCTCAAAACGAAATTATGATAAATTGTGATTTTTGGACCTAGGGTTTCTAGGGTGCCGAAAATTCCTGCAGAATATTAATTATGGGTTTCTGAAGAAATGTTTTTCTTGAATCAGAAAGCATCTCTGTGATACTACTAAATTAATTATTGGAAGTCATAAGTCCAAATCAATCCAAGGTTTCTAATTCAACCTAATCCTTAGGTTTTAAAAATCCATCTGACAAGTATTCGAAGAAACCAATCAAATGAAGAGCATAACATTAGTAGAAGATAGGCTTGATGGACCAAGCAACTTCATCCCATGGAAATCAAAGCTTCTAGTCACCCTTGAAGAATATGAACTCTTGGATGTAACAACTAAAACTATACCATACATAGCTATAGATATAGAGAAGAATATAAGAAAAGAAGAAGATGTCAAAGCAATAAAAATAATCATCTACTCAGTAAGAGATCATCTCTTGCCATGTATTTCCAATTTGAAGATAACCTATGATATGTATAAAACCTTAAGAGGAATGTTTGAAAGTAACAACACTCTCATAGATCTTACCTTAAAGAGCCAACTTCAAAGTACCAAGATGACGAAATATGACATAGTTGCACTCTTCTTTATGAGGTTATCAGAGATTAAAAAACATCTAGAGACCATTGGGGAAATCATGTCTGATAGAGAACTTGTCTTAACCACTCTCCAAAATCTTCCAAAATCATGGGAGCCTTTCATTCATAGCATTAGTGGAAGAGAAGCTCTACCAACCTTTGAGCGCCTATGGATAGATTGTACTCATGAATAAATTAGACTTAGAAATAGAGGAGTGGAAGATTCCTCAGAAGAAAATCACGCTCTTGCACTTCATACAAAGAAGGGAGAAAAATTCAAAAGAAATTTTAGGAAAACATTTAAAGGTGAAAAGTCTTCATCCAATCCAGGCTATCAAAGAAGAGATACCTCAGAAATTTAGTGCTTAAGATGTGAAAAGTATGGACACATTGCAAGGAACTGTCTAACCAGAAAGAAGGGAAGACAACATGCTTCCACTGCTGACATTGATCCAGATCCACCTCAAAAGAGTGAAGAAAAGAGAGAGGAGAAGTACTTCCTCTAAAAGGACATGACTACAACTAGGTAAATCAATTGATATCTAATTTTACAGTTGATTTCATTTTTTAAATAAATGAAGGATATTATTCCTAGTATGAGAGCTCTCAAAGATTTGGACCATTATCTATGGTACGTGAGTCCAAACCATATTTAATTTGTTCATAGTACAAGAACAAGAAAAAACATTGTCCCTATAAGAGAGAAAGCCTTTCAAAGATCCAACAAATCTCATATGGAGATTGACAGTAAGACAAATACCATTCTCCCCTTTCAACAATTCAGAGGGAGACAAACATTACTCTAGCTGATCTAGTTGTTCTAGTTGATATGTTCAGAGATATTGCAGTAGAGCACAAAAGCCCTACCTAGGCTCACTCAACAAGAGGTAGAGAAACATACAAGTCTCTCAAGAAACAAGAGAACATGTATGACAAGATTCCATAACAGAAGAATATCGGTATATCTTAAAGACTGATGTATAAGATATCATTCAGGGACCAGAAGGGAAGTTTGTGGTAACTTCCAAGTAGATCTATAAGATCAAACATGTAGCTGATGAAAGTGTTGAGAAATACAAAACAAGATCTATAGCCAGAGGTTTCTCACAAATAGAGGGAGTTGTTTATGATGAGACACTTGATCCAATAAGCCCGATACACTTCCTTCCGTACTACCATTCATGAGTTGGAAACTATATCATATGGATGGATTCTTGATAAAGTTTGGGTCTCAACAAAAGTGTTGCTGACCCAAACCTACATTATTACTATTGGTGACGAGAACCTGATTTTGATGACTTTTTCAGAAAGCCCTGTTGTTGGATACAAGTAATATTTGACTTCTAATTTCAAGATGAAGAATATGAGTATAATGCACCACTTATTGGGACAAGAAGTATGACAGAGGACCGATGAGATTTTCCTAAGTCAAGGAAAACATACAGTGGGAATATTAAAGAAGTTCAGTATGATAGAATGAAAAAACCATCGTGATGGATTTGAAGAAAATGAGTGATGATGATTTAGACGAAATTGATCCACAACTGATTGGATCATTGATGTATCTTGTTAAAACCAGGCCTGATTCATTCTATGCAGTGAATGTGCTTAGTCAATCCATGAGTCAACCAAGACAGACTCACTGGATAAGTAGTAAAGCATGTATTGAGATATACGAGCCACAATTATAAATGACATAAGATATCCCTCGAGTGTGAACTTGAGTTTGCAGGATATATCGATACAGATTGGGCATAGAGTACAGTGGACTGGAAGAGCACATCCACTTGTTGTCTTACCGTGAAGTTTGCCATGGTTTCCCAATGTAGCAGGAAATAGAACGTTGTGGCCTTGAGCACCACATAGGAAGAGTATATAACAGTGAGTGTGAGAAGCAATGTGGCCTCACAATATTCTGACAAATTTACTTGACCATGAGATGGATCTTATGATGATAACCAAGAGTTGTGTGTAAAGCTCCTTGATAACCCAATTTTTCCTATTGGATTGAAACACGATGAGATGAAGTATCCTTATATCAGAGATATGATGCAGAGGAAAATTGTACACATGCAATACCTTCTTACACATGAGCATATTACAGACATCTGCACCAGACTGACTTGGTGAAAAATGCCTTCCTAATTGAGAGAGAATATTGATGACTCTAGCCAAAAGAAAAATTTAGAGAACATTCATTTGAGACTTGTCATGATAAAGAATACCTCCCTAGATGAGAGGGAGTGTTGATGATTGCAGCTATGTGAGACATTTTCCAGCTTACAAACTTGTGAGGTGTGGATCATTGCAGCTATGTAAGTCTTTCTCTCAGCTTACAAACCTGAGAGAAATCCCCTAAGAAGGGTACATGGTTCCTTCCTGAGACAGAGCTAGGAACGTAGAGATGACCTCCTCCATTTAGAGAGTTGAGAAGAAATCTAGATGATTATCTAGTGGGAAAGGTGATCTGTTGAGTTAAGACGTGCATGTGGCTGAGCATAAGGTGAACGTGTGAAATCCCAAAGTGTTGGGTGCATCGTCATTTGAACATAAATGAAGATGATGTATTATCCTCCTTTGAGAAGCAGAGTTGATGAGAATACTCTAGATGATTCTCCTGTGTGTGACAGTGAGAAAGAATATCTGTAGAGTGGACATGCACGTGGACGAGCACAGGTGAACGTGTGAAAATCTAGTTCTTTTGTGTAATGCAGTGAACTAGAGATATGACATCCCTATGGATGTTCCCCTAGTGGATGAGCACTAGTGGGTGTATCAAATCCTTTGCTATATATTTTTCAAGAGTCAGACCTGCCTGTAACCCTAATTTCCATGTAAAGGGTACATGTCGAACCTACCTTAATAATAAATGTAAAAGATAATTAATCTGAATAATATTAATTATACTACTAATAATAATAATTATAAAGTGACTTAGAGAGGTCGGCCCTGTTGAGCCAATATACACTTTAGTTGATAGGACAAGTCTAATATAAGTAAGGGAATATTCCCCATTGTTGAATCATATCTTTCTTGTGAGTTTGGAAATTTCAGCAAGTACACTTCTTTGGAAAAAGGTACGCACCTCTCTTGGGTGCTAGAGTTCTAGGGTTTGAGAACCCTCTTGTGTGCCAGGTCTTTCTTGGTGGTGAAGGTATTTCTCTTGAAGAATATAGAAAAATATTTGGTTGGGTTTTCTTCCCTTGTTGAGAAGGGTTTCCCAGGATACATTTTGTGTTCTTGTGCATGGTGCGTCTTCTTGTGATCTTGGTTGTTGCAACATTTATGGTTATGGTTAAATGATAAAATGGAATGAACTACATGCTTAACCTAGCCTATGAAAAACAAACATTGTTGAGGATTCATGTGCAATATCTATGTGGTGAAGTGCTTATTTTGTAACTTGTTTTCTTTGTTTCCATATGTTTTTCTTTTCTGATTATCTTATAGAAAGTTGCAGGACATAATTTGTTGAAAGATACGCTATGATTCTCACTGTGGATAATTTAAATGTTTTCCTCTGATATTTATTGACAAAATTATTAATTGATCTGTTTCTCAATTGATACTATCTCTTTTCTCCTATTCCATTTCATACAAATTTACGAGATCCAGTAGTATGTCTACCTTTCCCTGTTTCACTTGAGCTTGATATTTCTGCAAATTGATCACCCAAGCCTCTTTGACTCCATTGCCCAATGGCCCTCCCTTGTTGTTCCAACCAAAAAATTTAAAATTCAAACCCTGTACTATCATAACTAGCCTAAAATTCCCAGTAAACAAAGCTAAATCATATAGATAGATCCCTCTCTGAGTCTAGGAGGGCTAGATCCTAGACTCCAAAGTGGTTTTGTGGTTACCTCTGTCAACTTCTTCCTCAGCCTTAGAAATTACAGTGTGCTAACACATATGTCATTTAGAACTATGTGTCGTCTATCACCTTTATCATGGCCATGGCCTCATTTCTGGGGTAACCTTAGCTACGATCATTTTCTTTGTGATATTGTGTTTACATAGCAAATCACTTTCCACTATTGTATGCATTTTTTAGATGATGATCATAAAGTGGTCTTTATGTATCTCGTATTATTGTTGAACGTAGTTCATATTTTATTTGGTTGTTTTGTTCTGTAATGGACATTTACAAAAGCTGATAAATATGGGACATAAGTTTTCTCCATCGATCCAAAAAATTTCAGAGTAATTTCTTTGAATTTTGAAATATTGTTTGACACCATATGAATTGATGCTCTGATTTATGTAATGTGTTGATATTGGACGTCTTTGTGTTGTCTGTAGGATGGAAGAAGTCCACATAAGAAGACTAGATGGATTGGAAAAGATAGGTGGGACTATATCCTGCATTGGCGGTGCTACAATTATCACACTTTACAAAGGTCTGTCAATTAAGCATATCCAGGTTGAATAACTAACTAGACCAACAACTATTGAGAAATAAAACAATGCAAAAACCTGGAAACTTTCTTCCCAAGTTTCGTTAGATTTGATCGGTTCCTGAAATTCATCCCTTAGTGACTTAGTCAAATTCATTAAATTCACTACTTGCTCGCCTTTTTATGTTCTTTGATTAGTTTATTTGATTGTTTGAATTTGAGAAGAATTTCAAAGGTTGAAATTAATTGTAGTTAATCAAATTTGTGTGGGTTGTCAACTTTTTGGACATATTAAATTGTTTAGCCATCTTTTAAGTATTTAAATATAGAATGATATGCTTTTTGATAGACCTAATTTCCTCTAGTTTGAGATACCATTTTTTACATGAAACTACAACTAAACATTGTATTTACCTTCATCTTAAATATGTGGTAAATTTTTTGAGATTTTTTTTTTCTATTTATCAAATTGTAAAATAATTTTTTTATTTTACAATAAATTTTTAAAGTTGTTTTCAACTGATTGGTTTATTCTAATATTTTCTACATAAAAAATTATCATCTATAAATATTAATATCCAATATTTTACGATTCTCTGATAAATTATTGTGGAAAGACACCGGAGCCCACTCTCAACTAATAACAAACAACCAGTAAAAAAGGTCCTACGCCATTGAAATTGTCCACTATATTTAGTTGTGTTTGCTATTTAACCATTGATTTCGCCATTTTTTTCTTCAGAGGAGGCCAAAAAAAATAACCTCTTCACGTTGGTTGACTAAAAATATTTTTTACCATTTTTTTTTCCTTGAGAAGAGCTTAAAAAAATAAATAATTGCTTCAGGTTGGTTGAGTAAAAATATTCTTGTAGGGTGTCGTTTCTCACTTGTCCTTTATGCTTCACATAATTACTACATGTTCCATCACAATGCATAGAGACAGAGATAGATATCACATTCATGTGATAGGGACAAGATGAAGGAAAGGATCTCCATGGCTGCATGTTAGCGTTATTTGGACAGGATAAAATCATATTTTTTTTCTTATAGATTACAGGTTTGAATTTAGAAAAGGTGTATTTTTATCAATAAAATAGTCAAATCATTATTAAGGGATCTCTTGTTACGCAACAAGAAGATTTGTATATCAATTTTGTGTTTATCTAAACCACAACCTTAAAATTAAATTATTATTGTTTTTATTAAAAATAAAAAATAAATCAAAATTATTACTGTACTACTTATAACTCAATATTATTATCAAAACCATAATAAAATCAAAATGTAAAAATAACTTATGTATATTTGAAAATCAATAACAAATTTAAACAATCCAAAAAATGTAAAAAATAATTTTACATTTGAAAAATGACAATAAACCTAAAAAATCCATCAATCATATTCAAATATCATAAAATAATAGATAAGTTAAAAACTCTCCCGACGTACTCCTTGTCGACTGTGGACTCTCTCATACTCTTGGGTTTTCGGGAGGTTGACCTTGATGACCGAAATTTGGTGGAAGCTTTGGACCACTTAGATCCACCTCATTGCGAGGAGGGGGCCCTTATCCCTCTTGACACCTTTCTTGGAAACTCTATTATTCCACCATCCTATACCTCATAATTGTCTAGGGTTTTGAACACAGGGCCTGAGGGGTCTAGCACCAGTTACTCATGGTCCAGAGGCCTGGGATTTGAGACTTCACCAATCAAAACACGAAGTGCGAGGAAGAAAGAAAACCTATCTCGAGATTCTTTTGAGGCTGTTACTTTATCTACGAGATATGATACTGGGGTGCTTAGAGGTTTAAAATCCCTTGCAAGGGCTAAGCCATGATCCTCCTCACCCTTAATATTATAGGGGTGGAAGGAGCCCCAAAATTTGCCTCTGTTTGTAGAATTCTTGTTTTGGTAAAGCCTGACATTATTTTTCTACATGAGACCTTGGTCTCGGAAGATAAGGCACACTGTTTTATGCAGAAGATTGTTCCCAATTGGTACATGTGTGCGGTTAGCTCATAAGGGACTTCGAGTGGGCTCTTGGCTTCTTGGGATCCTAATAAGTTCACTTTGAAGCCTACTTTGTGTAGTGGGGGTATCATGCTATCGGGTGTTTCTCTTGATATTGATCGTGTTATACATTTGATTAATGTTTACGATCCTCACATTGATAGAGTTTGTTTTTGGAATCGCTTGAACTCTGGAGGGATACTTTCTTCTAAAAGCTTGGTCATTGCAGGAGATTTGAACCTCACTACTAGGGCGGATGAAATTTGGGGTTCAACGGCTCATATGGATCGACAGGAAAACTTTTTTATGCATCTATTTAAGGAAAATTTGTTGGTTGATGTTGCGCCGGATGTCCTGGTTCCGACCTGATGGAATGGACGAGTAGGGGATGCTTATATTGCGAAGTGTTTGGATCACATACTTGTTGCAGAGGATCTGTTATCTGCGGTTGGTAGATACCACTCGTGGGTAGAGTTTTCATTCATATCTGACCACACACATGTCGTTACTCAGCTGGACTTCACACAGTCTAGGGTGGTCTTTCCCTTTAAAATAAACCCTACTTGGATGGAGGAGCTGGACTTTAAGCAAACTGTGAATGAGGTCTAGGGAGATCCCCTTTTTCTAGAAGAACTAGACCCACAAATCAGAATGGTTTGGAAACTCAGAGTTTTAAAGTCTAGGATAAAGGACTGGGCGTGCCACACTAGACGATAATTTTTTTATAAAATGGAATCTATGGAGCAGGAAATCAACAGGGAATTTGCGGTGATGCCGAAGGAAGGTTTTAATCCGACTACTAAAGCTCGATTAAAAGCGATGGAAGCTAACCGCAATGATCTACTTAGGAAGGAAGAGGAACATTGGAGGCAAGAAATTCGTTCTATATGGTTGAAGTGTGGAGATCGCAATACTAGGTTTTTTCACAATTTTGCAAGTGCATGTAGGAACCAAAAGCATATATGGGAAATTGAGGCAGGGAACGATCGGACAGTTAGAGGCCGGGAGGAACTTAAAGCTAAGGGGGCTAGGTACTTTAAACAACTTTACGTTGTGGATGGAGCATGTGACCTGACAAATCAAGTAAATCTTGCCTGCCAGTACCCTTAGTTCATGACAGAGACGGACAATAAACTTTTAGAGAAGCCTGTGACCAAACAAGAGATTTGGGAGATACTAAGGCATTTTTCAAAAGACAAAAGCCCAGGACCGAACGACTTGACCATGGAATTTTTTACCCAGTTTTTTGATACAGTTGGTGATGACTTACATAGCATGGTAGAGGACTCTAGGAGACGTGGCAAGGTTATGCGGGCCATTAAATTGACTTTTCTGGTATTGATTCTGAAGGAGAACTTGCCTAGGAATTTTGTGGATTTTAGACCCATAGCGTTGTGCAACCTTTGTTATAAGATCATTTCCAAAGAAATAACAATCAGAATCAGACTGATTCTCTCCAGGGACCTGGCCATTGAACAACTTGGATTCCTGAAGAGAAGAAAATACTGGATGTGATGGGAACAACTCATGAGTGCATTCATAGCATCCACTCAAAAAATCAGAAGGCCTTGATACTAAATTTGGACCTGAAAAATGCGTATGATTGCGTAAGTTGGGATTACCTTCGTCTAGTACTAACACAAACTGGCTTTAGCCCTATGATTAGCTCATGGATTATGAGCTATGTGACAAGCACCTCTTTTGTTGTATTAATAAATGGGGATACCTCGACCTTCTTCAACAGTGGGCGGGGACTCCGCCAGGGATGCCCCCTTTCTCATTTATTATTTATTTTAGTTATGGAAAGTCTCAGTATCCTTTTGAAAAAGAGACAGGAGAAGGGAAACTTAACAGGGGTAAAGGTATCTCCAGTGATCAATATTTTACATCTCATCTTTGTAGATGATTTCCTCATAATGACGAAGGCATCCATTGAAGAATGGCATCTTGTGAATCTCATATTGGATCAATTCTGTAGCGCATCGGGTTTACAAATAAATGGCTATAAATAGACTTTCCACCACCCGAGAGTAGATGATGATGTGCTGACCAGCCTAAAGACTTTTTTCAACTTCAATGTTATGGATCTGAATTCAGGATTCAAGTACCTGAGGTACTATATCAAAGCACAAAAGTCGAACTTCGATGAGTGGAGATGGATGATCATTAATTTTGAAAAAAGAATCAACCATTGGTGCAATCGTTGGTTGACTTTGGGAGGTCGTTGCATCTTAGCCAAGTCAGTGATGGAATCTTAGGCAGTCTATTGGATGTCCCTTGCGGCGGTACCCTCCACTTTTCTTACCATAATTAGGAAGCTGATTTATGATTTCCTATGGTCGGGGGGACATAAAAAACATAGTATACATGTTTGTAAGAGGAGCCTGATAGATAAACCTAAAAGATTGGGGGGATGGGGACTTAAAAACCCTTTTCTTTTCAGCCAAGCTCTTGCTGCAAACTCTCTGTGGAGAGTCCCGATGGAGGATGGGATTTGGCACCGTGTAGTAAAGGATAAATAACTTCCATACACTTCGGTGGATACATGGTTTATATCGGCACAGGTTATACAACCTCGAGCCTCACCATTACAGAAAATCCTCTTAAAATCCCTACCCCTGTTAGCACATTAGTTGAGCTGGCTGCTTAGAGGTGGTACTACGATATTGGGTAGTGTTGATATGATTCTTGGATTGGGGACCCTTTCCCTACTTTCCCAGGAGCTTCTAACGGTGTTGAGGACTCACAATATTTGCTACCTATACCATGCAAAAAAGCAGAATGCTCGAGGTATGATACTTGATCCTTGGAAGAATAATGTCGATCTGGGGGTCACGGGACCTTTAGCTATGGAATGGACCTGCTACACGAGGGCACTTTGTGGCTCGAGGATTCACCTCTGTCCGGGCGAGGATAGATTAATTTGGATGGGCAGAGATTAGTCATGCAGTCTCACGACAAAGAATGTGTATAATGTTGTAGCTTCCAGGACGTGGACCCAACAACTCCCGAGCTGGCGAAATCAAATCTGGACTTGGGATTTGGATTACAAGCTAAAACTATTTTTTGGCTGGTAGTAGAGGATAAGACACTTACATGGGACATAATCCAAATAAGGGGGTGGATCGGGCCGATTCGATGCTCTATATGCTTCAGGGAAGTGGAATCCATCTCTCATATGTTCGTTGACTGTCATTTCACCAGTATCCTTTGGAGGGAGTTACAATAAGACTACAATTTAATCACCACTTGGGAAGGTCGATCCGTAAGAAATTGCATAGAGGAGTGGATAAAGAAGGAACAAGTATTTTAAACTCTCCTAGTGGTAGTTTGTTGGAATGTATAGATGTAAAGAAACATATGCATTTTTGAGTCGATGGCGCCATCAATGAAGAGGGTCAGTTTTCTAGTGAAAAGCATGGTGGACAATACTTGCAGAGTAGACAATAAACGGGTACAGTATTGGATCAATAAGACCCCTGAGCTTATAATGGATACAACTTACTAGTTCGATGGAGTGTCTCAGGGAAATGGATTCCTTAGTGGCACATGGGGCATTATTAAAACTACAGGTAACTCTCTCATCAAATGGACTCTAAATTGTGGTAGGGGTACTAATACCAAGGCATAACTCTTGGGCCTGTGGGCCTCTTTAATTTTAGCTCAAAGATTAAATTATCCCCAACTACACGTTTTAGGCGACTCTAAGGTCTATTTGAACTGGTCCAACCAAGCATGCAACATAAATGTGGCTAATCTCATGGGATGGAAGAAGAAGATCAGATATTTGATTCTGTATTTTCCCGTAATAAAACTTGATCATATCTATAGGGAGGAAAATATGGAAGTGGATACACAATCCAAAATTTCTCTACATGTTCCCGAAGGTAAGATCCATTTCCGCATTTGGCAGGATGGCCAGGAGGGCCCCCCTCCCATGCTCTGTCTATATAAATGAAGGATGACAGTGATCGATTTTATATCTCCTGTTGTGGTCTTATCAATACTACTGACCTCTTTTTTAGTTAGGCAAATGTAGATGATGGGATTAGGCCACCACTTTTTTATGAGGCTTTAGGCCATTATCTATTTGATATTTGTAACTCTGTATTCGAAACTGGGACAAATCCTTCTTCCTGTAATTTTGTATTTTGGAGACGAAACCTTTGACAATTGATGAATATTTTGTATTTTGATGTAATCGTGAGAACTACATATATAATATATGGAGAAATTTTCTATTGGAAAAGTTAAAAACTTGAAAACCCCACTCTTCAGCCCCTTTATTAAAAAATCCAAAAAACTTCTATATATCCTTCATGAATCAAGAGAACTCCATATCTTTTTTATATTATTGAGAAATGTTACATGTTATTAGTCCCTGCCAAGGGACTATAGCAATGAGTTTTCCTTTGAGTCTATATTAGTTTTCTTTTGAATTTTATATTTATATGCAAAGTTTAATGTTTAACATTACAAATAAAGATATATATATATATTTTTAATATTATATAAAAACTTGGTTTCTGAAATTTTATTGGTCAATATATTGAATGTGTTATTGCAGGCTTCACTTCAATCGATGTTTAGAATTAATTAAACAATTAATGTGATTTGAATACTCTGGCAGAAGGGACAATCTTCCATCCTTCTATTTATTTGGCAAGTGTAGATGCCATCTAAGCCCTTCCCCTTGTCATTCTTTCTCCCTCTGCCATAGAGGTACTTTCTCCTATTTTGCAATTAAATTTTTACCACCGACAATTATGGCAATTTAATTTAATTTTTGGCCATCAAGAGTTATTGACAATGACAACAACATCCAGGATACGTAGATACATACAATTTTTTTATGCAAGGATCCATATAAGAACCTAAACCATTCATTTCAAACTTGTTAAATCGAGCGATTTAATAAGTTAGAGTTTTGTTTCATCCAAAATTTTAGTATTTACATTGATTTATAACACGACTTTCTATTTAGGTTTAGGTTTGGTTTTTTAACTTTGTAATAAAAATTTGTTTAATGCTCCGAAAATGGGTCAATGTTCACATGTCAATCAGAATTTTGACCTGCCATATTTTGACTGGTGAAAAGAAATTGGTATACATTTAATCAACTCCTCACATCTATATAAATCCAAAAGCAGTGGTAACTCATGATCTGGTCTTTGCAGTCACACCATGTTCTTATTCTCTCATCAATGCTCTGAAATGGCACCAATCGCTCAGCTGTTGTGCTCGGATGAAGCCTTAACAATGCCTAGAGGAAACCCATTTCTTCCATTAACGTTTTTATGGCATATTGCCAATGTCCTTTTGAATCGTTCTCGACTGTCTAGGTTAAGCTGAAGTATGATATTATTGATGTTGTCATGAACATTGCATGATAGGTTCAAGTGATTGTTCTGAATGAAAATATGCACTGCTATGAGTGCTGCGAAAATGTCTCCAAAGTGCTCTCCAAAATGGACAGTATGCCTCTTCATCATATTCCGCACATTAATCAATTTTGGTAATGGAAATTAAACGTTTAATGCATGAATTATTTAGTGCTCTGTTGGGCAATCATGTATATCCCTATTTTCCATATATATATATATATATATATATATATATATATTTTGAGTCAATTTGCTTGCCAGGCACTTCGTGCTAATTTTGTTTTTCATTTTCTTAATGTGATTGTGGAGTGGTCATGGACAAATTTGTTGCACTATGGGATGGATGTTTCACAAGAGAAGGTAACAGTGAGAGGGCGTGTGAATATCAAGAAGAGAATGCAATGAATTAGATCTATTGCCAACTATGAGAGGACAAGAAAGGTGTAAGGTACCATGTCTATTATATTAGCAGAGAAGATAAATAATGCAGAAAATAACACTTAGATAGCAACAAAATATGAAAATATTACAGAGTTAATAGCGAAACAACAAATTATATGGAACCACAACACCATAATTATACATTTATTGATAGGAAACAAGGTTCACTTGCCTCTTCGAGGGGGAAACCTCCAACAAAGAAGATATGTATTACAATAATTCTTCAAGACAAAACTTCTCATACCCTCTACTCTTATTTATACTAAATCTATCTATCCAAAAGAACAATCTAGAGGAAGATCCTTCTAGAAGCGGAAGCTTCTATTAGGTCTTATTACATTTGACTTATTCCTCCTTATTACTAGGTCTTATTAATATTGAACTTTATTACATGGAAATATATTATTCTACCCAGGTTAGGTCCCTAACATGCCCTCCCCCTTAAAATTAGCCTTGTCCTCAAGGATTGAGATGAGGAAATTGTTGCAGAATGTTAGTTGGATCCAAGGTGGCATCGGCTGGAGTTGTATCTTTCCATTGGACTAAGACTTCCGTAATGGTTCACTGACGAAGACAACGCTCATGTTGGTCCAAAATTGGTTGTGGCTGCAACCAGATGGATCCTCTTCATTCAACTCGGGAAGGCTGGTTTGATTTTGGCACTTAGTTCCAATCACCTTCTTTAAGCAGAAGATATGAAAAATAGTATGGAGCTTAGAAGAATTGGGAAAAGCTAACTGATAGGCCACCTATCCCACGTGCTTGAGAACTGTATAAGGACCATAAAATATGGGCGCCCGTTTCTGACAATGTTCAACCTCGAGTGAATTTTTCTTATAAGGTTTCAGTCGAAGAAATACCTGGTCTCCTTCAACAAATTGACTTTTTGAGCAACCTTGATCGACTTGTTGCTTCAAGTGATTCTGAGCCATGACCAAATTATCTTTAAGGGTACATAGAATAGATTCTCAAACTGTAAGCATTTGGTCAACTGCCTGGACCTTCAAGACACCTAGCATGTAGGAGAGAATGGAAGGTGGCTTTTGTCCATATACTTGTTAGGCAGAAATATTGTCGTTTAATTCCGTTGTAGTACTTGCCCAACTATTTAACTTGTCAATCTGAGGTTCGTAGGCTTACGAATCACATGCACTATATATGTAGGACTGAAGTAGAACTAATCTAATCTAATTTTCTGACATGAAATTAATCTAGGAAAACATTGAGAAACTAACTAGGAAAGCAGGAAATTAATCTAGGAAAACAATACAACATGTGAAGAGTTGAATGACAAAATACATATGTGAGCTCACACAATAAACAATCCCAAATTATATTACAAGAGTCAAATGACAAAGCATGAAAGAATAACAATGAAAGAATCCAAGCTAATAATCCCCTTCTCCTAATTACAAGACTAAATTATGAATTACATGACTCCTTCATGAAGAGAGAACACTCTCTTATATACATGAAAGTCTTGAAGAGTGTCATAATTACAGATCCACTATTCTCTCAACTTATTCCTTCAAATCCTCCACACATATCTTGGATAAGATATCCTATAAAAATCTCCACGATCTTCTTCTTTGAATATGCTTGAATGATTGTCCCAAATATTCTTCAAATCTTCAAAGCTTGAAGATGAAATTCGAATTTGAGGCTAGGTGGTAATATTTGACTTTGTTGAAAT
>JZKD02S1672991.1:68954-82210 GCA_000966675.3 Picea glauca
ACGTGGCTGAAACAACCCGCGAATTGCGATGCTGAAACACCATCAGCAACAACGGGAAGAAGCTGTTACACCAGTCGTAACAACAATACCTCATTTCAGCTCCTGTAATAGCATTATGTTGCGTGAGACTAGGACATCCTGTGCTGGTTTAAAAAGTAGATCCGACTAAGGATAGGACTCAGATATGCATTGTAATTATTGTATTGAAAGGATTTCCTCTTTAAATAAGAGGAAATCATCATTCGAGGCAGCAAGTTTTGTGTACTGAAGCAACTTCAGAGAAGCGGGACGTACTCTATTTCCCAGATTGTAATGTGATATTTCGACAGATGAATATAAGACTGCTTTGAGTATCCTTCTCTAGATTTTTCGTTTCAGGGGAATCTTGTGAGAAGGGAGGACCCACCTTCTTCACAAGATTCACCCATTAGTTTAGAAGTGTGTTAGTATAGTTTATGTTTATGCTTTGATTTAACTGTCGTTTGCTGAAACACTGTTTTTAATGGATTCTGCTTTGCTGAAACACTACTGACTCTGTCTTAGATTATTGAATGAAATTCGTAATTCTTTTCATTAGCAATCTTGTGTGATGATTTTATGAGGCTAGCCAGAAACAAGGTTAAAGGTTCCTGCTCAGACAGGAAGGAATCAGAACATGCTGTCCTCTGTAGAGTTCATTTACTTCTGCAAGTGTGCTAGCCAGAGATTTGGTTAAAGGTTCCTGCTCAAACATGAAGGAATCAAAACACCTTGTCTTCTGTAGATTTCATTTAATTCTGCAAGTGTGCTAGCCAGGGATTGGGTTAAGGGTTCCTGCTCAGACAGGAAGGAATCAAAACACCTTGTCTTCTGTAGATTTCATTTAATTCTGCAAGTGTACTAGCCAGGGATTGGGTTAAGGGTTCCTGCTCAGACATGAAAGAATCAAAACACTTTGTCTTCTGTAGATTTCATTTAATTCTGCAAGTGTGCTAGCCAGGGATTGGGTTAAGGGTTCCTGCTCAGAAAAGAAGGAATCAAAACACCTTGTCTTCTGTAGATTTCAATTACTTCTGCAAGTGTGCTAGCCAGGGATTGGGTTAAGGGTTCCTGCTCAGAAAGGAAGGAACCAGGACATCCTGTTCTCTGTAGATTTCCATCATTCCTGCAGGTGTGCTAGCCAGAGACTGGGTTAAGGGTGCTTGCTCAGAAAGGAAGGGATCAGACTATCCTGTTCTCTATAAACCTCAACTTCACAAGTGTGCTAAACAGAAATAGGGCTTAAGGTTCCTGCTTAGAAAGGAAGGAACTAGATAGCCTTGTTCTCTGTTAGATAGAGTTAATTGTCTTCTGCTTACTGTTTTCATGAAAGAGTGTTAGTACTGAAGTCTTTGTTTGAGAGTAAGGGTCCTGTTCTCTGATTGCAGAATAATTGTTCTTTCCCATTGCAAGTGTTATTTTAATGTAATCCAGGATTCTTAGATTAATCTTTAAAGATTTGCAATAGGGAAGTTACTTTCCTGTGATTTAATTCAGAACTTCAGTTCATTCAAGCAAGTGTGATTAGTATAAGTTTCTTTACTACAACACTAAGTTGCTTTTGGAATTGAGCATATATAGTGCGTGGTTATATTTGAAATAAAAGACTTCCCTGGGTTGATAATTTATGTATCACTTGATTGTTTGAATCAATTAAGCAATTATAGTGACCAACAGTAAGTATATTTGCCTTGTAAATACAAGAATAACCTAGGGATACGAAAAATAATAAGCTCTTATACAAATAATGAAATATGAATGTTATCTCTACAAACATATAAATATGAAAAATGAGTATGAATCTATAGCACTTTGTGACTTCTATCTTCTAATAACTAAAAGAGAGAAATCACAATGGAACATCTAAAAAGAAAAAAACTATCTAAACACAATAGTGGTGTACCTTGAGTCTCTTTTATGGAATAAGGGATGAGTGGAAATAGACTGAATGTAGACATGCATGTGATACCCCTCAAGGAAAGGGATAAAAACCCATTTTGGTTTGCCTTGCTCATGCACGTGATCTCCTAGAATAGAACACCCTTATGCAAGGATATGATAGCCTTGAATTGAATGCATACTAAATTTAATTCCATGCACAAACTCATGCACCAACTTGCATAGTTGTTTTTGCAACCCTCCAAAATCAATGAACCTTCCACATGTCATGCACCATCCTCACACAAGGATCTCTACCATCTAAAGATAACACATGCTTGCACCCTCACTACTCATTATGCCTACATAACTATTGTGTATTTAGTATATCCTCTACTTCTCCCTCTCTTTGTCCCATGGTACCTACATGAGTATCAAGGTGTTGTTGGTGCTTTGGATTTGCTGAAGTGTGCTTATGTTGGGAGTACAAACTTTGAGCAACAAGTAACAAAAATAACATCACATCCAATAACAAACTAACAAAAAAATAAAACTAACCACAATTTCATCCATTCAAACTTTGTAAGTATTTTAGCTAAATAAAGTGAGTAAATACAACACATTAACTCCAAAACAACATACAAGAAACACTTATTTGTGATATTTATATAATATTGCTACTAGGGAATGATTTACCATGTGGTCATAGGAAATCTTTGTTTGATTTCCACCCCTGAGTCGAGGCTACAAATTAAGATATACATTTGTCTTTACTCTCACATGCCCAATCGACAAATAAATTTAAATGGATTCTTGCACTTGATAACCATAAGCCTAACGCACCATAATGATGAAGGGTAATATCTCAATAATTCATGGAAACAATGCTACAACAATTAGCTGGGTACTGGCTAGCCTTTGTGCTAAATCAACATTTGCTTGCCAATCTTATTGTTGGATAAGAGCCTGCATTCTACCCAACCTACATGTTAGGGGAAAATGCATTAAAACACCTCTCAACCTAATATTATTATGACATTCTCTTCCATCTATCCATGGATGTATGAAATTAACATAGGTAGGATATTGTGTTGTCTCAGTGCTTCCCACTCAACTAGAGAAAGCTAACACGATATCCTCAATCCTTCACATAGAATTATCAATCATTATACACATATTTGAAACAATTATGCCCCATGCTTATTATCTTATGCATGCCCTATGGGCATGGGACATGTTACATTAATCGTGACATGGAGGGGCATGAAGGGCTATCCAATTAATGTGGAAGGAAGAAGAACTATTGCAAAATAGAAAAAAAAAAAAAAAACCATATTTATAGAAGCTTGGGTAATTTTCATGAAAATTCTAGGTATCTGCTAATATTCTCAAGACATACATTCATAAACCACACATCAAACCAAATGGGAGGAGTTAATAGGATGCCACATCACCCTCTCCTCTCCTCATTTCCTTTGTCATTTTTTAAGTCATAGCCCCTTCTTATATTTCCCCTTGGCTATTTCAAGTTTACTTTACACTAATTTCATTGAGGCAATTGCATAACTAAACTTATGCTTCAACTTAGAAAAAACATGGAATAAACACAACCCACATGCTATTTACATTTTCTAGTGAATCTCGACCTTTATTCCATTTGAATTTACATGACCACACATGTTATATGCATAGTGTTTGCATGAGCAATACCTTTGACTCGACACCAAGACAAAACGACAAATATATGTAGTATATTTACACATGATTTGTGGTCAAAACAAGGATTCCACATTGGGTAATTGCAAACTCCATTGCTAAATGTGGGATACTATTTCTTTGTGTGAAGTCCAGGGTGGAGATTTCCCCCCTATGATAGTAAAATGGACACCATACAAATCAATGACTTGCTAGAATGCCTAACTCTTATTATGAGATGAAACAATACACAAATGAATACATAATTGCCTTTGAATAGAGATGATTTCCCATGTTTAGAGAATCCTTGTGAGAATAGCTAGATGCTTGAAACCACTCAAGCCATTAAACATCATATGATTTCAAAATCATTATCAGGGATAAATTATATCGTATCAATTATTGGAAAGAGAAACATCAATAGTTGTAGTATTTGAGATAGAAGTCAAATCAATCAACAAATACCAACATCTAAGAACTCAACCACTATATTGCCTCACCTATAGTGATGGGTGAAGAATCAAAGCTGGTTACTAAGTTCAATTGTGGGTTGATTATGCTAGTTCAAAAGGAGCTAATATGTTCGATATCTATACTCTAAAAGATGTCTTTCACAACACAACATTATCACAGGCAAAGAATAGTTGGAGGAAGCCAAATAACGCTATTGATGCTTATTCTAGTTAAATAAAGAAAACCATTGGAAAATATGACATGCTAAAGAAGCCAATTAGTAAGAGCACAAGGCAAAAGACCAACTCCAAGCCATCAAAGGAAGGACAAAACATTATTTTGAAAAAAAATAATAAACCTTTATATAATCATCACAAACACAATATACATCTAAAAGATGATTATTTAAGAATGCATCTCGAGAAATGCTACAAGTATTCCCAAACAAAGTAGGGAGATAAAGAACCATTGACAGAAGACCAACTCCAAGCCATCAAAGGAAGGACAAAACATTATTATGAAAAACAATAATAAACCTTTATATAATTATCACAAACACAATATACATCTAAAAGATGATTATTGAAGAATGCATCTCAAGAAATGCTACAAGTATTCCCAAACAAAGTAGGGAGATAAAGAGCCATTAGTACATGAATCTACGTCAGAAGGCATTTATGTGATACCAATATTTTGTCTTGGACACATAAATCATGAGAAGGTATTCTCCATTAAGAGGTATAATAAGAAGGAGATTGTAACCACAATTTTTGATACTAGATCATAATCAAAATATCTAGAGAGATGTTATAGAAGTATAATTTTCTTATGATTTACATCCTAAACCTAGCTTCTTGAATTATTTTTCCACATAAAATTGCACTTATATTAATATATAAAGTTTTACATTCAAAAAATTTATAAGTTACACAGTTCATGGAGATATAAATGCTCCTCTCCACCTCCCTCGAAGGTATAAAAACAATACTGACCAATACCATAAATATTACTAAGATGCCGAGCAATCCACAAAATACCTCCAGTCAGCTCCAAAACAAAATGTACAGATTGTCTGTAACAAGGCTCAAACTAGACAACTATGATAATAATGTGACTGTATAGGCTTGCTAATCCACACTAAGGATATATCTTTACTAGAGCTTAAGTGTCGTTGTGGGGCCCAAATACCCATCTACCACATGGTTGTAATTAATTCTACCCTCTTGGAAGTTGAATGCAATTTTAGAAAGTGTATCCGCCTATTGATTAAACTCTCCAAATACATGGATGAAACATATGGTCCTAACACATTCCACCATATCTTTAACCCTCTCTTTCCAACAATGCAGATTAAGGATCTGAAGATTACATCTCTGATTCAACCAGAATATGATGATTCTCGAGTCTCCAAAAACTTGAAGGTCCCGAAGATGTAATTGAGTTGCTACGGTAAGTAGGGCCCAAACTCCCAAAATATCATCTCTATTTTTTGTACCCGGTCCCCAATTTAGTGACCATCTGTATTGTGTATGCTCGTCAATCCTAATAACACCACTAACACTGCTTTTCAAACCTTGATCTTGAGCAGCTCTGTCAAACCACCTTGCTGGTGATCCCCTAGAGAGCACTGGTGGGTGGCGTGAAGGTCGAATCATATGAACTCTTACCTGTGGAATGCCTATACCACCAAGTATCTTGTGAGAAATCATATTTAAAGAGGACCAACCAATATAAAAAATTACCCGATTTCGCTCCAGCCATACATTCCAACAAAAAATGGCTAGTAAGTGTGGAAAGGATATACAATTAATTGACCATTCTAG
The DNA here is from genome assembly GCA_000966675.3 of Picea glauca. Lineage (NCBI taxonomy): Eukaryota > Viridiplantae > Streptophyta > Pinopsida > Pinales > Pinaceae > Picea > Picea glauca. Next base: position 74,822 of record JZKD02S1672991.1, read on the forward strand.
AAACCAGGATTGAAGATTGGCTCCTGTGCGTCTAAAGTTTAATTTAAGTGCTTTTGTCAACTGTTACCAAGCTTGCTGGGAGAAACTATAGTGATTCATAATATGTAAAATCGTCTCTGCCTCATGATGGCATAACCCACAAATGCTTGGCCCAGACCATCCCCTTCGCTGAAGGTTGTCCTAGGTAAGGACCCTATCTTCCAACAAGAGCCATGTAAAAAGTTTTATCTTTATCAAAAGATCCCAAGTCTAAAGCCTTCGATGCCACCAACTGCTGTTGTATAATCAATATTTACTGGCTATTGCCTCATATGCATTTTTTGCTGTGATGAAGCCTGATCAGTCTCCCCCAGTCTAGATAAGAGTATCTGGTCCGTTGGTCAGTTCAATGACAGAATCCATCAAGGCTCTACGAAACATATCCCATTTTGCTGCCTTTGCACCTATGAACCCCAAATCTTCACTTGATTTCCACTGAGCCAAAACGATCCATGTCCTGTCTATTCCTCTTTCCTGAAATAAGTAATGGATGCCTTCCCGCTTTAGGGTTGTGATTAGAGAGGGGGATAACCTGGAAAATTTGTTTATGTCTAGGATGAGATCTTCTCCAATGCGAATTGAGTGCCCCATACCAGGACTCTAGGATAACCACTGGGTGATTACCTCCATGGACTTAACCAAGCTTCGCCAAAATATCAAAGCTTTGTGGGTCTGCTTCAGATTGATTCTCAACTAGGAAACAACATAAGTAGCTGGAAGGTACTTATCCTTTCGAACTCTGTGCCAAAGGCCATATTTCATCAAGCAACACCACAAAGTATTCGCAGCTAAAGCTTTGTTGAACATAGGTAAATTCTTGACCCCCCATCCGCCTTGTGGTTTTGGTTTGGAAATTTTCTCCCAGTTGCAAAGATGAATCCATTCCTCTGCCCCACCACCCAACCACAAGAATTTGAACATAAGTTGTCTGATCCTGGTAAGAACCAATGTCAGAATAATGGAGATCATCAGCCAATAGACTGGCAGGATTTCCAACATTGATTTAACCAATACATACCGACCTCCCAAGGAAAGTCAGCAGTGGCACTAGAGCCCGATCTGCTTCTCGTACTTATGGATGAGCCAACGCCAATATTGAAATCTGTAATTAGTGGTATTAAGTAAAAAAACCAGGTACCTGAAACCTTCTGAAAGGTCCACAAACTTGTAGGGAAAGAATGACTTTAATGACTTCAACTCGTCCACTGATAATCTTGAGAAATGAAAGGTAGACTTAAGAGAATTGATAAGGAGTCCAGATGCTCAGAAAAATGTAGAAAATATGGAATCAATGGCCTTCCATTCACTTACACAAGTTCTGGTCATAATGAGGACATTGTCCACAAAGAAGAGATTGAGAATCTTCTAGGAGTGAGAAATCTTAACACCTGTGATAATCCGCTCTATCTAAGCCTTTTTAAGTAGGAGGCAAACTTCTTCCATTACTAAAATAAAAAGCAGTGGTGATAAAGGGTTTACTTTAATGTTGTAGAGGCATTCCTGGGATGTTCCCACTGCATCGAGAATGTGTTTGCCTTTTAGAAATCCCAATTGATCCTCTGAAACTGCCCTTGAGAGGACATGTTTAATCATGTTTGCTATGACTTTTGCAATAATCTTGTACACCAAGTTACACAGTGCTATAAGTCTGAAGTCCCCGAAAGTGGTTGGCTTGCTCACCTTTGGAATGGGGACTAGAAATGTCAAGTTTAAGGATCTCTCCATAGCGCCCTCCCTTCTTGACTCCTCTACTGCCTCAAAAATGTCATCCCCTACCAGATCAAATAAGTGGAGGAAGAATTCCACTATCCACCCATCCGGCCAAGGAATTTTGTCCTTGGCGAATCCCTTGAGAACTCCCTCGATTTCTTCTTTAGTGCAAGGCCCTTCAACAAATAAATTGTTTATCTCCTCAATAAATCAGGGAAAAAGTTGCACTATGCTCACCTGCTCCAGAATCATATTATGTCCAGTGTCAATGTAGAACAATTTAAAATGTCTCACTGCTTCTGAAACCAATGCCTCCTGTTCCGAGTGATAGATTTCGTTTTCATCCTTGATTTCCCAGATAGCTTTACAGTTTCGCGTATGGTTCGTAAAATGGTGAAAATTTGTTGTGTTCTGGTCACCTTTCTGCATCCAAGTTTCTCTACTTCTTTGTCTCCACAATTCCTCCTTTTCCAGGAGAATCTTACTTCGATTTTGCTCTATAATTTTGAGTTGGAAATCAAAGTCCCCTAAATCTGACCTAAGAGCCTTCGCAAGGTAGCACTTACTTAACTTCTCCTCTATCAAGTCAAGTTCTATATGTTTATTATGCTTCAACTCTTTTCCCCAATCTTTCACTCTTAGTTTTAAAACTTTTAGTTTCCAGACGAGTCTTTTTTGTACTGAGGATTATCCTTCAAAAGCAGTAGAGTTCCATACCTCTGAAACTAACTCACTGAAACCCTCTTCCCCCAGCCAACATGGATTCAACTTGAAAGGGAAAATAACCCTTCGTTGGTAATTGTCTAGTTGGAGCATAACATGAGCATGGCCTGAGATAAAGGGTAGGGATACCCAAGACCTATGTCTACCAACACCCTTGAGAAAGTCCTCAACCATGCAAATCCTATCCATTATTTTAACAATTTCCTTCGTCCCACCTTTGCCATTATGCCAAGTGGGCCCACAGTCAATGGGGATTATATCCACTAACCCCTTTTCTTGGAAAATTTATTTAAAATACCACACCAAAGGGTTCAACCGAGCTTTGTCATCCCACACTTCACCATCAGACAAAGTGAAATTGAGGTCACCTGCAACAATTAAATTTTTATTTTCTAGCAATCCACCATCAACCACCTTATCACAGAAAAACTTCTGGTCTGTACACGGCCCGTAGAAGTTAACCAAGGTAACCGACAAATTAAGTTCATGTAGTATACCTGTCAAAAAAGTGTCACCACAACTTAAAAAGGAAGAAAGAGTAAATTTTAACGGATCCTGTGCTACATAGAGACCCCTAGAATGACCCTCCAAAATGAGAACACACACCATCCAGTTTGGTCGAAGGGTACTAACAGAGGCTCACACTTTTTATTATCTTCCACCAATGTTTCTTGGAAAAAGAGAATATCATGTAATATGTTCGACAGTGATCTTCGGAGGGCGGCTAATTTGGGAGCCCCTCCAACGCCCCTAAGATTTAGGGAGAGTAGCATCATTATTTTGCCGTGACTAGGGATTTAATACCTCTAAGAGTCCCTTGTTTAGATGAGTGAGTGTCTAGTTGTGTCAGGTACTTTTCCTTTTCCTTGACTTTTCTAGGTACACTTCTGGTCTTTAAAGGAGAGAGATCACTCCCCAGTCCACTTGAACAAGATAAACATTTTACAACCAACTCTTCTTGAATAAGTGTCCTCCCCTCAAATTGACCCAGGGTAAAACCCTCCTCACGGCTAACCTCAACCCATCCCTGAAAAATGGGTAGGGGAGTAGGTAACTACAGACCACAGTAAGTGGGAACCAAGGTGTCAAGGACATCACCTAGAGAACTCTCCCCAACCTCCGACATCCTAACACCCCGAGTATCCCTTCCCTGCCCCTATGATGTGGAATGACTACCCCCTGTGCCCGGTCTATGCTTAGAAGAAGGCTCAATAGTACCCCCCAATCCCAGACCAGTGGCATCAAACCTTGGGTTCAAATTTTCCCCCAAATCCTTAGCTGGGATAGAATGTAAGGTAGGTGCAGGAGGATGTTCACGAGCTGAAAGAGTGGAAAGTTTTAGTGTATCTAAATCTAAGGTAGTCAATGTTGAGAAGGAATATGGATAGAGTTTTTGTAACTTACCAGCTTCAGTATCCAAAGTCGGTGTAGAACCCGAGTCTTCAATTGTCAGGTTCACTTCCCCACTCCAAAGTGAGTTGACCCCAAGAGAATTAAAATAGGCGGTCTTCTGGAGCATGGAAGACTTTGATTCCTCCTCGTACTAAAAACCTGGACAATTTATTTGCAGGTGTCCCATTCTCCGACAAAAAGAACACTTGAAGGGGATGCCAAGATAGTCTAGCTTCTGCCCAATAACTCGCCCACACCATTCAATTTCCAAGGCATCCAGGAGGCCCTTGTGAACATCCAGTTCAACAAGGACTCTTCCCATTTGCTTATCAGTCCATTGGAGAGCCTCTTCGTCAAAAACAAGGAAGCGTCCTAGATCATTGCCAATAGCTGTTAAATATTTTGCGTTACACAACTATAAAGGAAGCCTCAAGAGTAATACCCACACATGTCTGTGCTGGAAGTAGTCCAAGGCAGAGTCAAAACGCACCCTCCAACACTTGAGCATAAGGCTGCCTCCCTTAGTGATCCAAGTCATGGATAGAACTTTCTTAGAGTCCCATGGAGTCTTAAAAAGGAAGAAAAGCCAATCCCTAGTTAGTGTCACCACCTTCAGAGTATACCCCAACATCGGGGCCAAGCAATGTGCACCTAGTCCTCTAAATTATGTCTAAACCGTGATCTATATGATAGCCTCCCAACCAGAGCACAAAGAGCCAAGGAGCAGGTCTCTTCCAGACCAATGTCACCCCCTAATACCATCCTACGCTTCGACTTGTTAGATTTCCAGGGTCTCGCCCCAAGGCCCTGCCCTTCACCTGGTTTGCAAGAGCCTGCTGAATTCCTTCGAAGTGTGTTCTGTAAAAATGGGTCTAGAAATACTTTAGCCTTGCAGTGAGCTTCACCCTGACTCGTCCTTTCCACTCCTATGCAGGGTGCTACTATCTTCCCCAAAATAACTCCTAGAGCATGAGGTAAGTTCGAGGCATTGTGCTTCCCTCTACCTCCCTTGCATTTGATATGGAGTTCTTCATCCGTGACAAATAGTCCTTCATTACTCCACAGAGCCTCGTCCTCAACACTAATCAAAGCGTTGACCTCAACTTCCGTCCATCTACCTAAAATCCCACCACCTCCCTCAAAAGATGTCCCTTCAGTACTTAGGTGTAAGCACATCAGAACAATGTTTGCAGGTTTCTAGGGAAGATGTGACAACAAACCAACTACTTGAAAAAAAGAATTAACAACATCCCCCCAGGTACCTACCCACCATTATATCATTTAAAACAATGCCCTTCCCAAAGAAAGAACCGTGGGTTAAAGTAACAGATCAAGGCGAGGACCATCTTCCATTTTGTTGGTTCCTCTTGCCTTTGTGCAGGACTACAAGGTCTAGCTGCCAAAGTCTACTCCTAGAACCTTGGTTTACATAGACTTCTCCCACAATTACAACACAGAATGGTTCCACCTTTGTGGAATGGAGATAACTTCTTGAATTAGCTTGGCAAGAATAATTACTTTTCATGTTCAACACAACTACAAGGTTAAGTTCATCATTTTAAATCAATTACATCTATGAAGTAGAGTTTGATATAATGACTTTGGATGGCGTGCGTGGGTTAATTTTAATTACCCGCACCCATGGGATTGTTGTAATTCACTAAAAATCAAGAATTAATATGATCTATTGAAATATGAACAAGCATATATGTTGACATTGTATAAATATCCAAAACCCTTAGTGTTGTTTTTAGTGGCAAAAGATTAGAGACTAATCAAAACCTTAGGATAATTTGTATTGTTTGTTTTGCAACTAGAGAAGGAAGAGAAAAATACACTTATGGTGTCAAAACTCCAAGGACTCTTTGTGAAAGGTTTCAATGTGAAAAGAGAATTCACGTGAGTAGATGTATATAGGTGATTTGTTACAATACTATTATTAGTTATTATAGGAACCTCGATGAATGCCTTTAAATTGTACAATCAAATACAATATAACTTGAAATAGGGAGTTGTTATGTCAAAGGAGGCATTACATAGACTTTATTGTTTGAAATGAAGAGATCAAGAAGAATGTTCTCCAAGAACTAATTTAGATTGAGTGTTGATCCTATAAAAATTTAAACCTTAGTTGACTAGTCACTACCAAAGCTGACCCATTTTTACAAAAATAGAGATTACTTCTAAAACCTCATCACACTTTACCCATGTTGTGCACCCACCAAACACATTGAATTGCAACCATATCTAGTTTAGTTAGGAAGTCACATATTAAGAAACTTGTGAAGAGATCAAGCATGAAGTGGTGACTACTATTATCCTCAAATTGTGTGATACTCAATAAGCCTTTGTGATCAAAGTAAATGATTTAGTGCATCCAACGAGTATAGTTTTTATGCAAGATGCAAGACTCATTACATACCACATACACAATTTTAGGCATTGTTATGAATTACTTTGTTTATGATCATAAGATGTAGACAATGGTGTAAGTTTTCAATTGTTGGTGACATCATTTTCTCCATAAAGAGATAATGGTGAAAAATATCCATAAGCATCTCTAATTGCTCCAAACACCCAACACGATCGGGAATGCAAAACACATAAAAGGGATCACTCATATGTTGTTGATCCGTAAAGGGTAGGCCTATGAGTCATGACCTATCTATTTCGTTAACATGGATGCTTTGGGAAAATTAGAGAACTTAATAGAGAGGTGGATGCATTGTCGAAGACAGGGTTGACTCGACCATTGAGAATTTTATAAATAAAAGAATATAGGCTTGGCATCATCACCGAATACTCTCTAGATATTTGATATAGCACCATATTTCTATTTATGTCTCAACTGTGATATAATTACATAATTGGAATAGACTTCGTGGATGAATATAATATTACTTTCTTCTAGATTATATCTGAAATGTAATATGTGACTAGTAAAGAATAGATTTGAGCTCCAATGGAGTAACATTTCTCGGATCTTTGTATATAGCATGAAAGATCATATGAGTCCCTACTTTTCGATTGTATATTTACCCTTTTCTCTGCTCTACGGGGTATTAAAACCTACCTATTATGTAATGTGCAAAATCACTTGAAGAATGTACCTTTTGTTCTACTTTGAATAAAAAGTATGCTTTCTTTTCTTGGAAAAAAACATACATACATACATGTGTGTGTTATTTTTTTCCAAGAAAAAAAATATTTTTATTTGAGATAAACAAAAATACAATGCTCATGTGCTCTAGGCATAGTCCAATCCATTTGGAGAGCTCAAATCTACTTACTCGGTGTGGCCTGTTTTTGTTATCAACAACAACATTCTTCCATGGATGCCAATAAAGAGGGAGGACATAATATTGGCAATGATTGTTCCAGGTATTTGTTTAGAATGATTTTTTTAACACGGTAACATCTCATTTGTCCTATTTGTTTCATAATTATGTCTTATATTTTTTTATTTACTCATATATGCTCAATTATGTCTTATAATTATGTTTGATATTTTTTTATTTACTCATA
>JZKD02S1672991.1:82496-97950 GCA_000966675.3 Picea glauca
TCCAATCCATTTGGAGAGCTCAAATCTACTTACTCGGTGTGGCCTGTTTTTGTTATCAACAATAACATTCTTCCATGGATGTCAATAAAGAGGGACGACATAATATTGGCAATGATTGTTCCAGGTATTTGTTTAGAATGATTTTTTTAACATGGTAACATCTCATTTGTCCTATTTGTTTCATAATTATGTCTTATATTTTTTTATTTACTCATATATGCTCAATTATGTCTTATAATTATGTTTGATATTTTTTTATTTACTCATATTTGTAGTAATTATGTATTGTATGTTCAATCAATTAGGTAAGTACTAAGTCAAAGATATGAATGTATATATCGAGCCTCTTATCGACGAGTTACTAAAGTTATGGAAGGGCATCACTATGTATGATATCTCTAGACCAGTAGGTGCGCAAAGGGAATTTAAATTCCATGCAATGCTTGTATGGACAATTCACGATGCCCTAGGGATAACATATTTTTGTGGTATGTTATAACGTTACATTGCATTTTAATAGTGTTTAATTTTATGAAGTTCATATCATGAATGTTTTTTATATAATCTCTTCATTAAACATACTTCGAATAATTGATATAAAATTTAATCCATCTCTTGTAGGTCTTGAAACAAAGGGTAAATTTCCATGTCCAATTTGTGGCCCTAAGATGAATTCTTGTCGTTCAAGAAGTTTAGGAAAGGAGGTGTTTGATGAGTATAGGCACTTCCTCTCTAAGAACCATAGGTATCGAAGTTCCGAGAAACATATTTTCAATGGGAAAGAAGAGACTGGATTAAAACCATGAAGAATGACATCTCGTCTATGGCAATTGCAGTATAACGTAAACCGTCAAGGTATATTTGATCAAATCCTCTATGTATCATACATGAAATTTTTAGAATATTTTATATTTTTATTGCATTTTGTTCATTGTACTAATTGACAAGTATTGTTGTAATATCTTTAATTTACATGATTCTACTTGAAGGTCGTCATGAAGGCATTAATAATGGGGCACTTCCAAGAGGAATGAAGAATTATCTCGTACAATTCAGTAGGCTCCCCTACTATGAGCACCTAGAAATTGTTCATTTGTTTGGTACAATGCATATCGGGAAGAATGTAACATAAATTTTATGATTAATCTTAGATGGAAGGAGTGACAAAGAAAAAATTGTTAAGATTTGTAATGACATTAAGGAGGTCAATCATGCAATGCAAAGTGTGATTCATTCAAATAGCAATGCAGACGACCAAAATATAAGCGCACTTCCATGGTTATTGACAGAGCAACAAAGCAAGGATGTAAAAGAGGTTAATGAAAAAATTAAATTTCCCACTGGATTTTCTTCAAACATAAAGAATATCCTAACAAAGAAAGGTGAATTAGGTGGGGTAAAAAATCATGATTGGCATACCTTGATTAAGGTAATTATTTTGGTGTATATATTTCTATATTGGTGAAACATCTTGTTTCTGTTTTTTTTCTACTAATTTGAGAATAAATTGTGATTTGTTTTTTTATGTTACACTATGTTCTACCTCTATCTCTCCTAGACAAATTTGACAACAATGTTAAACAAGTTATATATGATCTTGGAAAATACATGAGGTAAGTGGAAATTTATATGCAAAGTGTAATTTGTTCAATTTGTTGTACAACTTATATTTGACTGCGTTTGTTTTACTTGTAATCTAGTACTATATACTTTTTTGTTGAAACCTCTGATTTTCTTGCATCATTTGTAGATGGTTGTCATCTAAAGAAATATATAAAGAAGATATAAAGTATCGGAGGTTACAAATTCCTCGTCTAATGTGTGAAATGAAAAATTATCTACCTCCGAATTTTTCAATGCATAAGAACACTACCTCGAACACCAAGTTGAGGAGATTGAAAAGTGTGGACCTGTACACACAAGGTCAATTTGGATGGTTGAGAGACACTTGAAATCATTGAAGGCTCTGGTTAGAAAAAGAGCATGTCATGAGGGTTCTATGGTAGAGGGATATATGGTATATCAAACCATGGTTTATATTAGTCAATATCTTCCTAAAATAGTTGCAAGTATTAATGTGGATCACATTTGGGATATGAAATCCATCAACAATTTTGAAGGGGAGCACTCATTAGGGAAAGGTAGAATGAGGAAAGTGTCATGTAAGTAGATGGCGGGGATTTATAATACATTTGACTTTTTGTTTTTATGTATATCGAACTTATTTAATTTTTAGTCTTCCTGCATAATCCATTATTATGAAGGTATACCGTGGTAACTGATTATATGTGAATAATTTGATTTTAATACAACTGGTCGAGAGTGGGATGCAATACATTTATACATTGAAAACAATCTTGATTGGATGAAGGTGTGGATTGAATGATGTATACAATCTAATAATTGTAGGTTATCATGGTATGGTGTGGCTACATTGGTCAAAGAAGCTGAACGTAAAGGAGATACCAATCTTATATAAAGGGGAATTGATTCAGCATATGGTTTAATAGATAAACAGGGAAACATATTCACCCATAGTATTTAGTTTTTTTGAATATTATATTGATGTATATGGCGTGTTTTTTTCCTTATAAATTTGCATAATTTCCAAGTATAAATATGTTTATCAATTGAAAATGCAGTTTTTACGTGTCTGGCATATTTCAGTTGAAACACCACAAGGCTATGTGGTGCAATGGCCACAAATTTTGCATCAAAAAGTTGGATGAAAAGACGAAAAATTCTGATAGTGGGATAACTGCAGTATTTTAGGTTACTAATGTTTCCTCTAGAAGTGACAGACATCCAAAAGTCTCTAAAAATCGATACTATGGGTTTTTGGATGATATACTTGAGTGTGACTTTAAATCATTCAAATTAGTTATGTTTGATCTCAAATGGTACATGCTACGAATGAATGAACGTGATCCTGATAGAACCGTTAATCAACATACTAACGGATTTACCATGGTTAATACAAGGAATCTTGAGCCAGGATCAGAGCCCTATGTTCTTCCAAGCCAATGCGAATAGATATTTTACTCAGAGGTTCCAGGTAGAGGGGGTTGGTCATATGTTGTTAGATATGATCCAAGAGGGGTAAAGCATAATGTATTGGAAGAAGATGGTATTGAGGAATAATATAATGTAGAGAAGCAGTTAGTTTATGTGTCAGAAGAAGACGTCGTAGAAGTTCAAGGAGATGTTCTAGACAATGTTCTAGATGAAGCTGATATCGACGTTGTTTTATATGAAGAACTTGAAGAAGTCGAACCAAATGTAGGATACAGTGTTCCTCATGATGATATAGACGATGATATGATTGGAAATTCAACATTGATGATGATGATGTTGATTTGGACAATCCTTACAAAATCAATTCTGAAGCGGATGATACAGATGCTGAGTTGGATGAAGAAGAAGATTAATGATATCGAAATGTTGAAATGTAGAAGGTATGTATTTACATGTTTTCAGTTTATTTGTTCTCTTTCATTTACCTTAAGTTTTTGTTTTCTTAGTTTCTATGCTTGATTCTTACTATGTTGCTTTTAAATATTTTATAGTAGATAAATTGGGTATTGGGGAATTGAGAATGATGTGGGGGGAGGGGCCATATGATCTTCCACCTTCACATGGTTGGCCTTGTTCAATAGAGAATATATTATTCTTGAAACCAAGAGAAGCTCATTCAAGTTTATACCATCATCTCCAATTTTAAATTTGGTTCGTCTAGCAATTTTCAAGGTTGTCCATTAATTACCAATTAGTGAAAATTATTCTTTAATTTGACCCCGCACAAAGTGACCTGTGAATGGGGCCAACGTTGATTTTTGTTTTTTTTTCAGTTTGTGCTTGTATGCACTGAAATTGACATGGTTATAGTGGATGCATGCGTTGACGGTATGGGAGTGTTTCGAGACTCAAATACGACTCACACAAAGAATTCAACAATCAAATGAAAAAAAAAATAGAACTTAACTATGAAGGAGATGAAATTATCCATCATCATATTTGTCATCATCGTTATCAATATAGTATTGCAATGAGGCCATTTCAGTCAACAAGTTCATCATTCCTATAGCATCTTCGTTAGAACTTTCCAGAAACAACGACCAATGAAAGGGGCCAACATTGAGTTTTTTCAAACTATGGTTCTCCAAGTCAGGGACATGGTATGAGGAGAAATTATAAATGTCTTAAGGCATACAATACACTTTTAGGACTCCCAAACCATGCACAGGGTCAAAAACCACCACATATGCCCTGTAAATGAAATCTTTGGCCTATGTGTACTCATGATAATGGCCCCATCCTCTAGAAATATTCATCATTATTGATAATATTCTTTTTTCACTTATGTTAGTCCAACACTTATGGTATTGTGAATAATTTACTTTCTAGCTGAATTCCAAAAGCCAAAGATAGAACGACGAAGTTGCATTGAGCTAAATGAAATGAAGTAAATTATGGAAGAAATTGTTGAAGAGTACGACTAGATATTCCAATATCTATTTCACAGATAAACATACAAAACCTATGACACCTGGCATGATGAAAGGTTTGTTAGTGGACCCCTACCCCTGACTAAGATTCTCCTCTTGCAGGAAAGATAATACATTCAAAGGAATGTTTTGGTGCAATCCATCATAATAAAGTCAATGACTAGGTACCTTGGCAAGATAGGTTCCTAGGTCACACCTAATGCTACTTTCAGTGCAACTCTAGGGATAACACAACTTTAGAACCAACTATCTACCTTAATCAAGTCAAGAAAAATTATGGTACACCATGTGTAACACAAAAGGTCATTTTTCTAATGAGTCCTACCATCGGGAAAGGGGTTACACCTAACCCTACATTGAGTTCCTTCCCTAGGATATCTCTAAGCGATTCATGTAAATTTTATAAAACTTACGCACACCTACCCAAGGTTTGCCCCATCCTCTAGAAATATTCAACATTATCGATACCATTGTTTTGTCACTTATGTTGGTTCAACACTTATGTTATTGTGAATACTTTACTTTCTAGTTGAATTCCAAAAACCAAATATAGAACAACATAGTTGCATTGAGCTAAAGGAAATGAAGTAAATTATGGAAGAAACTATTGAAGAGTACAACTAGAGATTCCAATATCTATTTCACAGATCAACATACAAAATCTATGACACCTAGCATAATAAAAAGTTTTATCAGTGGACCCCTACCCATCACTAAGATCCTCCTCTTGCAGGAAAGATAATACTTTCAAAGGAATGTTTTGGTGCAAGCCATCATAATAAAGTCAATGGCTAAGTACCTTGGTAACATAGGTGCAACTAGGTCACATCTAACACTACTTTCAATGCAACTCTAGCGATAACACAACTTTATAACCAACTATATACCTTAATCAAGTCAAGACAAATTGTGGTGCACCATGTGTAAGACAAAATGCCACTTTTGTAATGAGTCCTACCATAGTGCAAGGAGTTACACCTAACCCTACACTGAGTTCCTTCCCTAGGATATCTTCAAGTTATTCATGTGAAATTTATAAAACTTATGCAGACCTACCCAAGGCGTGTCCCATCCTCTAGAAATATTCATCATTATTGATAACATTATTTTGTCACTTATGTTGGTCCAACACTTATGATACTGTGAATAATTTACTTTCATAGTTGAATTCCAAAATCCAAAGATAGAACAACAAAGTTGCATTGAGCTAAAGTAAATGAAGTAAATTATGGGAGAAACAATTGAAGAGTACGACTAGAGATTCCAATATCTATTTCACATATCAAGGTACAAAATACATGACACCTAACATAATGAAAGGTTTATTAGTGCACCCCTACCCTTGACAAAGATCCTCCTCTTGCAGGAAAGATAATACTTTCAAAGGAATGTTTTGGTGCAAGCCATCATAATCAAGTCAATCACTAGGTATATTGGAAACATAGGTGCCTAGGTCACACCTAATGCTACTTTAAATGCAACTCTAGGGATAACACAACTTTAGAACCAACTATCTACTTTAATCAAGTCAAGAAAAATTGTGGTGCAACATGTGTAACACAAAAAGCCATTTTGATAATGAGTCCTACCTTCGGGAAAGGGGTTACACCTAACCCTATACTAAGTTCCTTTTCTAGGATATCGTAAAGTGATTCATGTGAAATTTATAAAACTTACGCACACCTACCCCAGGTGTGCCCCATCCTCTAGAAATATTCAACATTATTGATAACATTGTTTTGTCACTTATGTTAGTCCAACACTTATGGAATTGTGAATAATTTACTTTCTAGTTGAATTCGAAAAGCCAAAGATAGAACAACAAAGTTGCATTGAGCTAAAGGAAATGAAGTAAATTATGGGAGAAACTGTTTAAGAGTACGACTAGAGATTCCAATATCTATTTCACAGATCAACATACAAAATATATGACACCTAACATAATCAAAGGTTTATCGGTGGACCCCTACCTTGACTAATATCCTCCTCTTGCAGGAAATATAATACTTTAAAAGGAATATTTTGGTGCAAGCCATCATAATAAAGTCAATGACTAGGTACCTTGGTAACATAGGTGCAGCTAGGTCACAACTAATGCTACTTTCAATGAAACTCTAGCGATAACACAACTTTATAACCAACTATCTACCTTAATCAAGTCAAGAAAAATTGTGGTGCACCATGTGTAAGACAAAAGACCATTTGTATAATGAGTCTTTCCATAGGGAAAGGGGTTACAACTAACCCTACACTGAGTTCCTTCCCTAGGAGATCTTCAAGTTATTCATGTGAAATTTATAAAACTTATGCACACCTACCGAAGGTGTGTCCCATCCTCTAGAAAATTTCATAATTATTCATAACATTCTTTTTTCACTTATGTTGGTCCAACACTTATGGTATTGTGAATAATTTACTTGCATAGTTGAATTCCAAAAACCAAAGATAGAACAACAAATTTGCATTGAGCTAAAGGAAATGAAGTAAATTATGGAAGAAACTATTGAAGAGTACGACTAGAGATTCCGATATCTATTTCACATATCAAGGTACAAAACATATGACACCTAGCATAATTAAAGGATTATCAGTGCACCCCTACCCCTGACAAATATCCTCTTGCAGGAAATATAATACTTTCAAAGGAATGTTTTGGTGCAAGCCATCATAATCAAGTCAATGGCTAGGTACCTAATGCTACTTTTAATGAAACTCTATGGATAACACAACTTTAGAACCAACCATCTACCTTAATCAAGTCAATAAAAATTGTGGTGCACCATGTGTAAGACAAAAGGCCATTTTTCTAATGAGTCCTCTAATAGGGAAAGGGGTTACACCTAACCCTACACTGAGTTCATTCCCTAGGAGATCTTCAAGTGATTCATGTGAAATTTATAAAACTTACGCACACCTACCTAAGGTGTGCCCCATACTATAGAAATATTGATCATTATTGATAACATTATTTTGTCACTTATGTTGGTCCAACACTTATGGTATTCTGAACTACAAAGCTTTTCATGCCTTCCATGTCTTCTTTCAAAGTGGAGGAAAGTGGTAATGATAATACTAGTGATGATATCTGCAAGGGAGGAGGTTATACATGTGTTTGAGGGGTAGGACGAATAAGACCTGTTAAATGTTACAATTTTGATGAGATAGGTTATATTCCAAGAATGTTCTCCACCCGAAAAGGCTTAGGTGTGGCCACTACCAAGCCACCACTCACACTACTAAATATTGTCTATAACTTCTAGAGAAATGGGAAGACCGACTCTGTCAAAGGAATTCCAAATTGGTTATTTTTGAGCCCTAACCCATGGGGTATGATGGGGTTACCAACTTGAACATGGTAAGAAGAGGTGGATCATGATAGGTTATTATCAAAGACCTAGTATGATAGGGAAAATTATAAAAGACACCCCTATTGTACTTGACTTTGGTGTTGCTTAGCATAAGTTATATTTCAAGGAGGCTCTCAACCTTGTAGGAGGAATTTATTGCCACCAAATAAAATGATACTTTGGTTTCCCCTATGAATACATTAAGCCCATGATTTGGGAAGTTGCCACTTGCCTCTTCTGAGAAAGGGAAGGATGCCAATGAAGAAGGGTCATTGGAATCCACCATGATTTTCTTAGGTATTTTTTCCAACTATTTGATAATGAAATTTTGTCTTGAAGGTTGTGAATTTTCATTAAGAAGCTGCTTGAAGGAGGCAAAGAAAAAATCAACACCCATCTTCTTGAAATACATACAGACAAGGTGAGGGAGAAGAAGAAGGCATGAGATGACCGAGGGTAAGCTAGAGGATGTTGAATTTAACTTTGTAGGAGTCAAAATAATGGTATATTTTGAAGTAAATTAAATCCTAGATGATAAAATATACCTATTCGACACTATTTGGAATTGAATGGGCATTCAACAACAATGGTATTAACAATATGAATAAATGAAATATGTCATTCAAAGTAGAGGGCATGTGGGTCATGTAGCCCATTAAACCCTTCCGAGGCCCAATATATAACGAGTCAACTGAAGATAATATGAGTAAGTTTGTGATAAACCAAAACTATAATCTAAGTACTAGGAAGATACAATAGAAGAGATTGTAGCATTATTTAGGGAGAATGTTTACATATTCCCTATGAATTTCATTGAGATGAAATGAATGAAAGGAGAGTTAAGACAAATGAAAATAGAACTAAAGTTGAGCACCAAGACTATTATGACAAGAACTTACATATTTAATTGTAGAATCAAACTGAAGATAAAATAAGAAATAGGTCATATGTTGGCAACTAAGCTCATATTCCTATAAGAGGAATTGGATTAGATTAGGCTAGTTGTGATTTAGTAAAAGAAGATACGAGAATGAGAAATTCAAGTATGTGGCAACTTTAGAGGACTCAAAGCCACTTGCATCATGATGTACTCATAACACCCTTTAGTTGTGAGGTACTAGATCATGTTGTGGGGAAGGAGGCATAGTGCTTTATATGTGGATTCTCAAGGTATCTTTAGGCACACTTTTCCAATGAATACAAAAATAAGATGAAGAATGCCCCCATTGTGTTCTCTCATATTGTCCTTGCAACATTTTGGAAATACTTACATAAATTTTTGGAGCTATACTTAGATGAATGGAAAATGCACAACCTATTAAAATATCTTGTTGCAATGATTCCTCTGATGTTTGAAATGTGTTGGAAACCATAAATTTCTCTAGATTTTAAGAAGTGCATATCCCCCCCTTTTGGAATTCTACTAAGACATGTGTTTTTTCATTACAATATACGAGTTGATCCCTCTAAGATCATTGTCATTGCTAACTTAGAGTCACCGAATACTGTTCATATCTTGTGATCGACACTTGGGAGAACTAGTATTATGACCATTTCATCATAGATTATGACCATTTTTGAAGAATGAGTTGTACATATTAATGTTATATATATGTTATAACATATATAAATTATATGTGTATACAATATATGTTATATATGTTATAACATATCACATATATCATAACATATAACATATATGTTATACACATATATAAATTATATTTGTATAACATATATGTTATAACATATAACATATGTCATAACATATACACTTATATATGTTATAACATATCACATATATCATAACATATAACATATATAACATATATGTTATACACATATATAAATTATATTTGTATAACATATATGTTATAACATATGTTATATGTTATAACATATAACATATGTCATAACATATAACATATGTCATAACATATAACATATGTCATAACATATAACATATGTCATAACATATGTCATAACATATAACATATGTCATAACATATAACATATGTCATAACATATATCATATGTTATATATTATACCAATCCCATTCCAACATACCCACGACAGAGAGACCCCGTGACGGCTAACGATCACCCTGTCAAACCCTCGACAAAGAACCTGCGCAGACAAGAGACAGAGTGGCCCCACCAAGGATCCACAGAGACAAACCGACAAGAGCCACAGAGACATATTAAGAGCGTCGACAACGACAGATCAGGATCCCACCTAGACAAAAAATGACATCCAAATCGGTAAATGTTTCGTTTTCTTGCTCTCTTTTATTAGTAGTTCCTTCTTGCTTTCTTTCCATGATTTTTTTTTGTTTTAACTTGTGATCGAGGAAGGTCCAAAATGACAGAAAGGAAAAAACCTTGAATCTCATTGCCTTCATTTCATTTCATGACCTAGTTCACCACGATGATCTACATTCTATAGCAGGATGATTCATTCATTCTTGAGATTGTAACGCCTGAATTCCCTTGCCTATAGTGATACCCAATTTCAAAGCCCAATTGTAGGAAAGTTTTGGTGAGGATAACCACAATTTTTTAATTATATGTTTAAGCTTGGCTTTGTGGTTGAGATAAAGTGAAGCTTCAACATTTTGTTTGAATGTGCATTCGTTGTGGTCTTGGCATTAAAACCCCTTTGATAAGCGTGTCTTGAAATTAAAACCCTCCTTGTTAAGGTATTTTATATCTATAGTGTGATGGCGATTTAGCACGAATTGTCGCTAAAAACAAGACTTCGATCAATTGTTATTAATATTGCATGGATGGATGTAGGATATCATGTAAAACTTTGCCTCTTTGGGGGTTTGAAGTGCTAGCTATGACAGGTTTAGGATTGCCTTCTTGAAAACATTTGATCCTTCTTTCTTGTAGAAGGTAATTATGCTAAGAATGATGGAAGAGCCACTGTATTTATGCCTTAGGTTCATTAACATCATACATTGATAATAGATTATTGGGTATATGGGTTGTTTTAGCTCATGCTTTGTTAATTGTTGTCATGATAGTTCCCACTTGCACTATATGAGAATTTGATACATAGAAAGAAACAAAACATTTTAGCAATATTTGTGAATAGAAAGAAATGAAAAATCATGAGGTAACAAACATAAATACACTAAAGATAGTCAAGAAAAAAAACAAAAAAACATCGAAGTTTGTTGAGAGAGTTTCCATCATGCTCATGCCATATGGTAAGCAAGCATGCAATCATTTGTTTCTAAACAGCATTTGGAAAGACAACTTGTAATATTTCCAAAGTCTTATTTGCAAGCATCCCTGCAACTTCTTGTTCCAAGCATCACTCAAGAGGAAATGATATTGACTAGTAAAGCAAGTCTTGTAGTTTCCATGCAACCTCCTACACCTGTAAAAAGAATATACTAAGCATGTTCTAGCTATTCCAATTCTATAGTGCATCTCTATGCTCAAGAAAACCCATGAAAACCTCTACAGTGAGGTGACCTAGCTAAAATATGAGTAGGATCTACAACTTTGAGATTGGGGAGGAGAGACTTTTAGACCTACTAAGAAATCAATATATATGCATTGCTTGTGTATGATAACAATTTAGTGAAACAAAGGGGGAAAATAACTCTACCTATAACATACATTTAATGGAAATAAGAAATTCATTGGTTTCCCTTCACGAGGCTTATGAGGATGAAGATTATGTCCATCTAGTAACAGAGATGTGCATAGGTGCAGATTTGTTCCACATAATAATTAATAGGAAGAAAACAATACCCTTCCTTCAAGCAAAGGCTCATTAGGTAGGTGGGACAATTACCATGACTATAGCCTCTTGATATGTATATGGTATGGATATGGCCTGTCCACTTCACCAACACAGACCTTATGTGAAATTAAAATTTTGTTCTTTGTCAATGCTAAGACTATGCTTCTTCAATTGTCGTTCTTTGACCATAATGAATACCCTATTTTCAAATTTGGTCTTGGTGTTTCTATGTTGGATTTCTTAGAGATAATGTCAATGCTCAACAATCCAAGAAAATATAATGGATATGTTTTTAAATGCCAACAATGAAGCCAATAATCTTCTTATTATAGTTCTATATGTCTAGATGGGTTAACACAAATTAAATATAGGCTATAATAGAGAAAAACAAAAGGAGATAATCTCTGTATTAAAACTCCAATTCATCCACATTACAATGCATTAAGTAAAGGGTTGATTTTGCTGAAGACAATGGGCACTGTAATATCCACTATCCATCATGACCAATAGCAAAGACAAACTCAATTGCATACATACACTCCAAGCAACATCTCCTTTGTCCATGAATTGATATTGACACGCGTTCAAACAATTGGCATGAATATCAACATTTCTCACTGATGATAGAGTGATGTGCATAAATATTTTATTATGTAGTTGGTTGTAAACACATTGAACCAATAAAAAGAGGATAGTTGCAAATGACAACATAATAGTGATTCAGAGTGCATATAATAAGAGGTCATTGGTTGTGGGTGCTACTACTCACCACACATCTGATTAAATGTTTGGGGGATTTCCCAATTCTTCCTTGGATGTAATGGAACAAGTTACAACTCAAGATCCAAAAGTATTCAATAAGAGCATGAGTCTACCCCTTTATATACCACTAACAAATTATATTAATCGATCAAATTTTGTCTACATATAATGATATAATTGTACATCAATATCTCAAAATAATATGAACAAAAAGTACACAACATGTCTTAATATTATAATTTTTTTTCTTATTTAAGAAAAAAATACAATAAATTTCTATTCAATCGCCTTTTCCTTTTCCGTAGAAAGTGGAAAAAAACAAGCCTCACTATCATGGACGTGTCATGGGTGGGCTCGTTGCTCAACTAGTTGTGATAATATGGAGCTTTCTAAGTGGCATAAAGCCTATCAATCATTGTAGAGTATTGGAAACTATTAGTTGCAAACTATTGGAAAGTATGCCACGATGTGTGTTTAAGTCTATCATAACAACCTCCATGAAGAAATGAATGGTTTTAGTTTTGAGGTTGCCTATAACAAAAGCAAGGGGTTGTAATTGGGAGATGGAATATGTGATTTTCACATCTTTGAGTGTATACAAAATTTTATATTAAGGTTTTATTGTGACATTTTGAAAGTGATGTAATAATTTCCTTTGTGCTTTGAAGAATGTTTATATTAATAAAATATTGATGTGACATATTACATTTCACACATTTCAATTGATTCTTATCCTTTGATTCCCCTTCACCATCCCATCCAAGTTTTCATATTGTCTTCGTCGTTACCTCTTTCTTGTTCTTTACTTATCAAACAATGTGACTTATTATGTTTTTCTTGTTCTTATCTTATCTAGTATGACACATTGGTTATGGGAAGACTCCAAATGTGTGGTTTTATAGGCTTGAAAGATAAAATCCTATTAAATATTTATGGAGGACTTTACAAGATATTGAAAATACTTGTAACTTTGTTGGATGGGCTCTCCCGAAGTTCAAAAAAGTTGATGTGTGCTATATCTAGTGGAATTTTCACAATCTAGCAAATGTGCCATACTTGGTTTCCTCAATGTGTTTCATCACAGCCCTTCTAAGACTCACCAACTATTTCTCTCATTTGACGGGGTGTTATAGGATGTACAACCAAACATGTATTTGTCAGATCTATCTTCGTTGAGTGAGGGAAGTTCAAGTATAATATAGGAAAGTGAGACATCTTGTAGGTCTAACAGGTGAAGATCAACTATAGGTGAGAAGATCAGAAGAAAATTCCATAAATGCATGGAATTTTTTCTTGCTAAAGGGGGGTCATGTTCTTATGATGATGAGAGCATAGATGACATCAAGGTTCCCTTGAGGTACAACCATCTAGTGAAACGATGGGTACTCAAGGATATTCCTCAAATAAACACTGATTTTTGTGTCAA
Organism: Picea glauca; assembly: GCA_000966675.3. Taxonomy (NCBI): domain Eukaryota; kingdom Viridiplantae; phylum Streptophyta; class Pinopsida; order Pinales; family Pinaceae; genus Picea; species Picea glauca. The sequence goes on from JZKD02S1672991.1 coordinate 96,297, forward strand.
CTAAAGGATATATCGCATTGCTCCATCGTCATTACATGGTTTGAGGCTATTTTGTTGGTTGTAGAGCCTGATTATCTTCTAGATTCAGAGGTTTTGTTTTCAGCTGTGTTTATACCCCAGAAGAATGTATACTCTTCCACGCAGGGGTTTGGGGGCAAAGTCCCTGAAGGAAAAATTGCCTTGTAAAAGTATATTGTAATTTCATTGTAAATCTTGACCATTCATTATAAGGTCACATATCTAATGGTAGAAATTATGTTAGGTTTTTTTCCCCTAGAAGGAAACCCTCTGTTATGAGGGAAATGTATTGCGGCTATGCATTATGGCGAATATTGTATTCCGAGATAGGAGACTGTGAGAGAAAGCAGAGGAAGTTACGATGGGTTTGTTGTAGGTTGTACCCCTACATTTGCTGGATAATAATAAAGGAAGGACCTGGCAATTTCTCTGGTGGACGTATCCCACACTGGGTGAACCACGTAAATCTGTGTCTCTATTGTATTGTGTATCTTCTGTGTTTTGTTTCCGCATTTGTTTTATTTTATTGCTCCACAGTCTTGTTTTTCTAACAACTGGTATCAGAGCGAAAGGTAACTCGCAGGAAAGGAGGGTTCCTGGTTCGAGTGGGAGCAATGTCGGAAGATGGAAATTTTAGGGTCGAAAAATTTAACGGCCAAAACTACCAGTTATGGAAGATGCATATGGAAGATTATTTATATCAGAAGGATCTATTCCTACCGTTGGACGGAGTAGGAAAGAAGACGACGACCATGAAGGATGAAGAGTGGGAGATTCTTGACAGAAAGGCTCTAGGAATGATATGGCTGAGCCTGGCAGCGTCGGTGGCTTTCAATATTTTGAAAGAAAAGACAACGAAGGCTTTGATGGATGCATTGGCTAAATTGTATGAAAAACCCTCGACATCCAATAAGGTATTTCTAATGAAGAGATTATTTAATATGAAGATGTCAGAAGGTGGGTCTGTTGCAGATCATTTTAAAGATTTTAATACGGTTACTAATCAACTAAGTTTTGTAAAAGTGGACTTTGATGATGAGGTCATGGCTCTTCTAATCTTGTGCTCATTGCCAGAAAGCTGGAACGACTTGGTCATGGCTGTAAGTAACTCTGTCTCTGGTTCAGATACTTTAAAATTTGATGATGTTGTTGGTGTTATCCGTAGTGAGGAAATGCGACGGAAAAGCACTGGTGAGACATCAGGTAATGCGTTGAACATGGAGAATAGAGGAAGACAAAAGGATAGAGGAAAGGGCCCAGGGAATCGCGAGAATTCTAGGAAGGGAAGATCCAAATCCAGAATTGGAAAGATAGAGTGCTGGAATTGTGGGAAGAAAGGACATCTGAAGAAAGACTGCATAGCTCCAAAGAAACAAAGAGATGGACAACATGGGAGAAATCAGGAAGCAAATGTAATAGGTGATGTGTTACAAGATGCTTTGATTCTTTCTGTAGATAATAATTCTGAGTCTTGGGTAGTATATTCAGGGGCTTCATTTCATGCCACACCCCATAGGAAACATTTTCTAGATTATATTCAAGGTGATTTTGGACAGGTTCATTTGGGTGATGATGCACCATGAAAAATTGTTGGAATGGGAAAGGTAAAAATAAAGCAACGCAATGGAAACCAATG
>JZKD02S1672993.1:78446-94382 GCA_000966675.3 Picea glauca
TGGGGCCGACTTCTTATTCTGCACTTTGTAATTGTCCGATGATCAATCCACAAAAGGGGATTTGGTCCTTATACAATTACCGACATGATTAATCCTCAATGAGGATTAATCAACATTCTTATCCTCAATGAGGATTAATCTAATAACAATAATAATAATAATGACATGATTAATCCACAATGGGGATTTAACCCAATAACAAAATAATAATAAGAATGCTCTTCGTAGTTACATTATTTCAACATTCTTATCGTTCTCACGATCTGCCTTTATTAAAGATAGATGTAAGGTTTGATTTGCCTACTTATGATGGAGAGTTGAATGCAAATAAGTTGGATAATTGGGTCAAATAGATTAACGCGTATTGCAGGGTAAACAAAATCATGCAGGACACTTCAAGGATATAGTTAGCTACTCTTCCCCTAAGTAGCACAACTTTGATATGGTGGGAGAGTTGAACACAAGATGATCTTATAAAACATGGTAAAATCATTTCTTCATGGATTGAATTTAATTTTGCATTAAGAAATAAATTTTATCAATTAGCTTACATGTAAACATCAATGATTGTTTGGCAACATCTCAGACAAGGAAAAGGGAAAAATGTTCAAGCGTATACATAGGAATTCAAGAGGAAGGAATTATATTTGGGAATTCCATTACATACTCCTGAGAATCTTCTAAAGTATATCAGTGGTATTCATTCATATATTCACCATACTATATTTATGTTTAATCCTACTAATATTGATGAAGTATTAGTACAAGATACACATCTTGAAGCCAACAAAGGAAAACATGTTCATGATGTGTCATAGGAGCCACATGAATTCGAGTAGTAGTCGAAGGGAAAAAGGAAGAGTAAGAAGACAAATACAATGAAGAAGGATGAAGAGAAAAATCCTACATGTTCTCACTATGAGAATAAATGGTATGATGAGAAGCATTGTTGGAAACTACAACCAGAATTGAAACCAAGTGGGCTCAACCTAGAAAGGGTGAAGATAAGACCATGATCGTACTTCAGGATCTTGGATTAGAGTCTGAGTATGCAACCAAGGTTAAAACTATGGGAATCAAAGGTAAATCTACCGTTTCAAGTTTCAATTTTCATACTTCTTCTTGAAAATCCAAAGTAATCCTTGATGGAAGGTAAAGAAAATAAATGTTTCATTTATAAGTTATCTCAAAGCACACTAAGATTGATATGCTTTTTTATAGTGGATCACAAGTGAATCTTATTTTAGATCAAGTTTTTCATAATTTTGGATTGGAAACTAGGCCTCAACCAAGACCATATCCTTTGGGTTGGATTTTTTATGATGCTTAGGTATAGGTAACTAAAAATTGCAAGTTACGGTTTGATATCACATACAGTTTCATTGATGAGGTAGAGTTAGAAGTTGTTCCACTTGACATTTGTGGGATGGTTTTGGGAAGTCCATACTTGTATGACATGGAGGCGATTTTCTATAGGGAACAAAACAAGTATCATCTTTTCAATGATGGGATTGAGTTCATTGTGAGATCTCATCCGATGAAGACTAATTTGGCAGTTGTCAGTATAGGGCACATGCTAGTTACTGCTAGTATCCAGGATCCAAATATACAACCTACGATTGAAAGTAGAATAGGTCCTTTGGTTGATGTTGATCTTGTAAATAAAGGTAGATATGTTGATGGTTCATTATCTTTCGCATATGTATATTTAGTTTTATTTTTGAGTTTATTACTAATGATTGGATTATGGTTGGCTACTGCAACAATGGATGGAAAACTTTGTGAATTTAGAGGAATGGTTAACTTGATCAACAATATTGTTTTAGTATCCATTATGGTTGTGAAGAGTCAAGTGCTCCTTATCCAAGCAAGATGGATGGATGATACTGGAAAAATGAGATGGCAGTTTCCCCACTTAATTTATGAATAAGCCACTCATTTTAGATAATAAGAGTGAGATAATAAGATATTTTATGAATAAGCCACGGCTGAGCTTGGCAGCATCGATGGATTTCAATATTTCGAAAGAAAATACAATGAAGGATCTGATGGACGCATTTCCTAAACTATATGAAAAACCCTCGGCATCCAATAAGGTATTTCTAATGAAGAGATTATTTAATATGAATATGTCAGAAGGTGGGTCTATTTCAGATCATTTAAATGAATTTAATACGGTCACTAATCAACTAAGTTCTATAAAATTGGACTTTGATGATGAGGTTAGGGATCTTCTAATCTTGTGCTCATTGCCGGAAAGATGGAATGGCTTGGTCATGGCTATAAGTAACTATGTCTCTCATTCAAATACTTTAAAATTTGATGATGTTGTTGGTGTTATCCTTAGTGAGGAAATGCAATGGAAAATCACAGGTGAGATATTAGATAATGCATTAACCATGGAGAACAGGTGATGCAGGAGCATTGCCAGCAGCAAGTGAGCACGGAGGCAGAAGACAACTAGAATGAGCACAACGCATTTTTGCGCATGTTGAAAATGTTTTGAAATATTTTAAAAGACTAAGGAAGGAACATTAATGTAATGGTCAAAGGGAAGCGTACTTACATATTGTAAATAGATCTTGAGTGATTTCTCTCATCTATAAAACATTAAGGCATTTATGCCCAATTAATGAAAGTAGGTAGATTTAAATTCCAGATTAGACAGTTTAGGAGCGTAGGAGGGAAAACCGACTATGGACACCCTCACCTTTGTATCATTGTAACATCTTAGAGCATAGAGCACAGAGAGAGAGCGAGAGTTGTAGCAGAAATTTGTAGAGAAGAACCCATGTACAGAAGTTCTAAATTAATATATGATGCTTTGATTCAGATTCGTGGTGTTATGATGCTTTCTGTGTATACATGTTGAATGGTATGCTTATGGTTTTTTATTCTCTCTGTTATGAATTTTCTTTAATATTGTGTGAATGTATGATTTCATGTTGAATGTTTGAAGTCTGAGAGAGAGAGAGAGAGAGAATGAGTTTCAATTGTTTCTCTTCCTGAGTGAGAAGTTCCAGCAAGGAGTGCGTTGACGGAGGTTCAGAGTTTATCTCTGAAATCTCACGAGAGATATCATTGTTCTCATTCCCGTAGAAGTGCAGGGGAGACACAGGAGCCATGCAAGGTGTGCACAGGCCGGTTGAAAGATGAGAACTTATCAACTAAGAGGAGAGTTGAAGGTCTGTTGTTGCAAAAAAGTGCACAGAGTCGAGAGGATCCAATACCTAGAAGTATTTGAAGGTTTCCGTAAGAAGTGCATGCAGGAGTCTTCTTGAAGACTCGAGGTTGCAAGGAAATCTTAAGAGGGTTAGTGCCTTTGAGATAAACAAAGGGGGAGACGAAGAAAATTTTCTTTGCAGAAGTTAAATCCCATTGGAAGAACCTTGGTTTATTTCGCAGGAGTTATCAAGGAGAAAAGAGCGGTCGGAATTCTTTGTGGGGAATTCCCAAAATCACGAGGACCGTAGGATCCAAGGAAGTTGCAGGGTGGTTAGAGGCAGGCGAGCTTATCACTCTAGGATCTAGAATTAGTGTGGGTCATTGATTGTGCATTGCATAAGTCATCAAATCATTTCAGCATTTTGGGGATCCTAATGATGAGGAGTTGAGCGCAGTGGATCGAAAATCCCGAAGTCGCAAGTTGCGACAGGAGTTGGATTAGAGTTTTTGGATTTTGTCACTTCGGGTGTCAGGAGATGGAGGAGAGAGCGCTTTGGGAGCGACAGTCCCGAAAACCCAAAAGAGTGACAAGTGGCAAGAGTCTATGTCAAAGTTTGAGAACCGCAAGGACGACAAGTGGCGTATCTTCGTCAATTGGCGGAGTCAAATCTTCTGGACCATTTCAGGTTTCGGAGGTCGAAGGACGGAGAGCCTTGCATCTAGATTCACGAAATCATGAAGCCGAAAATCCCAATGAAGTGAGAATCCCATTGAAGATTCAACCTTTGCCAAGTGCATTGGATTTCGGCAATTTGGGTTTCATAAATTGTAGAGATAAGAACCCTCGACAACAGGAATCGCGAAATCACGAAACCCGAAGTCCCAAACTTGTGAAGGGCACGATCCTATTTTGGGTCAATAGATTTGGGTTGATGCTTCATGTTTGATCACGCGAGCACACCCATAAGGACCCGTGGATACATTTTTGTGTGTGAAGGGTATTTCCCGAGGGGATACCAAAGAGTCAATTAGAATCAAAGGGAAAATTAGAACGATCCTGTGCGGACCTTGTACCTTAGGGTCTGGGGGTCTACGTCAACAAGGGAAGACAAAAGGATAGAGGAAAGGGCTCAGGGAACCATGGGAATTCTAGGAAGGGCAGATCCAAATCAAGACTTGGAAAGATAGAGTGTTGGAATTGTGGGAAGAAAGGACATCTGAAGAAAGACTGCAGAGCTCCAAAGAAACAAAGAGATGGACNAATCTCCAAGGTAGTGGTATTTGAAGTTTGACAAGTTTATGACAAAACAAGTTTATAGTAGATGTCATTCTGATCACTGTGTTTATTTTAAAAGGCTAGAAAATAGAAGCTATATTATGTTTCTATTGTATGTAGATGACATGCTTGTTGCAGGGTCTAATATGAAGGATATAAATGTACTCAAGAATAAATTATCCAATTCATTTGCGATGAATGATTTGGGTGCTGGAAAGAAAATCCTTGGCACGAGAATAACAAGTGACAGAAAAAATCGCAAATTGACATTGTCTCAGGGTGAGTACACAAAGAAGGTGTCGGAGAGGTTTAGAATGCAGAATGAAAAACTAGTTAGTACACCTTTGGCCAGGCATTTCAAATTAACTAAGGAAATGTGTCTGAATACATGGGAGGAGAGAGAATACATGTCCAGGGTCCCTTATTCATCAACAGTTGGCAGCTTGATGTATGCAATGGTTTGCACAAGACCAGGTATTGCACATGCAGTGGGAATTGTGAGAAGGTATATGAACAATCCAGGTAAAGAACATTGGGAGGCAGTAAAGTGGATTCTTAGGTAATTTAGAGGTACTGCTACTCATGCATTATGTTTTGGAGGTTCAGATACTTTTCTATAGGGATATGTTGATTCAGATATGGCAGGTGATAAAGACAGTAGGAGGAGCACTACAGGGTATGTTTTTACTATAAGTGGAACAACAGTAAGTTGGATTTCGAAAATGAAAAAGGTTGTTTCACTTTCAACAATATAGGTAGAGTATGTTGTTTCTACAGAGGCTAGTAAAGAGCTTATTTGGTTATAGAGGTTTATGGAGGAATTGGGAAAGAAGAAGGAGAATAACAAGTTATACTGTGACAGTGAGAGTGCAATTCATCTTGCAAATAACTCAGCCTTCCATTCGAATACTAAGCATTTATAGATGAGGTACCACTTCATATGATCCACCTTGGAAGATGGACATTTGAATTTGGAAAAGATACACACTAGCCAGAATCCTGCAGACATGTTAACAAAGGGAGTAACCAGAGAGAAATTGAGTTCCTGCTCAGTTTTAGTCAGTCTTCAAGAATGAAGATGAATATGAGAAATTTTCCAGGTCCAAGAAGGTTCAGAATCCATCATATACAATAGAGGTGGAGGTGTTGAGATTAGTCTCCAAGTGGGATATTATTGGTTGTGGAGCCTGATTATCTTCCTGATTTAGAGGTCTTTTGTTTTTTAGTCGTGTTTATACCTCATGAGACTTTACACCCCAAAAGTATGTACACTCTTCCACGCGGGGAAGCGCAGAGGGGGGTACTCCCTCTGTGGGGTCCAAGGGTGCTATGCCCCCCCGCTGGGGGGTTCGAGGGAAAGCGGGCCCTCGACGGGGGTTCAACGGTAGCTTCCCTTAATGGGGGTTCAGGGGAGAAGCCCCCAAAGGAAAAATTTCCTTGTAAAAGTATATTGTAATTTCATTGTAAATCTGGACCATTCATTATAAGGTCGCAGATCTAACGATAGAAATTATGTTAGGCTTTTTTTCCCTAGAATCCAACCCTTTGTAATGAGGGAAATGTATTGCGGCTATGAATTATGGCGAGTATTTATTCTGAGAGAGGAGACTATGAGAGAAAGAAGATGAAGTTACAACGAGTTTGTTGTAGGTTGTATCCCTTCATTTGTTGGATAATAATAAGGCAAGGACTTGGAAATTTCTATGGTGGACATAGCCCACACTGGGTGAACCACGTAAATCCATGTCTCTATTGTATTGTGTATCTTCTATGTTTTGTTTCCGCATTTGTTTTATTTTATTGCTCCACGGTCCTGTTTTTCTAATAGAAGGAACCAAAGGATGTAGGAAGTTGGAACATGTAGTTCAAGAGCGGAAAGAGCAAAAAAGTAATGAAAATTTTTTTAGAGATGGTAAAGGAGAAGTGACCCTCTTCATAAATAAGAGTCACATAAAGGTGTGCGATATAAGCATCTTTAAATACTATGGCATGTTTGTATGTATGTATACCCTGAAAATAAGAAAGGAATTTACATATGATAACAATACAAGAATAATGGTTTTTCAAGGCAGGAGTGACAATGGAGAGAGTATTCATTCAAGGAATTCTATAGATATACCAAAAGTACAAGAACAAAGAGTCCAAAAGGGAAGGAATATATCAACAATCGACTTGATTTCATATTGGTCGAGATAGACTATCTTAGGAAAATGAAGATGGTAGTGGATGTTAGAATACAAGATATAGGTACTGCAAAGATTCAGTGAACAAGACTTTTGTAGTTTGGAAATTTATGAGCCAGAACCGAAGAAATATATCATATTACCTACAGTGCCAAAGGCTAGAGTCAGAGCTATATTCTAGAGAAGTATACAAAAGTACATTTATATAGTACCTAAGATCAATCACACAATATGAAGACTTATTTCCAAAAGATCAACAAGATTGAAGAGTGAAGAAGCTTCATCACTATGAACATTTTAGTAAGATGGAAGAGTGAGTTAGAGTTATCATCACTAATTTGTTGAATATATATACTTTTGGAGGTCCAAAAGTTATTTAGTGGGGAGTTGTGGTCCAGGAGGATCTAAGGAACTCTCACAAAGGTCCAGGAGGATCCAGAATGCTCACAGAGGTCCTAGGGGATCCATAAATCCTCAATCTTTGACCATCTCAAATTCTCTCTAAAATGGCATCAATGTGTAAAAATTGTCACCATCATTCCAACGATGCAAACGATGCCTCAAACAGATCTTGTATGCAAAAGATATAAGTGATCAAAGTTCTATTCAAACCTGGAAAAATTTCAAAGGTCAAAGCACAAGGGAAAATAAAGAGGTGACATATGTCACCACTCCAAAGGTGACATGTGGAACCTATTTGGTACCTGACTAGGAAAGGTACAGGTGGATCAATCATTGGTTGACAAGTGGCAGATAATTCGGTCAATCACGGTTTGACATGTGGCATTGGAGAGATAATGAGAGGCTACCACATGGCAGCCTCCCATTTGCCTATAATGGTTCATGTGTATTAAAATTTATGGAGTTGATGGGGGTTGACCCCGTGGCCTCCATAACCTTCCAAACGTTCACATAGCCTTCCACACCAATGCACCACAACAAAGGACTTAACATATATATGAATTTATATTTATTTAAGTTGTAATATGGTGGATTTCGGATGGGAATAGGGTCAAGGGGCTATCCCTTGACCCATATTCCTTAGTTACATATGTAATGTTATGTGACTAGGGAAGTTTCCCACTATATCCGTTGACGTTGGTAGGTTATATGTTATGAAAAAAATGTAACCATATACCATATATGTAATATGGTTATATTATAACCATGTAAATGTGCTATATTCCCACGTGAAGGTTACATATAGTTTTTAACTATATGATATATTGTTTTAACAAAAACGCTCTATATATGATGTGGTCAGCAAGTATTGAACCCATGACCCACTATATTATATACCAACAACCTAACCAATTTGCATATAGTTCGAGATTGGTTAAAAAACCAACCAAATCATGTTTAATCTATGCCAGAATTTACAGGATTTGGTTAGAAGGGGCACCTTGTTTAATGGCATGCACCCCAAGGCATGACACACATAATTTAATGTATATTTTTTCCTCGTAATTCATGTTGAGGGTACAAGGCACTTGAGATAACATTGTAAGGCGTGAGAGGGGTACCTTGACATAATTTCAAGTATTTTATATCAATTTTGCATGATTTTCACTAGGAATTAAACAGTGCAGTCTATTTCTACATTTGAGCAGTGGATTTTCAGAGTTTCTTCAAAATTTTGGTTTTGTAAGCCTACATTGTATTGTAATTTTGCATTTTGAGATGATGAAGAACATTCATGCTATTTAAAGGGGCTTTGAAGATGCAGTGATGTATTCCATTTACATATGTAATTTGAGTTATTTTATTTTTTGTTGTTTCATCTCATTTACAGTTCAAATTAATCATCATTTTGTGGGTTTATAGATAAGTATGACATACACATGATATTTTTTAAATCGTTAAGCGATCTTCATTTATATTCCTGAATCTGGTCAGATGTTTAGTATCTTCTTATGAACTAAATGGAATCTAAGGATTTTCATGTTGAATTGGTATCAGAGTTTTGTTGATATTTCATATCAAGTTGGTATCATAACTCATTTGGTATTTTCGGATCATACTTCTCTATGGAGTGACTAGGAAGGTTGTGGTAATTAGTACAAATCTATAACTAATCCAAGCAACATCAAGATTTGTGGATTCCATTGACAGTAGAATTAGTGGTATTTAGTCATGGTCTCCGTAATTGATTGTAAATGAATATTAAATCTTGTTGGTTGTATAGAACAATACAAGAAACCTTCAATGGGTATGTCGAAAATTTCATCTGTTGACTATTGTATTTTCTTCAAGTAATATTGTATCCTTATCTTGTATGATGCATTTAGTCTACACAAATGTAAAAATATATCAATATAGATTGTAGTGAAAGCTTGAAGAGAACCTAAAAAAATTTAGTTGTGTTCTGTGTTTCTCAATCTTGTTTTCCTTGGAATTTTCAAGTCTAGAGCATGTATCTTATCTTGACAAAGAATTGGGTGTTCTTGTCCATATAACCATTTCACTACAGAACTTGGTTTTCATAAATTGGAACCCAAGTATATGTGAATGCCATTCATAAAATATTAAATTGTTGATATTTATTATTTAGCAATGGATTGACATCCTCTTTTGGCATGCATGTTGCAGATATGACCTCTGAGATGATATGTTTCAATTTATATTTACTATGTGTAGGAACCGAATTAATTTAACATCCATTAATTCCATAACCTGAAACAATAATTTCTACTTGATTTCAGTAACTCAGTAATTTCTTATAAATTCAGCACATACGCATATAAATTTATCATAANAATCTCCAAGGTAGTGGTATTTGAAGTTTGACAAGTTTATGACAAAACAAGTTTATAGTAGATGTCATTCTGATCACTGTGTTTATTTTAAAAGGCTAGAAAATAGAAGCTATATTATGTTTCTATTGTATGTAGATGACATGCTTGTTGCAGGGTCTAATATGAAGGATATAAATGTACTCAAGAATAAATTATCCAATTCATTTGCGATGAATGATTTGGGTGCTGGAAAGAAAATCCTTGGCACGAGAATAACAAGTGACAGAAAAAATCGCAAATTGACATTGTCTCAGGGTGAGTACACAAAGAAGGTGTCGGAGAGGTTTAGAATGCAGAATGAAAAACTAGTTAGTACACCTTTGGCCAGGCATTTCAAATTAACTAAGGAAATGTGTCTGAATACATGGGAGGAGAGAGAATACATGTCCAGGGTCCCTTATTCATCAACAGTTGGCAGCTTGATGTATGCAATGGTTTGCACAAGACCAGGTATTGCACATGCAGTGGGAATTGTGAGAAGGTATATGAACAATCCAGGTAAAGAACATTGGGAGGCAGTAAAGTGGATTCTTAGGTAATTTAGAGGTACTGCTACTCATGCATTATGTTTTGGAGGTTCAGATACTTTTCTATAGGGATATGTTGATTCAGATATGGCAGGTGATAAAGACAGTAGGAGGAGCACTACAGGGTATGTTTTTACTATAAGTGGAACAACAGTAAGTTGGATTTCGAAAATGAAAAAGGTTGTTTCACTTTCAACAATATAGGTAGAGTATGTTGTTTCTACAGAGGCTAGTAAAGAGCTTATTTGGTTATAGAGGTTTATGGAGGAATTGGGAAAGAAGAAGGAGAATAACAAGTTATACTGTGACAGTGAGAGTGCAATTCATCTTGCAAATAACTCAGCCTTCCATTCGAATACTAAGCATTTATAGATGAGGTACCACTTCATATGATCCACCTTGGAAGATGGACATTTGAATTTGGAAAAGATACACACTAGCCAGAATCCTGCAGACATGTTAACAAAGGGAGTAACCAGAGAGAAATTGAGTTCCTGCTCAGTTTTAGTCAGTCTTCAAGAATGAAGATGAATATGAGAAATTTTCCAGGTCCAAGAAGGTTCAGAATCCATCATATACAATAGAGGTGGAGGTGTTGAGATTAGTCTCCAAGTGGGATATTATTGGTTGTGGAGCCTGATTATCTTCCTGATTTAGAGGTCTTTTGTTTTTTAGTCGTGTTTATACCTCATGAGACTTTACACCCCAAAAGTATGTACACTCTTCCACGCGGGGAAGCGCAGAGGGGGGTACTCCCTCTGTGGGGTCCAAGGGTGCTATGCCCCCCCGCTGGGGGGTTCGAGGGAAAGCGGGCCCTCGACGGGGGTTCAACGGTAGCTTCCCTTAATGGGGGTTCAGGGGAGAAGCCCCCAAAGGAAAAATTTCCTTGTAAAAGTATATTGTAATTTCATTGTAAATCTGGACCATTCATTATAAGGTCGCAGATCTAACGATAGAAATTATGTTAGGCTTTTTTTCCCTAGAATCCAACCCTTTGTAATGAGGGAAATGTATTGCGGCTATGAATTATGGCGAGTATTTATTCTGAGAGAGGAGACTATGAGAGAAAGAAGATGAAGTTACAACGAGTTTGTTGTAGGTTGTATCCCTTCATTTGTTGGATAATAATAAGGCAAGGACTTGGAAATTTCTATGGTGGACATATCCCACACTGGGTGAACCACGTAAATCCATGTCTCTATTGTATTGTGTATCTTCTATGTTTTTTTTCCGCATTTGTTTTATTTTATTGCTCCACAATCCTGTTTTTCTAATAGAAGGAACCAAAGGATGTAGGAAGTTGGAACATGTAGTTCAAGAGCGGAAAGAGAAACAAAGTAATGAAAAAAATTCTAGAGCTGGTAAAGGAGAAGTGACCCTCTTCATAAATAAGAGTCACATAAAGGTGTGCGATATAAGAATCTTTAAATACTATGGCATGTTTGTATGTATGTATTCCCTGAAAATAAGCAAGGAATTTACATATCATAACAATACAAGAATAATGGTTTTTCAAGGCAGGAGTGACAATGGAGAGAGTATTCATTCAAGGACTTCTATAGATATACCAAAAGTACAAGAACAAAGAGTCCAAAAGGGAAAGGAATATATCAACAATCGACTTGATTTCATATTGGTCGAGATAGACTATCTTAGGAAAATGAAGATGGTAGTGGATGTTAGAATACAAGATATAGGTACTGCAAAGATTCAGTGAACAAGACTTTTGTAGTTTGGAAATTTATGAGCCAGAACCGAAGAAATATATCATATTACCTACAGTGCCAAAGGCTAGAGTCAGAGCTATATTCTAGAGAAGTATACAAAAGTACATTTATATAGTACCTAAGATCAATCACACAATATGAAGACTTATTTCCAAAAGATCAACAAGATTGAAGAGTGAAGAAGCTTCATCACTATGAACATTTTAGTAAGATGGAAGAGTGAGTTAGAGTTATCATCACTAATTTGTTGAATATATATACTTTTGGAGGTCCAAAAGTTATTTAGTGGGGAGTTGTGGTCCAGGAGGATCTAAGGAACTCTCACAAAGGTCCAGGAGGATCCAGAATGCTCACAGAGGTCCTAGGGGATCCATAAATCCTCAATCTTTGACCATCTCAAATTCTCTCTAAAATGGCATCAATGTGTAAAAATTGTCACCATCATTCCAACGATGCAAACGATGCCTCAAACAGATCTTGTATGCAAAAGATATAAGTGATCAAAGTTCTATTCAAACCTGGAAAAATTTCAAAGGTCAAAGCACAAGGGAAAATAAAGAGGTGACATATGTCACCACTCCAAAGGTGACATGTGGAACCTATTTGGTACCTGACTAGGAAAGGTACAGGTGGATCAATCATTGGTTGACAAGTGGCAGATAATTCGGTCAATCACGGTTTGACATGTGGCATTGGAGAGATAATGAGAGGCTACCACATGGCAGCCTCCCATTTGCCTATAATGGTTCATGTGTATTAAAATTTATGGAGTTGATGGGGGTTGACCCCGTGGCCTCCATAACCTTCCAAACGTTCACATAGCCTTCCACACCAATGCACCACAACAAAGGACTTAACATATATATGAATTTATATTTATTTAAGTTGTAATATGGTGGATTTCGGATGGGAATAGGGTCAAGGGGCTATCCCTTGACCCATATTCCTTAGTTACATATGTAATGTTATGTGACTAGGGAAGTTTCCCACTATATCCGTTGACGTTGGTAGGTTATATGTTATGAAAAAAATGTAACCATATACCATATATGTAATATGGTTATATTATAACCATGTAAATGTGCTATATTCCCACGTGAAGGTTACATATAGTTTTTAACTATATGATATATTGTTTTAACAAAAACGCTCTATATATGATGTGGTCAGCAAGTATTGAACCCATGACCCACTATATTATATACCAACAACCTAACCAATTTGCATATAGTTCGAGATTGGTTAAAAAACCAACCAAATCATGTTTAATCTATGCCAGAATTTACAGGATTTGGTTAGAAGGGGCACCTTGTTTAATGGCATGCACCCCAAGGCATGACACACATAATTTAATGTATATTTTTTCCTCGTAATTCATGTTGAGGGTACAAGGCACTTGAGATAACATTGTAAGGCGTGAGAGGGGTACCTTGACATAATTTCAAGTATTTTATATCAATTTTGCATGATTTTCACTAGGAATTAAACAGTGCAGTCTATTTCTACATTTGAGCAGTGGATTTTCAGAGTTTCTTCAAAATTTTGGTTTTGTAAGCCTACATTGTATTGTAATTTTGCATTTTGAGATGATGAAGAACATTCATGCTATTTAAAGGGGCTTTGAAGATGCAGTGATGTATTCCATTTACATATGTAATTTGAGTTATTTTATTTTTTGTTGTTTCATCTCATTTACAGTTCAAATTAATCATCATTTTGTGGGTTTATAGATAAGTATGACATACACATGATATTTTTTAAATCGTTAAGCGATCTTCATTTATATTCCTGAATCTGGTCAGATGTTTAGTATCTTCTTATGAACTAAATGGAATCTAAGGATTTTCATGTTGAATTGGTATCAGAGTTTTGTTGATATTTCATATCAAGTTGGTATCATAACTCATTTGGTATTTTCGGATCATACTTCTCTATGGAGTGACTAGGAAGGTTGTGGTAATTAGTACAAATCTATAACTAATCCAAGCAACATCAAGATTTGTGGATTCCATTGACAGTAGAATTAGTGGTATTTAGTCATGGTCTCCGTAATTGATTGTAAATGAATATTAAATCTTGTTGGTTGTATAGAACAATACAAGAAACCTTCAATGGGTATGTCGAAAATTTCATCTGTTGACTATTGTATTTTCTTCAAGTAATATTGTATCCTTATCTTGTATGATGCATTTAGTCTACACAAATGTAAAAATATATCAATATAGATTGTAGTGAAAGCTTGAAGAGAACCTAAAAAAATTTAGTTGTGTTCTGTGTTTCTCAATCTTGTTTTCCTTGGAATTTTCAAGTCTAGAGCATGTATCTTATCTTGACAAAGAATTGGGTGTTCTTGTCCATATAACCATTTCACTACAGAACTTGGTTTTCATAAATTGGAACCCAAGTATATGTGAATGCCATTCATAAAATATTAAATTGTTGATATTTATTATTTAGCAATGGATTGACATCCTCTTTTGGCATGCATGTTGCAGATATGACCTCTGAGATGATATGTTTCAATTTATATTTACTATGTGTAGGAACCGAATTAATTTAACATCCATTAATTCCATAACCTGAAACAATAATTTCTACTTGATTTCAGTAACTCAGTAATTTCTTATAAATTCAGCACATACGCATATAAATTTATCATAAAGAAAAATGATTTCATAACAGAAATAAAACAAATATGTAATTTAAAATACCTTGGTTTGATGCTAACCCTCTGCCTTCCACTTGCCTTGTTGACCTTCCTGCTGTTTCCTTGCCCATCTTGAAGCCACGGACCAACTCTACCCAAAAACGAGTTTCCACCCTGCCAACTAGGACAACTACCTAGCTCCAGGATACCATATGGATATCCTGGCCCCCGTGACCAAAACCCCCAACAAACCGGTGCCCCCTGTACTAACCCTTCCCGACTACAGAACTCAAACTCCCCTGCACAATCCAAGATAACCATCCAAAAATTTATCCCCATAGAATGGTAATCCCTTCCTCGTAACCTCCTCTGCTCATATCCTCCTTCACCGCCCTTTCTCCTCATTTATTTCCTTATCCCTGCATTCATTCCCTTATCCACATAGTTAATTCCCCTTATCCCATTATTCATGTTCCTTATCCGTTTATTAATGCCCCTTATCCCCTCTGTATACATAATCTTTAATTTAACAATATAATTTATTAACCCCTTTAATTCTTTACTTAATTAATTAATGAGTTAATTAATAATTAATTAATCTTTGACATTCATGAACAAGTAATTAATAATAATTAATTAGTTAATGTTATTTAAGAAATACTTATTGTTTAGCTAACTTTTAAAACAGTTAGATTATTAAATTAATTATAATTAATAATCCCATACATCTATTTAAGCAGGGTCGTTACATACACCCACCCTTCAGGAAACTTCGTCCCGAAGTTAAGGTATCTTATGGTACAAAGGAAAAGAACATGGTTCACACATTCATAACAATTAACCGACACTATCAGTAAGTAAGTCAAGAAAACTCATACATACTAGTGTATATGTACAAGAAATGCATGTGTAGCTAGTACATACAAGTCTCACGCATGTACTAATAATCAAAACTATCATCCTTTAGTAATTTATGTATGCATCCAATCCAGTCAGCAAGACTAGTCTTTTATAAAAAGACAACAACCAATCAATTGTTTGAGAAATTCTTTAATTACAATTATCTGTTTCAACAATTTTATTTAGACAATTGTGGTTTAGTTACGAAATTATGAATATTCATATATACACATTTCTTTTCTTTTTTTTTGAAGGGAAAACATTAAATTCCACCACAAGACAGATCTCCATACCTTTTCAACTATTACTACTCATCCTTCCTCCCTAACCTACTTCCATCTCCATTCCTATCCTTACTCTGCTAGACTATCTTGCAACATCAACTATATTGACCTAACTCCAAATAGAACCCGTAAGCAGAAGTGTCGCTATCTTGACCAAGCTTCCCTAGAAGGTATCTGACAGTCATCATCACACGTATTGGGGAGCGTGAACTAACACCGTCCTCCCATGACATCATGTTTCGAAGGATACATGGTGGGAAATGCCTCCACCCCTCCTAATCATAACTAGGGTCCACACCCTACAATGGAATATACAATGGCACCATGTTGTTGGGGGTTTTGTCATAGTTTATTCAGTTTTGGGCAGTGTCATCACCTGAAATCATGCACTGGTCCACATATCAAAGCAATGCACCCAAACCAATATAAATT
>JZKD02S1672993.1:133339-143375 GCA_000966675.3 Picea glauca
AAATGTCATAGAACCCATGAGTTTTGATGAAGATAATGAACATGATGAATGGCGAAATGCAATGGAGGAAGAATATGAATCTATAATGAAAAACAATACTTGGGAATTGACTGAAATGCCTAAACATAAGAAGCCCATTGGATGTAAATGGATATACAAACCCAAGTTTAAATAAGATGGTAGTATAGATAAATATAAGGCTAGACTGGTGGAAAAGGGGTATTCACAAACATAAGGTATTGATTATGATGAAACATTTGCACTAGTAGCCAAATTGAATACTATCATAATGTTAATTGCTTTAGCTACAAAGTACCATTGGAAGCTACACCAGTTAGATGTTAATTCTGCATTTTTGAATGGTGAGTTAAAGGAAGAGGTTTACCTTACTCAACCTGAAGGGTTTGTGGAAAAGGAGAAAGAACACTTAGTGTGTAAGTTAAAGAAAGCAGTGTATGGACTAAAACAGGCACCTAGGTCATGGTATGAGAAGATCGACTCTTTCTTTCTTCAACAGGGTGTTATGAGGAGCAAGAGTGATCCAAATCTGTATACCAAATTTGATGAGAAGGGGTATATAGTATTGATTTCTTTATATGTTGATGAATTGATAATTATAGGAAATGCAAAGAAATTAATTGATGAAATCAAGGTGCAGTTTTCAAAAGTTTTTGAAATGAAAGATATTGGTGAGTTACATTACTGCCTAGGTCTTGAAGTTTGGAGAAATGCAAGACAAACTTTTGTTTGTCAGAGTAAGTATATCAGAGAAGTACTTAAGAGATTTAAAATGGATCGGTGTAAGTCTTCTACTGTTCCCATGTAGTAGAATGTAAAACTTTCTTGTGATGATGGTTTGAAGGAGGTGAATGGCGTTGTGTATAGACATATGGTGGGTGGTTTGAATTATCTCACCACAATCGGACCTGATATTGCAAATTTTGTGAGTGTGTTAAGTCAGTTTATGGTGAAACCTCATGAAAGCCATTGGAATACAACAAAGGCGATACTCAGGTATCTAAAAGGAACACTTGATTATGGTATTAAATATACTAATGCATCTGATGTTGAGTTGATAGGTTACTCAGATTTTGATTGGGCTGTCAATCCGGATGATCGACGATCAACCACTGGATATGCGTTTGGCATTGGATCCAGAGTTGTTTCATGGAGAAGTAAAAAGCAACCTACTGTATCTTTGTCTTCTACTGAAGCAGAATATAAAGCCTTGTGTTTAACAACTTGTGAAGTTGTTTGGTTAAGAAGACTTCTTCAATATGTTGGAGAAGAACGAAAGGAACCTACGATGATCAAATGTGATAATCAAAGTTCAATCAATATTGTGAAGAATCCGATTTTTCATGCAAGGACAAAGCATGTTGAAGCTCAGTTTCATTTTGTTAGAGAAAAGTTGCAGTCAAATGAAATAGCTCTTATGTATTGTAATACTAGTGAAAATGTTGTTGATATTTTCACTAAGCCTCTTGGAAAGATTAACTTTGAGTTGTTTAGGGAGATGTTAAGTGTAGAAGTCAATCCATTCTCTATTAAGGGGGAGACTTGGAAATAATGGAGTAAGTGCTAGTTGTAAGCGTCACTTTACAAGAGTCATTAGTATAGTTGAACTCTACTTCACTAAATAGAGATTCAGTTATCTGTGGTTTGCATGTCATAGACTAAGTAGGTTAGTTTCCTAAATAAGAATGTAATTAGTCTTCATTAATCTATATAGAAGTGAGTGTAGCCTCACCGTGTGTTTGTTTGGCATATTTCTAAGTGGTATTGCCAAATAACCAAATGAGAAACGTCACGATGTCACCTCAAAAAATGTACGATCATAAAACACACTCTGGGGGTATGTGACAATATCAACTTTATATAAATTCCAAAAAAATAATATCATGGCATTCTTTTTATAAACATTGAACACTTAATTTTTTTTAATAATTATTTAATTTTATAATATTTAATATAATTTCTTTACTGAGATAATAATTTATTTATTTTCATCATACAAATCTTGAATATTTAACTTTTTAATATTTTTTATTTTATATATTTAATATAAGAGAATATAATTTTAAATATATTACATTAGTGAAATAATTGATTTATTTAACTTTTTAATCATTTTTTATTTTATATATTTAATATAAGAGAATATAATTTTAAATATATTACATTAGTGAAATAATTGATTTAAGTAGTTCGAGTATTAGGAATTTTATATAAAAAATTCCAAAATTAATCCCCAAACTGACTCCATCCAATCATATATTGGATGACTACTTCTGATAGAGTTAGAAACCTAATAGAGTTAGAATTGTTTTAAGAGATATTTTAAACGTTTTGTTTCTTTTTCTCGATGAGTTTTGTTTAAAATTGAATTCATTAGGATTTTTTTAGTTTTTTCATTGTTTAAAATTTAATTAAAAATTTTAAAAATTATTGATTTTAATACTTAATATTATATATTCTTACATGTATTTAAGTGTATTTTTCAATATTTTTCAAGAGGAAAAATAGGTAGGAAAAATTCATTAATACTTCTCCATTTTTATGATGGTAAGGATTCTAAACAGTAACCTCAGCAATATAAGAATTGAACTTGTGACTTCAGTGTACCCAGTCTCGTCAATTGTATTATCCCATGGAGCTATATATTTAAGATTATATATTATGAAGATAACTTTAAATCAATTTATATATTAAAAATATGATTTAAACATTATAAAATTGTGATTTTTCCAACGATCCAATTACGTGATTTTTCCAACGATCCCATTACGGCATTTACATAATAATTAAAAATAAATAAATAAACGTACGTATAACGTTTATAATTATTTTTTATATTATATAAAAAGCAGCCGCCAAGCAGGAAAGATGGAGTGGCCTTCCGTCTTTGGATTATTCAGCACATGTTCAAATAATAAAGAGATTCGCTTGAACCAAAACCCTAAAAAACACTTTGCTTTTCTGGCTTTCTCCATAGATCGGCGTGCCTCATACGAAAGAGAATAACGAAGTCTTTATTTCATTTTGACGTGTGGGTTTCTTCGTTCTCCTTTGGAGAGTTGGAAAAATTTGATGCTGGAAGGGTTCTTGAGGAGAAGCAGATGGCGGAGTTCATGAAGATTAATCGATATAACTCAGAGGCGAGCCAAGCAGGACCCAAGGGCCAGGCCAAGATGAATGTAATTGATAATGCAAGCGCTGCATAAGTGATTTCTGACAGTAACAGTACTAAAAGTAATGCTATTAATATTAAGAATGCTGTGAGATCAGATACTAATTTGGGTTTGTTGAGCAGCTATGTTTGTGACAAGGCGACCTTCAGTTCCCAATTGAATCTTGGGATGGCTTTTCAAAAGAATAACTGTTTACATTCGCCGATTAGGAGTCTCGGAGGCGCTAAGCGCTCAGTTGCAGAGTTTATTCCTCGGCTAGATCCCTCCACTGTTGGAAGCTGTTCTAATTCCATTAATTTATTCAACAACCAGTCCGGTTTTGGATCCCCAATAGCAGTCATGGGACGATTAGAGGACAAGACGTCGTCGGATCAAGACTGTTTTTCAGGGTCTGTTGCAAGTTTTAGGTCTGGAATAGTATTGGGGAGAATTAGTGTTATTATTTTCATCTAATTATTGTGCTCTTGGGTTAATGGTTTCAACTTTCGTTTACTTTTTCATTCCAGACCCGCGGCATCCACGATTCCGGGCAAGCAATCCAGTGCGCAATTGACAATTTTCTACGGTGGAACGGTGAACGTGTATGACGATATTCCTGCAGATAAGGTATGGGGATTCAAATGGTTTATCAATTTGACTTTGTTTGTGGTATAATGGCATCTGTTTGCTTGTACAGGCCAAAGCCGTAATGTTAAATGCCAGCGGTGGAAATTATTCGAATTATTCATACACTGAGCTCAAAATACGATTTCCTGTCATGAAGTTATCAGAGGGATCAGGAATCAGCCGCCACCAATCTGCAAGTCGCAAGGTGCTCACAGGTACGACTAAGGACTGCGGCTTTCCTAGGGTCATTAATTTAAGGTCAATCCAGCCTCCTCACAGCTAGAACTGCTGTACTTCTTTTTTGGCACCAGTTGAATATGTAGATAACGATTAAAGAAAGGGAATATGAAGATGAGGATTAGATGACGATCAGGGAAAGGAAATATGCAGATGAGGATTTAAAAAAGGAGTGATAAGTGCACAGACTCAATTTTCAAATCTAGAAAGAAATGTAGTTGGATATTTTTTATCAAATCCAGCAGGAGTTGGAATTTCTATTTCAAATCTAGCTGGAAAAATCCAGTAAGAAGAAATCTAGCTGGGTTATTTTTTTTTTTTGGTTAAATCCAGTAGGGATTTAAAAGAATTTTATTATCGAACTCCGTGTAATTAGTATTGATAATCCCCTTCATGTCCTTTTGGCAATGGCATCGTGATCAGATCTTCCAATAACGAGGAAACATTCCCTGCAACGTTTTCTAAAGAATCGCAAGGACAGGTACCTCAACAACTTCCATAACAATATTTGTCTTCTGCCATTTGTTTTCTAATGAAATTTCAGGTCTCTGCCATTGAGACTTACCACTAAAAATTAATATGAAAATTGTTATCTTGTGCTGCGTTATTCAGGCTGAATGCGAAGGCAAAGTCTCCATATACGAAATCCGAAACAGATCATCCTAAGCCTCAACAACATCCATCATCATCGTCTCCAATATCGCCGACAAATTCTCCTTCAACATATTTCCATTCTTCACCATGAAAATCTCTCCAATATCTTACAGAAAATCTGTTTATTTTGCAGTCTGATATACGATCCCACTTTATATTCTTACTATTCTAGATGGCTGATCAGAAACAGCTTTGTTTCTTACAGTGAACAAATACTTCTTTTGTTGAATCAAATAAATATGTGTGTGTACGATTTGCCTCAGTTCTGTGTTTGTATTCGGGCAGTTTATTGTAAATGTGAAGCACGGACTGTTCTTTTTCTGTCGAAGCACACCCGATCGAGTTGCGGGATTATAAATTTCTTCACCAACCTTGCGTTACACGTTAGGCTTACTTCGATTATTTTTGGAAAGTTTTGTTGGATGGAACTGAATCACTACGTCCTTGCTTGGTTTTACAATCTTTTCAACACGGCATCACTTTTTAGGGCATAAAAAAGATGCGTGTAAAGAATGCCATCTCGAACAGAACATTTGAAAACTTAAGAAAGATTCACCACGCTGATTTGTGCTATGGTAATGTTATGGCATTAGGGTTTAGTCAGGGTTATCTTAATCATGGATTTATGAAAGGTGGGATTTAATCTAGTCATGATCTGTAATATTTGTTATATTATAGATAACTTAAAACGTATAGAAAAACGAATCTGTAATATTTGTGATATTATAAAAGAAAAACAATTTTAATATTTATAATATTATAATGAAAAAGATGAATAATGAATTTTTTAATATTTTGCTTATACTTACATTAAATTTTAATTTTAAAAGTATTTATAAAGTAATACAAATTTATTTTAAATCTTTTTTATTTAAATCTTTTTAATCCATTAAAAGTAAAAAAAAAATCAACTAAAATTTCCTTATAGATTTTTTGAGATCTTGGTTTTATTAATTGTAATTATTGTTATCATCATTTATATATACATACACTTTAATGAAAATCTTGCTCGAAATTTAAGGAATGTTTTTCCATGTCAAATTTTAGTAGCTTTATTGGTTTAGAAGGGAGGGTTTTTGTTCTATATATCGAATTAGATCTGTAGTTTGGAGAAAACATCTAAAAAAATGAAGCCATGATAAGGGTTGGTGTGGCCCATACCTAGTGAAACAAAAGAAATTGTTTTGCAATTCAGATATGAAAACACACATAAAACTAAATGAGCAAAGAAGAACAAAAATAAGCGAACTACTATATACAATAGAAATATTTAAAACTAACTACAACACTAACTACAATATTAATTAAGGAGAAAATGTTGAAGCGAACCACTATATACAATAGAAATATTTAAAACTAACTACAACACTAACTACAATATTAATTAAGGAGCGCCTCCTCATCCTTAGTGGCCAAGGAAGTGTGACGCATTTTGTGGTGGCCCACGTAGGATTTGTTTACCTGAAATGTATGTGCCCAGTGCCCACAGTAGCTTGAGGATGCTACAGACGTGTTGAAGATGTTATGCCCAAGAATTATTGAAGACCAAGATATCATCAAGATAAATGATCATGCAATTACCCAAATGACTTGTTGCATTCATGCAAACTTGATGGTGGCCAGTTGTCAAATCCATTTGTGTGAAGGAATAATCCCCTTGTAAGTGGTCCAACAATTCTTCAATCCAGGGTGGGAGGTAGCAGGTTTTATCGTTGCATTTTTTAAGGGCACGATAGAGGGTCACTAGTTTCCATTCTGAATCACCCGTTTTGGGGATAAGAAAGGGAGGGGATGCACATGGAAACAATGAAGGTGGAATATGGCCTAAGTTCAAAAGTTGACCAATTGAGTGTCCCATCTCAGCGGCCTCTTGGGGAGTGATGTGATAGGATAGGGCTTCAGGAAAATAAGCACTAGGAATAAAATCAAGTGTGATCTTAATAGAGAAAGAGGGGGGTAGTTATGTGGGTTGTGTGAAGACATCTACAAATTCTTGGAGTGGCGGATCCATGGTAGGAGGTACAAGGTTATTCTGGTTGTTTAGGTTAATGGGGTGAACTAAGAACAAAGAGTCACATTAGTTCAAACTCACTAGATTAACGACCACATCGTCAGTAATAGGATGGGTGGATTTATGGGTAGAAGAAGTAAGAACATAGGTGCACCCCTCATGTTACAAGTAGTATTAATTAGATTTAGCATGATAGATCATGTGTCGAGCATGTTGGTAGGAAATGCCAAGTAATAAATCAACACAATCAAGAGGAGAGACATTACACACCACAATATCCTGGAAAGGGCCAATCGTAAAGGTAATCACACAGCGGTGGAAAAATATGAGAGGAGGGACTTCCTTTTGTACCCAACCGAGTTGGCATGGGGTCGGGTGTAGAGTGGTGGGGAGGTTCAGGTGTGTGACTAATTTATGGGCCACGAGGTTCTTTTGGCTTTCGTTGTCCAAGATTAGAATACCCAACTCATGCTTGATCTCACAATTATGTGTAAGCAAGGGTATATTAGAGATGTTGAGTTTATTAGTGGTCATTAGGATTAGAGAAGGGTCCACCTCGGTAGGATTTTCAAGAGATACTACTTCAATATGGTTGGGGGAATTTGTCTAAGCAACCTCTGCAGATAGAGTCTAGTTGGTGCAAATGTTCTTAATTGCGCGACAGTCTACAGATGCATGCGAGTTGATCTTATGAAAGGTACACCATGGTGCATTTCTATATGTGGATGGGGATACAAGAGAAACCGGGGAATTCTTAGTATGCAAAGGACTAGTAGTAGAAGGACCATATCGGGTTGGGGGGGAACAAATTTGAGGGGCCACTTTATGCTCCACGACCAAGGCCATGTTGGCTGCCCAACTAGCATTTTGTTTTCATTGACCTTTGAAACACAAAATCACTTCTTAAACTTGTTGTCCAACATATCTATTTGCATCAAATTGACTCGATCTTTTTTGTGAAGGTGTGATTGTTGAATTTGGAATTTATTATTACAAGAACATGATCGTATGATTTGTTGATTGCTTTCTCTTTTCAATTTCATGAGTGCAAAGCATGAAATTGAGACCTTTATCTTATGCAAACATTCAACCGAAATCTCAAAATCTTTTCCCTGTGTATTAGTTTGTAACTTTTGTTTTCCTTCTTCAATTAGTCTATATCTAGATGGAAGACTTGTTTCTAATTAAAGGACCATGAATTATACCATTAGACCAAGTATGGGCCTTATCCTAGGAACTTAGCTCAATCTTAAAAATGGTATGGTTTTGTTTTTGTTTAAAATAATCCATGGGTTAATGTATGCATTGAAACCTTGTTTAATATGTTTAACAAATGAATTGGAGACAAGTTTTAAACCTCACCTCTCTTAACATTTTTGACATGACCCTTCAAAACTTACATATGTCATATCACAATTTAATGGTTAATGATGAAAACCTCTTATACCTTGATATGTCCACCATTAAGACGAATCATTACATTGTGTGTGTTAATCTCCTCGGAATTGGGTTGTTAGTTCGCGGCAAGTTGCGAGAGTTACATGGTTTTATTTTTGTTCGATCTCCATGCCCTCTTGCTTATAGGAAATAATCAGTTCTTGGAGTGGGAGATGATGGGAGAATACTCCCATACCTTCGAATTTGTGTTTGACATTAGGTACGTTCACCAAACCTCATTCATTGTATATTGGTTTGATCTACTGGTGTCACAATGTTTTCCCCTTCATGAATAATTTTTCTTTGCCTCATGGTTTACCTTCGAAACTATGGCTCATGTAGTATTTTAGAACCAAATGGCCCTGAGGTTTTACATACCCATGATAATATAGCAGAGTTCAAACCCATAATTTTATAACAGAGACATGATTTTGCAGGATGAATTATAAGCAGACGGTTATGCATTTGGAAAAATCATTAAAAATCCATTTCTGAAACGGGGTCATTTACCTTCCTCGTGGACAGTTTCTACAGAAACGAACCGATTTCAGAG
Organism: Picea glauca; assembly: GCA_000966675.3. NCBI lineage: Eukaryota > Viridiplantae > Streptophyta > Pinopsida > Pinales > Pinaceae > Picea > Picea glauca. The sequence goes on from JZKD02S1672993.1 coordinate 142,029, forward strand.
GTATGCCTCATTTTTTAAAGAGGAATTTCTCAGAAAAAATCTGTTTTGTTTGAGGAATTCCATTTCCCCTTTCCTCTCTATGGATTTGAAAGCATGTCAGTTATTGGTCTTACCCTGAGAAATAAAACCCCTCTGATAGGAATAACCAATATCCTAAAACATATTTTGGGTCATGGGAATTGTAATGGCTTCCAGTCATGGGAACAACGGTATTATGCCAATGTTCTATACTTGCAGATGTGTCTTGCTCAAGTTATGGCATAGAAAAAGAACCCAGATTCAGACTACAAGTAACCTCTCCCAGATATGGAACCTTTATATTATGATGAGTGTTCAAGATGGACTCAAAGATACTACACAGACATCCCATACTTGTAAATGTGTCTTAACCAAACGTTGATGCAAATTAGAGATCTTAAAAGGGAAAATCGAGATTTGAGATTCAAATTGTAGCCAAATCTTCTCAGGAAAATAAAAGATTCAAGAAATCAGGGAATATTGTTATAAAAAAAAATCTTCCAACTTCAAAGTTGTTATCAATTCGAATTATCTGATGCCTTTTTTAATGTTTAATGGGTAAAATATTTTCTTGGAATGAACATTTTGTTTGTTTTGTTATAACATAAATTGTTCTATTTTATTTTATGTGACTAGCTACATAATCATAGATTCTATAGCTTGTTTTTAATTAGTTTATTAGATTGTTTTTTTCTAAATTAAAATTTCATTTTTCTTCTCAGGTGTGAAGGGGATCGATTGGAAAATATTGATGGGACAAGTAAATTGTTGGATATTCTTCAAATTTGCAAGTTTCTCTTTTAAAACAGTTTCAAGAATATCTTGATTATGTAACTATTTTAAATGGTTGTTACATCAGATCTATTTTTGGTTATTTTTAGTACAGACCTTATTAAAGATAGATTTGTCCCTATCTTAGAAGAAATGAAATGAGGAACAGATCTTGAACTTTGTTTAAATTGCAATGCTTTCCCAATGATAGGGGAAATTCCTCCTGGACCATGTGATGGGCATATTTTTTTCAAACTATATGGGAAAGCAGTTTACTCTTTGGATTTTGTCCTGTGTAGACTGTGCAGTGTTTTTTCTTGTCTTCTCATGTAATTTCTAGGTGTGAAATGTTATATGTATCGATCTAGTTTTAGTCTGTTCTGCACATAATATTTTATATCATGTTTTTATTTATGATGTTAGTTATCTTTTGGTTCAGTTTATATGTAACAACCCTAGTTGAACAAATGTTTAAGGATTATTAAGTAAAAATTAATTAGGGGATTAATCATCTTAATATGGTATTAATTAAACAAGATAGGTATAATAATACTAATT